>SJYT01069775.1:5752-86996 GCA_006410635.1 Cephalophus harveyi | reverse complement strand
GGGCAGGAGGAGAAGGGGACGACCGAGGATGAGATGGCCGGATGGCATCACGGACTCGATGGATGTGAGTCTGAGTGAACTCCGAGAGATGGTGATGAACAGGGAGGCCTGGCGTGCTGCGATTCATGGGGTCGCAAAGAGTCGGACACGACTGAGCGACTGAACTGAACTGAACTGATGGTGCTCTTTTGAAACACTCCCATCAATATATATTTTTTCAATACTTTCTTACTTTATGGCACTACAAGAAGATCCAGGATCCTCTTATATATTCCCTGCCCCAGTCCTAAAATCAGTCAGTTGTTTCTTCAAGAATCGCTGCTTCCTTTTTATTGTAGAATGGTGTTAGAAACCAAGATATGCCTGACACCTGCTACTGGAGTGTCATTTCTTTCAGGCAGTTGATAGAGCAAAAAATAAATGTTTATACTAACTGGTGTATGTACACATATCTATAAATATTTCTGTAAATAACTGAAGTGAAAGTTGCTCAGTCATGTCTGACTCTTTGTGACCCTAAGGACTATACACAGTCCATGGAATTCTCCAGGCCAGAATACTGGAATGGGTAGCCTATCACTTCTCCGGGAATCTTCCTAACTCAGGAATCGAACTGGGGTCTCCTGCATTGCAGGCGGATTCTTTACCAACTGAGCTATCCAGGAAGCCCCAACTATTCATGCCTTTATTAATATAGAGCTAACCCTGAATTCATACTGATGTTGACAACTCAAATCCTTGGATTAGTCTGGCCTCCTCTTCTCATCTGCAAATGTCTACCCAATAGTGAGAAACCTGGCTTCCAACATCCACCATCCATTTGATTTGATTTGAAAGAAATAAATGAAGATCTACATAAATGGAGAAGTGTCCCATGTTCATGGATAACAAGACCTCAAATTGTTAACATGTCAATTCTTTCCAACTTGATTTATAGAGTCAACACAATCCTTAATCACATTCTAAAGAGCTATTTTGTGGATATTGACAAACTGGGTCTAAAGTTTATATGAAAAAACAAAGACCCAGAAAAACCAACACATGAAGAACAAAGTTGCCAGATTGACACTACCCAATTTTAAGATTTACTTTAAATGTATCTAATTGAGATAAGATAGCATTAAAGAGACACATTGATTGATGGAACAGATATGAAATTGTTCAGTTCCAATATATATGGATGGTGATACTGGAATTTTAAACCCATAGTCTCATAGGAAACAACAATTTTATCAACTAGAGTTCTTAAATGCCTTTAGTCTGTAGTCTTAGAGTCCACTGATTTCCAGAGTTACTTAGGTTAACACCTTGTTCCCTTACCTCTTTCAGTTAGGTTATTTCACACACTTGCAATACTGTTACAGTCTCTTGCCATAGTCTTTGTTCCTTCCTGAGATCCCTAACTGCCTAATTGACTTTTAAAAAATCTGCATGCATTAAGATTCACTCATGCTGTAAAGTTTTATGGACTTCACAAATGTATATTATCCTCTATCTACAATTACACTATTATATAATATGGTTTCACTCCTCTAAAATATCCCCTGTGCTGCACTTATTCATGACTTTCCTCTATCCCCAACCTCCTTGGGAATCATTGGTCATTTTACCATTTCTATAATTTTGCCTTTTCCAGAACGTCATACAATTGAAAACACAAAACATGTAGCCTTTCCATGCTGTCTTCTTTCATTTAGCCACGTTCAAGTTTCCTCCAGGTCATTTTGTGGCCTAACAGCTTATTTCTTTTTTTATTGATAAATGATTTTCCAGTGTATGGATGTACCACAGTTTGTTTATCCGTTCACCTACTGAAGGTGGGTGATATTTTGGTTGCTTCAAGTTTTGGGTGATTATTAAAAACTGCTGTGAACTCTGGGAGTTGGTGATGGACAGGGAGGCCTGGCATGCTGCGATTCATGGGGTCGCAAAGAGTCGGACATGACTGAGAGACTGAACTGAACTGAACTGAAAAGCTGCTATAAACATTCACATGCAGGTTTTTGTATGAACATAAATTTTCAAATCAATTCAGAATATACCTAGGAGTGTGATTGCTGGACTATTTAGTAAGGCAATGTTTAATTTTGTAAGAGATTGCTGAACTATCTTCCCAAGTGACTGTACCATTTGGCATTCTCACCATCACAAGATAAGAGTTTCTGTTACTCCACATCACCATTAGCATTTGATATTTCTTGTTTAAATTAAGAAAGATTTTGTCATTCCAATAAATGTACAGTGGAATTTCATTGTTTTAATTTTCAGTTCTCTGCTGCTGCTGCTGCTAAGTCACTTCAGTCGTGTCCGACTCTGTGCGACCCCAGAGACGGCAGCCCACCAGGCTCCTCCGTCCCTGGGATTCTCTAGGCAAGAACACTGGAGTGGGTTGCCATGTCCTTCTCCAATGCATGAAAGTGAAAAGTGAAAGTGAAATCGCTCAGTCACGTCCGACTCCGAGCGACCCCATGGACTGCAGCCCACCAGGCTCTTCCATCCATGGGATTTTCCAGGCAAGAGTACTGGATGCCATTGCCTTCTCCGATGACAAGTGATCTTAGACATATTTTCACATGCATTGCTTGTCATTCTTCAGTGAGGTATTCAGATCTTTTGCCCATTTTTAATTAGACTGTTTGTGTTCTTATTGTTAAGTTTTAAGAGTTTTTCGTATACACTAATATATGTTTTGCAAGTATTTTCTCCCAATATGTGGCTTCTGTTTTGATTACCTTAACAGTATCTTTCAAATAACAGAATTTTAAAATTTCAATAAAGTTTAATATATCAATTTTTTCCCTTCATAGATCATGATTTTAGTGTGGTATCTAAAACCTTATTGCAAACCCAGTGTCATTTAGATTTTCTTTCTCACATAGATCTATGTTTTCTTCTAGAAATTTTATATAATTTCATTTTATATTTATATCTATGATTCATTTTGAGTTAAATTTTTCTGAAAAGTGTAATATCTGAATCTAGATTACTGTTTTAAAAAATCCAGAAATCCAATTGTTTCATCACCATTTATTGAAAATACTATTCTTTTTCCACTGATTTTCCTTTGTTCCCTTTGTCAAAGATCAGTTAATTCTATTTGTGTGGGTTTATTTCTGGACTCTATCTGTTCCATCAATTTGTGTGTCTGTTCTTTCCTTAATGCTATGCTGTCTTGGTTGGTGTAGATTTATAATAAGTCTTGAAACTGAGTACTGCCTGTCCTCCAACTTTTTTCTTCTTCATATGTTGGATATTCTGTGTCTTTTGTCTTTCCATATAAACCTTAGACTCAGTTTGTCAACATCCACAAAATAGTTTTTTAAAATTCTGATTAAGACTATGTTGAACCTGTAGGTCAAGTTAGAAAAAATTATCTTAATAATTTTGATCTTGCTGTCTGTGAACATGAAATACCTCTCCATTTATTTAGATCTTCTTTGATTTATTACATCAGAATTTTATAGTTTTTCTCATATGGTTGCTATAAATGCTATATTAAGCTTTATATATAAGTATTTCATTTAAAATACTATTATAAATAATAATGTGCTTTAAATTTCAAATCTCAATTATTCACTGTTTGTATATAAAGAAACCATTGATTTTGTATATTAGCCTTATAGCCTTTAAACTTACTATAATCACTTACTAGCTACAGGAGTCTTTTGGTTGATTCTGTGAAATTTTTTCACACAGGCAAATATAACATCTGCAAAAACAGAGTTTTCTTTCTTCTTTCCAAATTTGTATACCTTTCCCTTCCTTTTCTTGTCTTATAGTATTAGCTAGGATTTCTAGTACAAATGGTTAGAGGAAACATAATTCCCTTGTTCCCAATCTTAGGGGAAAATTCTAAATATTCTACCATTGACTCTGATGCTGGGAGGGATTGGGGGCAGGAGGAGAAGGGGACGACAGAGGATGAGATGGCTGGATGGCATCACGGACTCGATGGACGTGAGTCTGAGCGAACTCCGAGAGATGGTGATGGACAGGGAGGCCTGGCGTGCTGTGATTCATGGGGTCGCAAAGAGTCAGACACGACTGAGCGACTGAACTGAACTGAAAGTGTGATATTTGCCATTGGGTTTGTCTATGCCTATGTGTAGTTATATCAATAACCTCAGATATGCAGATGACACCACCCTTATGGCAGAAAATGAAGAGGAACTAAAAAGCCTCTTGATGAAAGTGAAAGAGGAGAGTGAAAAAGTTGGCTTAAAATATTATTATTTTAGTTTGTATTTATTGTTATTATAATAGTGTTTTATTATATTATTAATAATATCATAAATATTAATATATTTATAAGTCATTTGTATTTCAATTTTTCTGAGAACACTAAGCTTTTAAGTTGAAATTTTTCCAGATTTATTGAGGCATGATTGACAAAAAAATGTGATATTTAAGTTGATGTTTTGATATATGTATATGTTATGAAATGACTACCACAATGAAGTTAGTTAACATAGTCATCACCTCACATAGTTACCTTTTTTTTTTGTAAGAACCCTTGTGATCTACTCTCTTAGCATTTTCAAGCATACAGTACATTATTAACTATAGTCATCATGCTGTACATTAGGTTTCTAGAACTTACTCATCTTAGAAAGTTTGTAACCTTTGATCAATAACTCCCCTTCCTACCGTTTCCCAACCTCTGGTACTCAGAATTCTGTTCTCTGTTAGTATGAGTTCGACACTTTTCTAAAAAGATTCGACATATAAGTGATATCTGTCTTTCTGTGTCTGGCTTATTTCACTTAACATAATGTCCTTCAAATTCAGCCAAGTTTTCACAAATGGCAGAAAGCCCTTCTTTTTTAAGACTAAATAATATTTGTGTGTGTGTGTTTGTTTCTCTATCCATTCCTCTGTAGATGGTCCCTTGCTATGCTGTGCTGTGTTAAGTTGCTTCAGTTGTGTTCGACTCTTTGTGACCCCATGGAACATAGCCCACCAGGCTCCTCTGGCCATGGGATTCTCCAGGCAAGAACACTGGAGTTGGTTGCCATGCCCTTCTCCAGGGGATCTTCCCAACCCGGGGATTGAAACTGTGTCTCTTACATCTCCTCATTGGTAGGCAGGCTCTTTACCAGTAGTACCACCTGGGAAGCCCCAGATGGTCCGGTTGTTCTAAATCTTGGCTACTGCCAATAATGGTGCAGTGAACCTGGATACATCTTTGAGGCAGTGATTTTATTTCGTTTGGATATACCTCCCCCCACCCCCAGAAGAGGGATTATGGTATCACATGGTAATTATATTAAAAAATTTTTGAGGAACCTAAAAACTGTTTCCCATAATGATTGTATCAATTTGCATTTCCACCAACATTGTACAAGGATTTCCTTTTCTTTACATTCTTGTCACCAATTGTTATCTTTTGGCATTTTGATAATAGCCATCTTAATAAGTGTAAGATGATATCTAAATTTTGGTTTTGATTTCCATAATGATTAGTGATGTTGAACATCTTTTCATATATTTGGCTATTTATATATCTTCTCTAGAAGAGTGTCTGTTCAGATCCTTTGCCCATTTATTAAAGGCAGGTTGCTTATTTATTTATTTTTGCACTGAGTAAAACATGATGCATTAGGTAGTAAGAGGTGAGGTAAATAGACCTTTAGTGTGAGGTTTTATATTAATGTGGCTAGGAGTTGGGCTTATTTAACCTTGGTTGTAGCTATAGGTGTCAAAGGCTTTAATTTCCTCTAGTATCCTTGTTTTCTGTCTCACTTGTTATCTTTGAGTTTTCATAAAATCTCCTTGAATAGAGTATGAGTCTTGCTGGCATTTCAGCTGTGATGTGCTGTTATGCTGCAGCCTTATGGATGGGTGGGAAGGTGTAGGAGGAGGGACGAGCTCTATAGCCCTCTGATTAAGTCTTAGTCTTTAGCGAGCCAGTGTCCCTGAGCTATGACCGTCACCAATGTGTATCACATCTCCTCCCCACTCCCTTTAGACCAGACAGGAAGGCTAGAGGGGGCTGGAATTGGGTAAGTTGCCTTTCCCCCTTCAGCTAAAGTTCCTTGAAAGTCTTTTCCTTCAGTGAATAGGTCTCTGATAAGGTGAATGCTCTGGGCATTATTCCAAAATTGTTACCTTCTCTCCCCGCTGCCAGAAGCATGGGGCTTTTTTTGCCTTTACTCCTCGGCAAGACAACTTTGTGGGGTTCCTGGAGGTAAAACCCATGAAAGTGCAAGGGTCCTTATGGCTGAGGCTCTGAAGAGTTTCTCACTGACTCTATTTTACATTCTGTATCCATAAATTTATCAAAATTACTGTTTAAGTGTTCCTACAAGCTTATGGCTTTAGCAACTTTTCCTCTAGGGAAATTGATCTTGGCTGTGATTCTCTGCATTCAGCTTCCTCTCCAGCTTTCAATGTAGTTAGTCCTTTGATCTTAATTCTCTAATGAGTCTAAGAGAAGTCATTGATTTTCAGTTTTCCAGCTCTTTTGTTGTTGTAAGGATGGGATTTCCAACTTCACACATTGGAGATGCAACTCTAACTCTAGTCTCTAACCGTTCTTTTAATGAGTTGGGAAACTTATAACCTTTTTATGTTTTAAAAAGTCTTTTCTTCCCTCATTTTGAATGATAATTTATCTGGGTATCAAACTCAAGTTCACCAATTATTCTCCTTTAGCACTTACCTAAATTATCTGTCTTTTTTTTCTGGCAGTTTTAAGGATTTTATGTTTCTTTCTGATATTTTACAGGCTTTCTATATGTCTTTTAGGTGTACAATTATCTTCATTTAATATGTTTTTTATGTAATTAATTCTATTCCTTTAATTCTGAAAAATTCTCAGTTCTGATATTCTGAAGGTCCATTAGGCTAATATTAGTTTCTCAGTCTATCCTTCATGTCTCTAAAGTGCTCTTTTACACTTGGAATCTATTTGTTCTATGTTCTTGAGAAATTCTTAAATATCATCTTCCATTAATTCTCTCTATGAGTGTACCCATTTTAGAGTTTATTGCATTATGCTGGTTCTGTCCGTGAGAAAGATGTTCTATGGAGAAAAAATCTTCCCCTATATCTGTCCTATGAAGACACCCATTCAAGTCTGCCTGCTAAAATCTTTTGAGATATTTGAAGACAGAAAAGACAGCTTTACTTTTTTTCTTTAAGTTAAACCAAAATTAAAAGTCATTATATTTAAGTAGATTATAATGAGCGCTACCATTCATAGTGTAGTAACCTCTTGCAATATAGTAACATAAAGTTTGTAAAGCAGATACACATCTAAATTTTAGTCAATAATTCTAGAAGATTTCATTAGGTATTGGGCATAGAGTAGGATTCTTGTGTAACCAGAGAGCAGAGAATGAATTTTCCAGTTGATTGTCTTCTTGCTTATTGAGATTTCCTTTTTTAAAGTAAGCCACAGATGTAAAAACTTTAACTGAGAGGTGACTACTGGCATCCTGCAAAGAGATTTCATATAAGTAGCTTGGAAATTCCCCTTGGGTATATAAATCAACTGCCATGTGACATCTGGATTTCATTCATTTATTAAACATTTATTATATATTTATTGTATGTTCACTTGGAGAAGGCAATGGCACCCCACTCCAGTGATCTTGCCTGGAGAATCCCAGGGACGGGAGAGCCTGGTGGGCTGCCATCTCTGGGGTCGCACAGAGTCGGACACGACTGAAGTGACTTAGCAGCAGCAGCAGCAGCATATGTTCACTTTGTGCTAATCAGTTCAGTTCAGTCACTCAGTCGTGTCTGACTCTTTGTAACCCCATGGACTGCAGCATGGCAGGATTCCCTGTCCATCACCAACTCCCGGAGCTTTCTCAAACTCAAGTCTGTCGAGTCGGTGATGCCATCCAACCATCTCATCCTCTGTCATCCCTTTCTTCTCCTGTCTTCAATCTTTCCCAGCATCAGGGTCTTTTCTAAAGAGTCAGCTCTTCGCATCAAGTGGCCAAATTATTAGAGTTTCAGCTTCAACATCAGTCCTTCCAATGAATATTCAGGATTGATTTCCTTTAGGATGGACTAGTTGTATCTCCCTGTAATCCAAGGGACTCTCAAAGTTTTCTCCAACACCACTGTTCAAAAGCATCAGTTCTTTGGTGCTCAGCTTTCTTTATGGTCTAACTCTCACATCCATACATGACTCCTGGAAAAACCATAGATTTGACTAGATGGACCTTTGTTGGCAAAGAAACATCTCTGCTTTTTAATATGCTGTCTAGTTTGGTCATAGCTTTTCTTCCAAGGAGCAAGTGTCTCTTGATTTCATGGCTGTAGTTACCATCCACAGTGATTTTGGAGCCCAAGAAAATAAAGTCTCTCTGTTTCCATTGTTTCCCCATCTATTTGCCATGAAGTGATAGAACCAGATGCCATGATCTTAGTTTTCTGAATGTTGCGCTTTAAGCCAGTTTTTTCACTCTCCTCTTTCACTTTCATCAAGAGGCTGTTTAGTTCCTATTCACTTTCTGCGATAAGGGTGGTGTCATCTGCATATCTCAGGTTATTGATATTTCTCCCAGCAATCTTGATTCTAGCTTGTGCTTCATCCAGCCCAGCATTTCACATGATGTACTCTGTATATAAGTTAAATAAGCAGGGTGACAATATATAGACTTGACATAATCCTTTCCCAATTTGGAAGCAGTCTGTTGTTCCATGTCCAGTTCTAACTGTTGTTTCTTGACCTACATACAGATTTCTCAGGAGGCAGGTAAGGTGGTCTGGTATTCCCACTGCTTGAAGAATTTTCCAGTTTGTGGTGATCCACACAATCAAAGGCTTTGGCATAGTCAATAAAGCAAAAATAGATGTTTTTCTGGAACTCTCTTGCTTTTTCCGTGATCCAGCAGATGTTGGCAATTTGATCTCTGGTTCCTCTGCCTTTTCTAAATCCGGTTTGAACATCTGGAAGTTCACAGTTCACATACTGTTGAAGCCTGGCTTGGAGAATTTTGAGCATTACTCTGCTAGTGTGTGAGATGAGTGCAATTGTGCAGTAGTTTGAGCATTCTTTTGCATTGCCCTTCTTTGGGATTGGAATGAAAACTGACCTTTTCCAGTCCTGTGGCCACTGCTGAGTATTCCAAATTTGCTGGTATATTGAGTGCAGCACTTTCACAGCATCATCTTTTAGGACTTGAAATAGCTCAGCTGGAATTCCATCACCTCCACTAGCTTTATTTGTAGTGATGCTTCCTAAGGCCCACTTGACTTCGCATTCCAGGAAGTCTGGCTCTAGGTGAGTGATCACACCATCGTGGTTTTCTGGGTTATGGAGATCTTTTTGTGCACAGTTTTTCTGTGTATTCTTGCCACCTCTTCTTAATATCTTCTGCTTCTTTTAGGTCCTTACAATTTCTGTCCTTCATTGTGCCCATTTTTGCATGAAATGTTCCCTTGGTATCACTAATTTTCTTGAAGAGATCTCTAGTCTTTCCCATTCTATTGTTTTCCTCTATTTCTTTGCATTGATCACTGAGGGAGACTTTCTTATCTCTCCTTGCTATTCTTTGGAAGGCTGCATTCAGATGGGTATATCTTTCCTTTTCTCCTTTACCTTCTGCTTCTCCTCTTTTCACAGATATGTAAGGCTTCCTCAGACAACCATTTTGCTTTTTTGTGTTTCTTTTTCTTGGGGATGATCTTGATCACTGCCTCCTGTAGAGTGTCACAAACCTCAATCCATAGTTCTTCAGGCACTCTGTCTGTCAGATCTATTGAATCTACTTGTCACTTCCACCATAGGAGATTTGATTTAGGTCTTACCTGAATGGTCTAGTGGTTTTCCCTACTTTCTTCAATCTAAGTCTGAATTTTGCAATAAGGAGTTCATGATCTAAGCCATAGTCAGCTCCCAGTCTTGTTTTTTGCTGACTGTATAGAGTTTCTCCATCTTTAGCTGCAAAGAATATAATAATCAATCTGATTTCAGTATTGACTATCTGGGGATGTCCATGTGTAGAGTCTTCTCTTGAGTTGTGTTGTTGGAAGAGGGTGTTGCTATGACCAGTGAGTTCTCTTGGCAAAATTCTATTAGCTTTTGCCCTGCTTCATTTTGTACTCCAAGGCTAGATTAGCTAATTACTCCAGGAATCTCTTGACTTTCTGCTTTTGCATTCCAGTTCCCTATGATGAAAAGGACATCTTTTTTGAGTGTTAGTTCTAGAAGGTCTTGAAGGTCTTCATAGAACTGTTCAACTTCAGCTTTTTCAGCATTACTGGTTGGGGCATAGACTTGGATTACTCTGATATTGAATGGTTTGCCTTGGAAATGAACAGAGATCATTCTGTCATTTTTGAGACTGCACCGAAGTACCACATTTTGGATATCTTGTGCTAATCACTTCATGACAAATAGGTGGGGAAACAGTGGAAACAGTGGCATACTTTATTTTTGGGGGCTCCAAAATCACTGCAGATGGTGACTGCAGCCATGAAATTAAAAGACGCTTGCTCCTTGGAAGAAAAGCTATGATCAACCTAGAGAGCATATTAAAAAACAGAGACATTACTTTGCCGACAAAGATCTGTCTAGTCAAAGCTATGGTTTTTCCAGTAGTCATATATGGATGTGAGAGTTGGACTATAAAGAAAGTTGAGCACTGAAGAACTGATGCTTTTGAACTGTGGTGTTGGAGAAGACTCTTGAGAGTCCCTTGGAAAGCAAGGAGATCCAACCAGTCAATCCTAAAGGAAATCAGTCCTGAATATTCATTGGAAGGACTGATGCTGAAGCTGAAACTCTAATAATTTGGCCCCCTGATGGGAAGAACTGACTCACTGGGAAAGACCCTGATGCTGGGAAAAGATTTAAGGCAGGAGGAGAAGGGGACGACAGAGGATGAGATGGCTGGATGGCATCACCTACTCGATGGACATGAGTTTGAGTAAACTCTGGGAGTTGGTAATGGACAGGGAGGCCTAGCATGCTGCAGTCCATGGGGTCACAAAAAGTCGGACACGACTGAGCAACTGAAATGAACTGAACTTGCTAATTACTCTACCACATGTAGGAACTAAACTAGGAATTGACATGGTTTCTATCTCCAAGGAGCTTATAGTTTAGTAGGGATTTGATGCAAAGAGGGATAAAATATGATGTGACAAGTCCTGTAAAGGGGAATACCATGGGAAAGGACTTGAACCAAACTATGGGGGTAGTTGACTACCCCCAAACTATGAGAAAGGGACACCTGGATTGAGATTTGAAGCCCAAGGAGCAATTTGACATAGTGGAGTTATTACTTATTATTATAAATAAAAAATAAATAATATTTTTATATCACTCTGCTGCTGAATATTTCAAGCAGAAGAAATAATGCATACAAAAGCCTCAGAGTGAAGTCAAGATGCCATCCCCCAAATGGAAAGAGATGGAGAGGATAAAATTCACTCAGGAGAGTGGGGAGAGTTGAGGCTGGAAAGGGACCGAGGTTCTTCAAGGTGCTTTGAATGGTGTGAAGATGTTTGGGCAGTGGGAGACCACTGAATAGATTTTATGTTCTGAAATATCCCTCAGCCTTCTATAGATGGCTGACATGACAAAAACTTGCTAACTATGGTGATACGGGGTGGAGTTGGACTCATGAAGGAAAAACAGGAGTTGAGGGTAACTCCCAGACTTCAGGCTTGGGTGACTGGGTAGATGATGGGATCATTCATCAAGATAAGGCGCCTAGGAGACTTCCTCAGTGGTCCAGTGATTAAGACTCTACATTTCCACTGATGGAGGCAGGGATTCCATCCCTGGTCAGGAAACTAAGATTCTGCATTCTGCATGGCATGGTCAAAAAAAAAAAAAAAAGATAAAGAACATAGGAGGAGAATCAGATTTTGACTGGCATTACTTCATTTCTGTTCTGGTTATCTATGGGATATCCAAGTGAAGATAGGCATAGGAAGCTGGATTTATGGGTTTGTTGCTCAGATGAACAATCTGGGCTGGTGATGTGATATTTTTTAGAACTTCTGGGGAGAATTCTAAATTACCACAGCACATCTCAGAGCCTGATACTTACTTCAGTGTACCTCAGGAGATATTTTCACCCCTTCCCCCCAACCCCCAATTAAAAGGCATTGTCCTGCTGATCCACTACCTTTGATGGTTTCTCAGCTGTGACAGGGCAGGAGAAAAGTGGTTGAAATGGTGAGAGGGAATGTGATTACTCAGGAGGAGTGTACAGAGTGAGAAGGGTACCCAGGGCCACATTCTGAAGACCCCATGATGTTTAGGTTCCCACATAAAATCTAGTGGTACTCCAATTTATATACAGTTGGGGGCAGGTGTAGCCTAAGGGGCCATTCAGAAGAGGTTAATTGCAGCCTCTTCCTGCAGAGCTACATAAGGTCAGACTCAGCTCTTACTGCCTTTGAGTCGATCCTGGTCAAGGACGGGAAAAGTAAGTGGTTTCACTTCACCAGCAAGCGAGTCTGGATTTAGTTTTACTCCCACTGACTTTTGCTTCAAACATTTGTAACTCACTACCATGGTAGATTAGTGACACCCATGGCTCAATTAATGGCTTTCCTGTATCCAAACCCTTTGCCCTATAACTTTGTAGTCCCATCCTACTTGGATGCTGGACTTGAACACATGACTTACCTTGGTCAATATGATGTTTGCAAATGTAATATAGGCAGGGGCTGAAGAGGTGCTTGTAGGTTTCAATGTCCCCTCTTGAACTTCTGCCTTCCCCATGATGAGCAGGCTAGCTTTCTCTTGGACATCTGTTCAAGGCTAGTTCTCTCTTGTCTTGATATTTCCTGTCTCTGTTGCTTGACCCTGGCTGCTGACTTGAGAAGATACGTGGGCTACCCTTTTGGAGAGATGTGGGAGACAGATGGAGGATACCTGTGTTGTTCCAGATGAGGCCATCCTAGAACATCCAGCATCCAGACTAAGGCTGGTTCACAGTAGATACATGAGTAAATGCGGCCAAGATCAGACAAGCCTAGCCCAGACTGGCAGAAAGTAGACTCAAATCAACAGAAACAAGTAGACTCAAATCATAAGTCTGTAGATGACCTACAGACTTATGAGTAACAATAAATGGTTATTATTTTAAGCTATTACATTTTAGGATGTTTTGTTACACAGCAAGAATAAACTGATATAGAAATGGTAGCTAACTTATGCTCAGACATTCAACAAACCTTTGTGGGGTAACTGCTTTGCTCCTGAGGTCCTATGGAAAGCTCTGCAAAGCCTTTCCTACTGAGCACTGTACCGGTTGTACTCGCACCATCAAGGTTCTGCCTCTGTCCTTGTCCAGAGCTTCATATCCCTACTAGAATGTGAGCTGTCCTAATAGTCCCCTGGTTTGGCTGGGGGCTCTTTTCAGCACCCCTACTTGCCGATTTCCACCTTTGAATGGATGAATCACTTGGAATTAGTATACCTCATATAGATTTCTTATTGCCTAGCTGTCCACTGCTTTGCCAACCTGGTCACATTGGACCTGCTTGATAACCAGTGGACACTGGCCTCAAGTATGCACCTGTCTATTGCCTTCCTTTGAACATTGCAGTGACACCTGGATGAAGAATTCTCTGTAAGTGTTTGTTCCTTGGTCTAGTACGCTGTGGCTGCCATACTGACGTACCATAGACTGGGTGGTTTCAACAACAAAAATTAATTGTCTCACAATTCTGGAAGCCAGAAGTCTGAGGTCAAGGCGTTGGCACTGCTGGTTCCTGCTGAGTCCTCTCTTCTCAGGTGGTAGACGGCTACCTTCTCCCTGTGTTCTCACATGGTCCTTTTTCACTTGTGTCTGTGTCCACGTTGTTTCTTCTTACAAGGATGCCAATCACTGGATTTGGACCTACCACAATGTCTTCATTTTAACTTAATTACTTCTTTAAAGACCGTATCTGAAATACAGTCATATTTTGAAGTACTAGGGGTAAGATTTTAACATATGAACTTCAGAGAGACACAATTCTCTCCATAACATCCATCATGCTTGAACTTGGCTTTCCTTGTATCCCTCTGTCCTAGGTATCTGAGGTCTGAACTTTGTGGGCCTTCAAGCCACTGAAGCTGTGACAGTTAAGCCTACATGTATATTGTCCCCTACGTAGAGTCTCTTGATCATTGCAGTTTTGAAGTGACAATGCTTCAATTTCTTCTTTTCATGTCAGGGACCCATATGTATGCTCACCAAAAGGAAGGGACCCTGATCTGGGAAGATAGGAGATGTTCATGTTCATCTAAAACTTTTTGGGGATACTGATATCCCGTGGAGTAGTTGAATAGCATCAGTCTGAAAGCCAGAAGTCCAGAAGTTTCTCTTTCCTTAGTTTCACCCCTATGTGCATGTACTTGCGTGTCCATATGTGTGGGTATACGCACATCCATATATACACAAGATGCATACTAAACAAACCAGAGCCATCCACAGGCTTGTGGACATATACACGTGTGACTACACAGAGCGCACACACCCATGCACGTAAGAACTTGTACAGCCCCAGGCAGTCCCTCTACTATAGATAGACACATAAAAACAAGTGTGCACAAACACACATGTTCCTAGTTCATAGTGGTTGCTTCTCACCATAAAGTAGGTCCCTGAATTTATCACAATATGGTGTCCAATGTATATCTAAATTTGGAGTCCCTATATGGAGTTCTCCCTCTTGATATATCTAAAATTAAATACTAAGAGAGGGAAAACCCAAGCCGAGAATAGGAAACCATACATACAGATTGCAATCACCACCCAATGTTGCTGGTGAAGAGAAATGGATGTTGAACACTGAATGTTAAAAATTGTGTTGAATTAGATAAGAAAATCCCGTGTAGACTTTGTTAATGATTCATAATCAGCTAATAAGCTCATCTTGAGGAGAATAATGATCCGCGGACCTGTTGGCTCGTTTATCACTGTGTTTTACAACATTGGCAAAGAAACTAATTAAATCCCCGCATCATTACAGAGAATCCCTTTTAATAGAGATACAATGATGCACTAGAGGCTACAGATTACACTGCAAATTGTACCAAGAGATTTTGGACAGCGGGTTTTAATTAACATGTGAGCCAGAAGCAGCTCGCTTAAATAATAACCGGCGCTGGAACCATCTGTATGGAGGAGCCAGGCAGTAGGAGGAACCAGGCAGGGACCGAGGCCTGGAAGGTGAAGAGAGCATCAGCCGGAGCTGGGGCTGAGATTGGGACAAGTTTTAGAGTCATGGGATCTGGGGACAGGGGAGAGATTGAGGCAGGATTCAAGTCCAGGAAGGGAGCGGCATGCAAAACCTGGTGCATGTCTAGGTAAAGAAAGGATGTGGCCTTTGCTGAAAAACCGCAGTTGGAAACCAGGTTGATGATGGTGGCAGAGCCAGGTGAGCTCTAGACAACCCTACTTCGCCCCCATTTTTTATTTGGACTGAGAGAGACCATGGCGTGAATGAGCATCCTTCATGGACCACTGTCTGGTGTGGATTCCATCTCCTGGCAGGTGGCGCAGCAAGTTGCTAAGATCTGCTGTAAGGTGGGGATGGCTGGGGGTAGGTGGGCTAGGAGGGGCCCAGTGCTCTAGCTTCTGCCTGGGAGAGGGGATTCCTCAAGTGGCCCAGCCACTGAACCTTTGGTAACTGGCATCCAAGGCTGTTCCCACGTGGTCTGGCTTTCAAAGAGAAACCTCGGCAGACAGACAGAAGGGTAATATGCAAGGAGGCAATTGAATGAAGAATCAAACAGGGAACTGCCTGGCCATGATAGGTGCATGCATTCTGGGAAGCGAGTTCTTGGCAAACATAGGGAGAACTTTATCACTTTAAGCAAAAGCTCGTATTCTGAGAGGCCTAAGCCACTCTTCTTCAGAGGCTGTCCCTGCTGAGCTGGACTCGCTGAGAGCTCAGGCCTGGGTGGCGACTGCCCAGGTCACCCAGCAGCTGCTTGGCCTTAGCGTGAGTGGCTTGTCATCAATTTCTCTTGGCAGTTCCCAAGTGTGTGTACATTTTGTTCCCTCCTCGGGATCCAGGATTTACTTACCAGACCGAGAGGCTCATTGCCGAGGTGGCCTGTGCCACAGGCAGCATCACAGTCTTCAAAGAGGCTTTTCTGACAGTTGTGGGGAAGATCAAGTTCCTGTGCAGGCAAGACACAGCAAAAAATTCTCCCTGAATTCATGTCCTCTCGGAGAAAAGAAGCTGAAGGCTTCCTCCACAGAGACTTGTATATTATTATTTTTTTAAGATCAGCAGCAAAATGATTCATAAAACCTTGGAAACAGATTTCGTGTAAAGCCTCCAAGAACAATAGCTCATTGTGTACCCAGACTCCCACCCAATATTCTGCCAAAGGCGTGATGCGGGCTCCTTCGAGATGGAGCTGCACCCAGCAGTCATTTTCCAGCCTGCGGTTCTCCTGGGGTTCCATGGCAACACCATGAAGATCAACCCTGCATCCTTCTAGCATCCCCAGGCAGCACTCACCTCTGTGCCCAGGCCGTGGGATGACTGCAGGGCTGGGACACCATTCAGAAAGTGGAGGTTCTGCCAGCCCCATGCACACTGGCTAAGCTGACACCCTGCACCTCTCAATCCCTCTCGCCATCTTTCCACTCTCGAAAGTGAGAGTACTGAGCTACCGGGCCCTCCTCCTCTCTCTTCTTGGCCAGTGGTCACACGTCGCACAGCCTTCCCTTCTACTCCATCTCCTTACTTACAGTTGGGCCTGTCTCCCACAGTACACATGCCCTAGAGCTCAGCCTTGGCATTTTACAGATGAGGAGACGGAGGCGAATGTCAGAGAAGACAGTGACCATCATCATGATTGTCACAGTGGGGAGCAGCACCAGAAGGGTCCGCTCACTCCCAGGCAGGCAACGAAATGTGCTCTCTTGTCTCCCTTTCAGCCACCTCTTTGAAACATCTCAAGGAAACTGGCGCAGTGTCTTCCTATCTGGTCTCTCTCTCCCATCCAACTCCCTTCAGTACATCTTCGGGCTCTTGCGAAGATCTTGTCACCCCGATTCTGGGGCTGTCAGAACCTCCAGCATCACTTATTTATGTCTGGACTCAGGTCCGATGACTTCAGATCTGGAAGGGACTTTTAAGGTTAGCTGATCCAATCTGTTCATTTTGATGGGTTTAACCCCGAGACCCTACAACTCCTACCTACCTCCCTGAACCACCAGACTGAGAACCCTTCTTGTTTTTCACGACCCAGGGTCTCTATCCGAAATGATGTCCTAACAATGTTTTCAAACCCGAGGTTTCGGAAAATAGGAACCAGAGGTTTTAGTGACGACTACCACCAACGTCGGTACTTTAATTTTCTGTGAACAAGGAACCCTCCTTTCGATACCGTTCGGATCTGAAACATAATTTTTCGTTTCTGTAGTGAAACGGTTGTTTCAAGGTATATCAGTTTCAATACTGAAAAGGTAATCAGCACATGTCTACACTCTGAACCTGGTATTCCTTTCGACTCGCGGCTTCTTAACTACGAAAACTTCACACCACAACTTCTTCTGAGAACTCTCAGGGAACCTGAAGTTCCTCTAGTTTGATCAGTTAGGATTTCCTTTAGATAGGATTTATAAGAAACCTTCCTGACTACAACTCGAGGTTATGAAACCGGTGGTCTACGTTTCTTGACTGAGTGACCATTTTTGGGTCTACTACTCTTTCCTCCTCTACCTTCTCCTACTCTACCAATCTATCGTAGTGACTCAGTCACTTGTACTTAGACTCATTTGAGACCCTCAATCACTTCCTATCCCCTCGGACCGTACGACATCAGTAGTCCAGTGTTTCTCAACTTGTGCTGAATCACTTAGTTGTCGTAATGTTTTCGACGAGGACCGAAACTAGTTGTCTTCGTCCCTTCCACCGACGATGGGGTCGACTGGGGTTTGGACCATGTCATCTCTTCCCTCCGGGACAATTCAAAGAGACAACACCACGGACACCTAGTCACTGGGGGTGGGAAGAGGGATGGTCTCGGGCCTGACTGGTCGGTAAGATCCGTCAGTCTCGGGGCGGAACGTCTCGTCCGTTCTTCGACCACCGCCACCCTGAGACCTCAGTCGGTCTGGTCCCAGACTGAGGTCTCAGGGTGGGGAAGTGAGTCGTGGTCGAATCAGTGATACTAGTCACCTCACACCCTCGACCGAGTACTCTCGACGACGAATGTAAAATCCTTTAAACACTTGGTCAACAATTTGTGTCGGTAGTAATATTTCTAGTCTAATATATTTGAATGCTAATTTATTTAATACAAATTTTGTTTCCGTTAGTTGTGATTTTTACTGTAGTAAAAGATTAAGAAAATAATAGTAGAGATCAGATCTTTATCATAGGGTCAGGCGCTTTCTGTCTACTGGATCAGTCTGGAGGAAGTCTCCACATGGTCTGTGACCCTGTGTCTCTTTCCAATGCTGTATTGAGTGATGTCACGTTTGTGCCTGGTATCAGCAGTGGTGGGAGTATCTGTACCAGGCAAATTCGCCAACAGCACATATCCTGGCTTTCTTTTTTACCTTCTTTCTTTTTTGGGGGATAGCTGGTTTGTTAACCTCTTACCAGCACAACACTGATTATATTTGACTCTTCAGACAACCCCACAAGGTAGGGATTCTTGTTCTTTAGAGGTTTATGGGTGAAATGATACCTCCAAGGTCACAGCTGGTGGGTTTGAGAGCCAGGAACTGGGCTCACTCATGTTTATGGCTCCAAGACAAGTGCTTTCTTCTTTTCACTTCCATTTTTAGATTTAGCGGTGTGTGACTTCACTGTTGCTTCCTTCCAGGCCCCACAGGCAGGGTCTTCACCTGACCAGCTGTGATGCGGGGACTGCGGTGTGGCTACAGTCGTGGTGCAGGTGGCTGTGGGTCCAGGAGTGGTGGCAGAGGTAAGGTCTGGAGGAAGTAGTGCATCTTGTGGAGGGGAGCCCAGCCACAGAGGGAAGAAGAGCCTGGATTGAAAACCCCGCTCTTGGTCACTCTCCATGGATGCTTGAGAACGGTCTAGAGCCTTGGATTTCCTATTATTACAGTTAGTGGGCTTCCTAGGTGGCACTAGTGGTAAAGAACCCGCCTGCCAGTGCAAGAGACATGAATTTGATCCCTGGGTCAGAAAGATCCCCTGGAAGGGGCATGGCAATCCACTCCAGTGTTCTTGCCTGGAGAATTCCAAGGACAGAGGAGCCTGGAGGGCTACAGTCCATGGGGTCACAAAGAGTTGGGCACAACTGACTTAGTACACACACACACACAGCAAGGATAACTCCACCTCACCCAAATTCTTGGTTTGAGAATTAAACAAGTGAATATTCCCATAGCACTAGGCGTGGCGTTGCCCACAGTAAGTACAAATGAGACAAATGTTTCCTTTTTCTCTTGCTCTCTCCTCCACCCTCCCTCCCTCTCTCCTTCCCTCCACTCCTCCCTCCCATCCATCCTCTATTGTCATCAGTGGCGCCCCACTCCAGTACTCTTGCCTGGAGAATCCCATGGATGGAGAGCCTGGTAGGCTGTAGTCCATGGGGTCGCAAAGAGTTGGAGACGACTGAGCAACTTCACTTTCACGCATTGGAGAAGGAAATGGCAACTCACTCCAGTGTTCTTGCCTGGAGAATCCTAGGGATGGCGGAGCCTGATGGGCTGCCGTCTATGGGGTCGCACAGAGTTGGACACGACTGAAGCGACTTAGCAGCAGCAGCAATCACCCAGGCCAGCGTGGCATAGGATGCTTCCCTCTAGGGATGGGAGCTTTTGTTTCTTGGTCCACATCTGTCTCACCCCAGGGGCATCTTGGTGCTGTTCCTGCCAGCTGGTGGGATCCTGCGGTGCTGCAGGGTTCTTAAAGCCAGAGAGTGAAGGTAAGGGAAATCACAAGAAACTGAAGGGTAAGGAGCCAAGGACGCCCACAGCCCCATCCTGCCGCCTTCAATCCCCTGCCCCATACCACGCTTCACAGAGCCCATCGGTGCACCCCGTCTTGAGGCATCACTACAGCTGCCACCAAGATCCCAGCCACCAAGCTGAGGCCTTCTAGCGCTTCCTCCACATGCTGGGGGCCCACATTCACCATGGTGTGGCTGGAGGCCTCCTGCCATGTGTCCCCTCTCCTCAGTTCTCAGTGTAAACCTATCCATGCCCAGCTCCCTTCTTCCCACTCAGGAGACAGAAATGTCCCACCAACCCTGAGCACAGGCCCTGCATCCAGCCCCCCGCTGGGGCCCCCCACCCAGCCTGTTTGGCCAGTCCCCTCCTCCTGTCTCACGGTGCCAACTTCATCCTTCCCCTCCCTCTCTCCTGATATTTCTTCTCGAATTTTGAATAAACGGGACATTTTTTCATCTAAAAATAAAAGTTCCCTCCCTCAGCCTGATGTTTATCCCTGTTGCCTGTTTTTCTCTCCTTTTCAGAGCCAGATTCTTGGAGGGGCAGCCCATCTCCACCTCCTTGTCTCCCCGCCTCTCTCCCCACCAGGCTCATCCTCGCTTACACGGAAACCCATCTCATGAGGGCCTTCATGCTGCTTCATCTGCTTCTAATGGGTATTTTCAGCCTTTCCAGGGTTTCTCTGAACAACTGGACACCCTCTCGGTTCCCCTCTCCTGCCTAGAGTCCAGTATCGCTGGGTCTCCTCTTGTAAATCCTGGTTCTTCCCAGGTTCCTCTGCCTCAGCCCTTCCAGCACTTGCAATGCTGGGGATCCTCAAGGCACTGCTCTCAGCTCTCCTCTTTTACTCTTTGCCCCTCTCCCTGAGACCTCTCATCCCCCACCCCCAAGGGGCCTCAGCTCCCATTGGTCTTCTGATGACTCAGCAACCTAGGTTTCTCACTTGAGCTTCAGACTAGCATGATTCCTCAGTGACACTCAGCAGCTTAAACTCAATAGATCTGGAAAGCTATCATTTACCCCTTAAATCTCTGCTTCCCTCTGAATTCTGCTCAGTACCAGCATCTCTCCGTGTACCCATGTAAGAAATCTGAGTGTTATCCAAAATCCCTCTTTCTTTTCTCCTCTAACAGACTACCCACTTCAATTACCCACTTCGACTCTACCTCTTAAAAATCCTTCAGGGTCTTCCCTGGTGGTCCAGGGGTTAAGAATCCGCCTTGCAGGAGAAAATGGCCACCTACTCCAGTATTCTTACCTGGAGAATTCCATGGACAGAGGAGCCTGGCCAGCTACAGTCCATTGGGTTGCAAAGAGTTGGACACGACTGAGCAACTAACACGAATACTTGATAGACCAGGGTCAATCCCTGGTCAGGGAAATAAGGTCCCTCGTGCCCTGGAGCAGCTAAGTCTGTGTGCCCCAACTAGAGAGCCCATGTGCTGCAGTGAAAGATCCTCACAACCCAGGGAAGATCCTGCATGCCACAACTAACTAACTCCTGATGCAGTCAAATACATAAATTAATTTTTTAAAATCCTTCAAATTGTTCTACTTCTCTCCTGCCCTACCCAGCCCCTCTCATTTCTCACTTAGAGTCCAGTTGCCCCTTAACTAGTTTCCAATGTCAACTTACAGCCTTTCTGATTCATTAAGATGCAGATGATTGCTATGTGAAATTCTTCAGTGAGATGCTCCAGCTTTGAGGATGAGCCCCAGACTCCCTATCAGGTAATACAGGCCCCTCTGATTTCAGCCCTCCCACCTCCTCACCCGTGTCTCATTACTTACTCCTTCAGACCTTTGGCTCTAATTGTGTTAAAAAGCTTGTAATTCCCTGAATACACTTGAGTTGCCCTTACCTAGGGTGTAAGCTCGAAGCAGACAGGGATTTGGGATCATTGTGGTTCACAGTCATATCTCCACCCCTAGAACAGTACCTCACAGAGGCTCAGTGAGTAAGTGAAAGGATACCATTTTGCCTTTTCTTCTGGCTATCTCCTTCCACTTGTCTTTCCTTTCCTGCGAAAGCCTTCCCTGGCCTCCCAGGACTGGCTCCGTGGGCCTCTCTCTCCTCCTGTACCACCCTTTCCGTTTATCACCATAGCACCCACATTGAGTGATTTATTTTCAGAGCTGTGTCTCACTTATCCAGGAATCCCTTCCTCCTGCTAAGCATAGAACTTGTCACTCTGTAGTATTTGCTAAATAAATACTGGCTGAGTGAATGAAGTGCTGAATGGGGGGTGGGGGGCATTCCAAGCCCCCTTCTCCTCACACCCTCCATCCTCCTGCTTGCTCAGTGACCACAGCTCCCAGCTCAGGCTTCTCCCCAGTGCCTCCAGCTCAGGCTTCCTCCCCAGTGCCTCCAGCTCAGGCTTCCTCCCCAGTGCCTCCAGCTCAGGCTTCCTCCCCAGTGCCTCCAGCGTGGCCCTTCATGACTTCATCATCCTCCCTTCATCATCCTCATGAAGGGACGTGAGCTCTGGCTTGGTGCAGCTGAGGACGTCACTGTGGACAGGTTCTCTCCAGGACAGCCCCTGAGGCTTGGTCAGTGGTCTTGCACCTCTCTGGTGTCTGCCTGAGAGGATCCAACATAAAACCCCATCTTCCTAAGGGAAGGACCCACAAGATCCAGATAAAGAAAGGGTCAAGGCGAATCTGCTTCTAGAGGTTGAGATCTGAGAACGGTTCTGTTCTCACAAGGACACAGGATGTTGGTCATGAAAACTGAGGCGGGAACCTGCCAGAACTTGGTGGAAGGCTGTAACTTAGGGGTGGGCACAGGCGAACCAGAAAATCACCCCAGGAATACCAGATATAGGGCTTAGTGAGTCAGTACTACTAGCTCTGACCCCCTATCTGTCACAGGAAAGGAGAAGGAGGCTTATGGCCTCCCTTCCCCAGCCAGGATAGTCTCAGGGACTTTGAGGAAGCCAGCCTTGGGGAAGGGGCTTGACTGATGTCAGTCCCTGGGCAGCCTCAGTGTGATCAGTCCTGAAGTTCTACTGAACCCCATATTCCCTTGGCTTACCCATATTTTGATTCATTCTTCTAGAACCTTCTCTTCATCTTCAACAGGCTCTTCGCTCCTCTCCTATCTTTCTTGCTTCTCTTCATTCATCCTCCTCCTCTAGATTCCCAACTTTGACCCTATGGTCAGCCTTCTCATCAACAGTCTCACAATCTCCAAGCATCCAGCACTTAACTGCCCATGGCTGCCTGATAATTTTGAAATTTGGGAAAGTAATTCCATTGTTTCTTTTTTCTTCTTGGGCAAAGCCAAGAAGCCTTGCTGATTGAGTTTCCTGACGATGGTTTTTGGGAGGATCAATCCGTTTATTCTGAGCGACCTCTGGCTGAGAGCCCAAGTGGCTGCTCCAAGTCTTCTCCACGCTCCTCCAGGCTGAAATGAGCGAGATGCCCTGATCTTCTCAGAGAACAAAAGCAGTAGAGACTGAACCATCCTTCGTTTCTCTTTTTCCACTTCAAAAATGCTGGGCATCTTCATTGCTTCCCCTTTGCTATTGGCCAAAGGGTCCCTCTCTTATTCTGAGGCCAATCTCTCTTCCTCTTTCTGTTATTCTGTTCTCATCCCACTCCTGATACCTCTGAGACCTTACTCCATCAGTCACCGCCCCTTTCTTGCATTTCCAATCTTTCCCTTTCAATTGACATCTTCCTAGAAACTTATAAATGTGCTCAGGTCCTCCTGACCCCCTTGAGTGACTGCTCTATCTCTCTCCATCATTCAACTTGTCACTGCTGCCACTTCCTCACCACCCACTCCTTCCTTCATCCTTGTGAAATCTGGCTTCCACCCCCACTTCTCTATGGAAACTGCTCTTCTAATTTCTCCAACAGCTTCCTCATCTCCAAGTTGAATGCATTCATGGCCCATGGGAAACACTGAGAAAAGTGAGGCCTTCCTCCCAGGATTGGCTAGGGCGCTGGGCAAAGTCAAAGCTGCTAGGAGAACACATTAAGCCATAGATTCACCTGTGAGTAGATTGGTCTTCAAATAACTGCCCCGCTCTGCCTTTCACCTGGTGATTCTTGTGTGACACCATCGGGTCAACGAACAGATGGCCTCCCTTTGTGGCGTCCCTCCAACCCACCCAACTAACCAGTTCAATTTTCTCCAGGCCTAACAGTTCCTTAATGTCCCCATAACCTGCTCCCACAGGCTCCTCTCATTCTCACCAGCCTCATCTGATGGAAGACTGGCTGGATCAGCCAAGCTGGTCCCTGCCCTTTCAGGCAAACTGATCAACAGCAGCTTTATCTACTGAAAAGAACAAGGTGCTCTTAAGCCATCTAGTGTATGGACTCTGATCAGAAACATGTCAAGTAGGTCCAGCTAGTTTGGGATCTATGTATAGAAATATCATCTTTGCAATGAGCTTTTATGCAATGGAAAGTCATACAGGATACTTCTTTAAAAGCATTCTGTGCATTTAGATGCTCTTTTTTTAAAATTCACCTACTTGGTGAGATGTCATTTTACTTCTCCCTTTCTTTGGTGCATTTTATCTTTAGTGGGTACCTGCTACATGCTGCATAAATGGATCAATCCATGAATAAGTGATTAACTATTACAAATATCAAGTTTTTCTTTGTCAGTTTATCATTAGTCAATTCTCCTTTGCTAATGCTAAGATTATCTGTTGAACATCAGCCTCAGTCAGTGTTGATCTTTGGGTGTATCACATATGAAGAAGTGTTCCTCAAGAATAAAAAGTTTAAATCAAAGAGTGCAGTATTTTCCCAAGCTTGGAGGAGTCACCACTTTGTGGATGATACTCCCCTGGCAGAACCGTGACCTGAGCTGGAAGAGAGGTCTGTAGAGACACATCCCGCTTGGACCATCTACAGCGCTTCCTTCTTCCGAAGGTTGTTACAGGGGAAGTCACAGGGCTGGCTGGAGCACTGGGCTGATGCCCATCGGAGTGTCCAGCCTCCTGCGGAATCCTGCTGCCTTCCTCCCATTGATTTGGCTGGGATCTTTATTGTCTGCTCAAATGTAATTAAAGAGTCCTCTGATGGTGCCAATTAAAGACTCGGAGGGACGGGAGCGGCTGCTCACAGCATCACATGGTGCGGCGCGGTGAAGCTGTAAACATCCATTAGCCATTACAGTTCTCATTAGTCCTTGAAAAACAACTCATTAGTGTCCATAGAACTGACAGGTAAATACAGCTAATGGGCTAAATCTATCAATAAATTCATTGTGTGCAAAATCAGGGTTTCTGTCATTGTGCTGCTTGCGGTGACTAATCAGAAGGTTAAATACTCCTCCTGCAAAAATATATATAAGTTGCAAAGCACTTAGCCTGATAGACTGTGAAAAAATGGCATGTGAGAAACTAATGAAGACATCAAAGGCTTTATTTATACGTAGGGTGGGTTCATTTCAAGTTCAGGTTGCTATGAACTGTCACAGCTGTTTAGCTGAGACTAAATTTTAGAAAGCATATTGATTTGTTTTAATTTAAACGGGGCAGTTTACAAAAGCTGCTTGAATCTGAAGTTATTCCAGAAATGATTGCTCATTGCATGGTGGTGGTGGTGAGGGGGGCGGGTCTCAGCGTGCTTCTGCTGTGCCCCCCCGCCCCCCATCAGGCATCTCTGGAGAGGCTGTCCATCCTACAGTTGTTGGAGTCGGGGGATCCTGGCAGCATAGGATGGCCGGGCTAGGCAGGCCTTTAGGCCTCATCCACCCAATCCCTTGATGAGGCAGAAGGACAGGTTGAGGCCCAGGGTGGCTGGTGACAGGCCCAGGGTCATTTGATACATTAGTGGCAAAGCCCGGGTCTCAGGCCATTGCCTCCTCCTCCTGGCGCTGCCGTGCTCTCTCCAGAAGCACTGGGATGCTGCAGGACTCGGGGCTGCCCTCAGATGAGGGCTGGCTCCCTGGAGATTTCCTTCTCCATCTTGGTCTTCTGCAGCTATGCTCCTTTAATCTAGAGCTGCCACAACTTACTTTTCTCCGAATTCAGCTCAGCCTCTGCCCTTGGACTTGTGTACTTTGGGGAGAAGCTGAGACTTGGTTGCCTACTTTTAATCAAGCAACTTCTATCTCCAGCTGCCTGTTCCCCAACTCTCTGCTAAAATGCTCCCTTTTCACCTTGTTAGATGGAATAAAGGACTTCTTCATCCCGAAAGGTTGATACATTAGGAGAGGTTATCAGCTGGTCACCGGCAAGTTCTGTCTGACCTTTCTGTTCTAACCTGCAGGGCTTTAAAAATTTTAATGCATAATCAGCATAAGCATAAACACAGAGAGATTTATGTAAAATTTTGGCTTTTCAGCTTCTTCTGGAAAATGGAAAGCTCTGGCCACATGGGGCTTGACTTCCAGCCAGGTTCCAGTTTTAGGGCTGAGCAATGGTTGGGGCCATGCTTTCCTGAACACCCCGTGTCCTCCAGCCCACACCTGCATCAGAGCTGAACAGAACCTCCTCTGATGGTCACGGTGAATGCCACCATGCACTCCCACGTCCGCAGTGGAATGACTTCACTGGCTCCAGACTCAAACCCCAGGCAGGAGCAGTGAAGTGGCTGTCCCAGCTCACTCCCCACAAGTTTCTGTTGTTTTAGCTTCTGGCACAGAGAACTGGCCCACAAGGCTCAGAATGATGGGTCCCCAAATCTGAGAAGGGCTTTCAGAGGTTCATAAAAATAGCCAGTATCTGCTCCAGCCTCCTAACCTGTCTCCTGTTTATGATTTCCTCCAATTTATGCTTCATGTGGCTTCTCTTAAAGATGTAAATGTATGAAGACATGGCTTCCTGGCATAAAATCCTTCATCGTCTGCCCCTTGTTTTTATCATAAAGCCCAGAACCCTTTCAATGCCAGACCAGGCTCTGTCTTTCTAGCCCTCCTCCCTCCCCTGCCCTGCGCATGCTCCATCCTCCTCTTCCCTCTGCTTCAGCATCAGTGGTCCCTTTCGGTCCTCTAACTAGCCTTGTAGGCTCCCCTGTCCTGACAGCCTATGCATCTACTGTTCCTTCAACTGGACTGTTCCTCCCCAGATTTTTGCACATCCTGCTCCTTCCTTCAGGCTCCTTGGGCTTCTTCCTTTCCTTCAAAATTGCCAAGCTTATCCTGGAGCTTCTGAGCTTCCTGTTCCTTCTGCCTGGATTGTGTTTCCCTAGATCTTTCCACTGCTAGCTCTGTCTCATGGAGCTCAGATATCCTCCTCTCTGCAGAAAGGGTTTTTTTGTGAGAACTCCTCCTCTCTCCACCCCGCCTGCCACTCTTCTTCATGGCACTGAGTGTGGGCTCAACTGATCTCATTTACTTGTGTCCTTGTTCATTATCTGCTTTACTTCCTTCAAGGAGACAAGCTTCGTGCAAGTAAGGCTTCATCTCTGTTGTTCACAGAACAGCCTCAGGGCCTAGATGAGGGCCTGGACTGTGGAATTGCTTGGTAAATACTTGCCAACTGAATTACATCAGAGAATGCGGCTGGCCTGGACATTCTTGGTAGAGGCCGGCCTGATGGAGAAAATGAGGCAAGAAGATGAGAGGAAGCTATTAGGAAAGAAGAAAAGGCCCTCACTTTACTAGCAACTGGGGTATACACATCAAAACAACATGCCGCTATTCTTACCCACCAATCTGGCAAAAATTTTAAGTGTTGGAAAGGATCTGAGAAAATGACAAGTTCACTGCCAGGCACTTTGGACAACAACTCAGTTGTACCCAGGAAAGTTGAAAATGTACGTACGCTATCAATGAGGTGCTGTGTTCCTGCATCTGACATGGAGCAAGCCGGGTATAGACAGTGATGCACATACAGATGATCGCTCATTCATTCTACAGTTGTTTACTATCCACCCATTATGGGGTCTCTGTACTGGGGATAGAATGGTAAACAAAAAAGGCAGGGAGACCCTGCCTTCATGCAGCTTGGGTTCTCCTTGTGGAGGCTGATGGTGATAAGTGCTGTGGGGGAGAGTGAAACCAAGTAAGATGGGAAGGGTGCCCTGGGAGAGGGGCTGCCACTCTGTTTTGGGCAGTTGGAGGAGGCTCTCTGATGAGACGTCTGGGCAGAGTGAAGTACGTGGATATGGCTGTATGGAGAGCAGGAGTTTGGGCAGAGGGACCAGCCAGTGCAAAGGCCCTGAGGTAGGAGCGGGTGAGGGGAGTTTGAGGCAAGCAAGTGGGTCAGGATGGCTGGAGCTGGGAGAATAGGGGCCAGGGTGGTGAGAGACGGAGTGGAGGGTTAGAATCCCGTAAGGCACTTGTAAGGATTTTGGCTTTGACTCTGAGTGAGATGGGGAACCCTCGGGGAATGTCGTTTTGTAAAGATCACTCCAAGCTGCTGTGTCTGTGTTAGAAATTAGACTAGGAAGCGGGCTGTGACAATAACAAAGGAGAGGGATGACGTGGCTTGTCGTCACAGAGAAGTATCCGGAGTCAATGCTGGGTACACATTGGAGGTGACGGGACTGGCTGGAGGGTTGAACATGGGGTTTGAGAGGAAACCAAGGTCCAGGCCAACCCTGTGACTTTTGGTCTGAGCACCTACCTGCAAGAATGGAACTGCCATTTGTGAAGATGGGGGAGACCTCGCAGGTAACAGGACTTTGGGTGTTTATGTGTACATTACCTTTAACAAGCTATTAGACATAAAAATGAGAGTATCAAGAAGGCAACTGCACGTGCCACGCTGGAGGGATCAGGTGGGTGGTTGAAACTTGAGAGTCAGCAGCGTGTAGCTTGCATGTTGAGCTGTGGGGACAGAGGAATCACCCAGAGGTTCAGTGGGTTGGGAAGAGCAGTCTCAGGAGTGAGTCCTGGGATCTGCCATTGTTTGGAGCACAGTGAGTTAAGGACAAATCAGCAAAGGAGATTGAGAAGAAATAGCCCTTCTTAGAAAAAGGACCAAGGATAAAAGAAGTGCACAGAGTTTCCAAAGAAGCGGTAGGGATGCCACAGGATGCTCACGGTTAAAGAGGAGGAGTGAGCCTGGATGTTGCCTGTCAGATGCGGCCATGCGGAGGTCACCGGTGACCCTGCTGCATGCTGCTTTAGTGAAGCTGTGGGTGAGAAGCTGATGGGAGTGGGATGAAAATATGGAGGGATGTGAAAGCCACGCTTTGAAAAGTTCAGCTTCAAAAAGGACCAGAGAACTGAGGTGATGGCTAGAACAGAGTGGAGAAGGACAAAGATTTTTTTTTTTTAATTTTTTAAATTATCTTTGTTTTTTAAAGAGATATACTGATGTGTTTGTTGGCTGGTGGGAACAATCTGGTAGAGAAGGAGAGGTCTGATGGTGCAACAGAATGAAGAGATAATGACTGAATTATTTGTCACAGCAAAAAATTAGAAACAGCCTAAAATGTCCATCAGGAGAAGAATAGATAAATATGTTATATGCAAAAGGATGAGATCCTCTACAGCTGACTCATTGCCCCAAGAAACAAATTCCAATAGCAAGAAGGGGCCTCAGTGGATGCTTGGGCCAAGGTCCCTTGTTCTGTGGACCTCCACTAGATTGTACAAATCCCTTCCTGGCTGTGAGAGCAGGGCTGTATCTGAGGCGTGCCTGGAAGATTTTCTTTCCATTTGCCTTGATCAGAAAAATCCTCTGTCGTGGTGATGATAAACGTATTAAATAGCAGCTCCTCACTATGAAGTGTTTCATCAATCCCTTGTCCTCCTGAAGATTATATTCTAGATAGACATGGCATAATCAATTATAATAATTTTTAACTTGGGTTACGAGGAATGCTATCAAAGAGAGTATCAGAGAGGAGCCAACTCCCATCTAATTGGGTTGGCCAAAAAATCCTGAACATCTTACAGAAAAACGGGAATGATTTTTTCTTTTTTTTTGGCCAACCCATAGAAAGGTGAAGAAACAAACTGAAACCGAAAGAATGAGCCCAAGTCAGCTAGGTAAAGCGGGGGAGAGAGGAGAGAGAAGAGAACAGAGGTGGGGAGGAGAGGATTACAGGCAAAAGGAAAGCCTCCCTCCATTCACTGGTTTAACCAACAGTGACCGAGCATCAGCTGGCCTGAATGAACAAAGCACAAATCCTGCTTTCTTGGGGCTGCCATTCTAGTGGAGGGAGGCAGAGACTGGACACACAAATGACCCATGACTTCAGCTAATGATGAGTGCCACGAAAATAATAGATTAGGATAACAGAGTGGGGAGAGGGGTTGATGAGAACTATAGTTAGAAAAGGTATAGAGAGGGGCTTCCCTGGTGGTCCAGTGGTTAGGAATCCACCTTCAAATGCAGGGGACCAGGGTTCGATCCCTGGTCTGGGAACTAAGATCCCACATGCCTCGAGGCAACTGAGCCCACGTGTCACAACTAAAGAAGCCCTCACTCGCCACAAGGAAGAGCCTGCATGCCACAGTGAAGACCCAGTGCAGCCAAAACTAAAAACATTTTCAAAACTGAAAAAGAATGTATGGAGAGAGAAGCAATCTCCCACCCGAGACCCGCCCTGGGCATTGTGCCAAAGAGTGTCCCGAGCACAGGAAAGAACAGGCACAAAGACCCTGAGGTGGGAGTGAGCTTGTTGTGTTTGGGGAACAGCAAGGCGAAGATGGCTGGGCCTGTGAATGAGGTGGGGACCTGGTGAGACTGAGGTCAGAGAGACAGGTAGGGGCCAGATCTCATAGGACTTTGTGTTTTAAGCTTTTCTATTCTCCTAGGTCTTAGCAGGGCTGCAGATTCACATGGGCTATTTCTTGGAAAAAGTCCAAGATCCCCGGGTCCTCAGGGAGCAGGTGGGCTGTGGCTGGCGGGTTTTGCCTCAGCTGCAGAGACCAAGAGTTTTTCCGTGCTCGCCCCTCTCCCAGCCATAGATCTTACCTTATCACTCCCGTCGGTTTAGCACGAGCCATAGACTCCACTCCAGAGGAGAACTCTCACTTAATTAATTTTAGATTTAAAGCAACAAGAAGTCCTTATATTAAAAACGGAGTGGGGAGGGGTGGAGAACAGCTTGTTAATTAAAATGTCAGTTAGGGTGTTCCTGGCGAAAACTATGATTAGTGGGTGTTTCCTTTGGTTACAAGTCCTTGTGCTTTGATATTTCATGTGTGAATATAAAGAACCTCACACATGTGCCCAGCTTCCAGAGATCAGCTACATTTCATCATGGTTCCAACAGGCCGTTCTGTTCTAGAAACTCCAGCGAATGTCTGGGATTGTACCCCAAGTGGGTCTTTAACCTCTAGCCTCTGAAGGGTCCTCTCTCTGTCTCTTTTTCACATGTCATTCCCACAGCAGCCTCTGGCTCTTTTTGCCTTTGGAAAACCTACTCATCCTACAGAGATTGATGTCACCTTTTGCAAATCTGTACTATGTGTCCCAGTCAGAAGTGTTTCTTCTCTCCCTTGTACCTGTAGTGTGACATTCAATGCCCTTCACCTTGGGACTTGCCCCCTTCCTATTTCCGGACAGCTCCTGAACTTTGGTCCTACCTGTACACTGTCTGCTCTGTACTTATCCTAATTCTCTTGGCTTAGGTGTCCCCTTGATCTCCAGGGAGGGATGAATATCGACACATTGGTAATATCTTTGTTAGAAAAAAACCTGTGAAAAAATGTTATTTATTATTTATGCCATTTAGCTCCTTCCAAGGAAACTGGGTGAGTGATTGGTATAGGAAGACTGGACTGGCTAAACTGCGGGGTGCCATGCTAAATTTCTCTGTTTAAGCAAAGGAAGAGCTGTAGAAAGACTTCAGGGTGGGGGCATATATCTGGGGGAACTGACTTGGGGGTGGGATGGGGAAGGGTCTATAGGGCAGGAATCCCCCCTCCTCACCCCTGGGCTGCACAGCAGGAGGTGAATGGGGGCACAAGTGAGTGAAGCTTTCATCTGGTGCTCCCCATCGCTCACATTATTGCCTGAACCACCCCTTCCTCCCCGCATGGAAAAATTGTCTTCCACAAAACCAGTCCCTGGTGCCAAAAACGTTGAGGATCACTGCAGTAGGGGGCGAAGGCAATTGACGGCTGAAGGGGAAGTTTGGAGGCCTATGTGGGGGGAATACAAGTGTCACGGGAGGTTTATGTTAAGTTTCAGGTGTATTGGGCTATAAACCTCTCTGTTGTCTTACCATGACATTTTCAGGAAAACCTGTGACTCACTAAGGCTTTGTGGATTTGGATTAAATTGTTTCTGGAAGGGTAAGGATCACGCACTGTCAAGGGTCTGAGACTCACCCTGCTTGCAAGCCGACAAGCGAGCTTTCTGCAGTGTCACGGATGCTGGCAGGACACAGAAGCCCCTGGAATAAGACCCAGAGCTCGCTGTGACTCATGACAAAAGCGGTAGCTAGGGTGTCATGTTCGTGCTCATTTCCCAAGCTTCCTTTCTTGCAGGGTGGCTCCAAGAGAGTCAGCCAGCATCTGTAGTACAGGCAGTGGCTTTTGTCACAAGAAAGGAACGCTAGCTTACAGAACCCAAGACTTTCATAATGAGCAGTAAGCCCAGTTGGAACTTTCCCTGGAGAGAGATGTATGTTACGTTGGACAACAAACAAACCTTGCCTTGGTTCCGGAGAGAGAATGTCTCCAGTTTCCAGGGCTGTTTGTTACACAGACATATTTAAAGGATTGTCCCAAACAAGGGCAGTTGCTACATTGGCTTACAAAATGTGCAGAAATGCAAGAGACCCGTGGAGAATTATTTCCTCAGAGTAAGATCTAGTGCTGATGTCTCCTTCAAGTGGGTGTGGAATGAGACCAGAAGCTGTTTGTGTTGCCTTTGTGACACCTGGGTTATGAGATATCTACTTTTGAAAAAAATTAATTGATTATATGTCTATCAGTTACTTATGACCATAGAACGTATCACCCAAAACTTGGTGCTTAAAATGACTTATTATTGCTCGTGAACTGGAGTCATCTGGGAGATTCTGTGGGTTTGGCCGGGGCTAGGCTGATCTAGACTATGCTTTCTTGTACTTCCTTCACCCCAGCTATGACGCTGAAGAGATCTGACTCTATTCTAAGGGGGATTTTATGACAAGGGTCCAAGAGACTGGGCATCCGGGTCCCTGACACTCCTAGGCCTGGGCTTGGGAGTGCCAGATGGTCTTGTCCACAGCAAATCGCAGGACAGCCCTGACTCTTGGTATAGGAAATAGACTCCTGCTTATATGAGAAGACCTTCAAAGTAACTGCACAAAGACATCTATACTCATCAGAGAGGAAGAGTTGGGGTCATTTTTGCCCTCGGTCTATTGCATTTGCCTTTTCTACTGGACTCCGAGCTCCTAGATGGCAGTAATTATGTCCCATTTACATCTCTCTGTTGGTGACTAGCCTCAGCTTGGTGGTCATAGAGAAGGCCTCAATCGTGTCTCTCAAATGAATGAATGACACACCATAAGATGAATGAATGATGCACAATAAGGAGGTCTTCTCTCTGTGAACCACCATGACAGGCAGTTCTCTGGCCTCTGCCCCAGCCCACAGCTGGCCCTGCCCAGAGTGTGCCTGGTTCTCTCAGCCTCTTCTCATCCCCACTGCTATAGCCTTTGCTTGGGACCTCGTGACATCATGCCCAGTTCTGTTCTGCAGCTCTAGTCCTCTCTGCTGGCTTCAATCCATTCATTTCCAAGTTATCCTCCATATCATCTCCAGACACTGATCTCAGAAGCACACCTGACTCTGTCATGCCCCCATTTAAATCTGTGGTGGACTCCCCCAGATCTAGAAGATAAAGTCTCAGCTCTTCTGTGAGGCACTGAAGGCTCTTCACCTTTGGATTTGGATCCTGCTCTTCCTTGTCACGCAGCATTCATCCATTCCTGTTCCAGCCACACTCTCTGCTGTGTACTTGCCTGGATTCTCCCTCTCAGCTCCTGGATTCTCCCTCTCAGCTCCAGTGTAGCTCTCAGCTGCATTGTGCTCTCAGACCACTCTGCAGGCACGTCCCTTTTCCCATAGATCTGGCTGCCTGGGCTTTGTGGGGCCTCTGTCTCCTGTGGACTCAGATTCTGAAGGCACCATCACTCCAAGAATTCCCCTGGTGGTTCGGTCGCTCAGTCGTGTCCGACTCTTCGGACACTGTGGACTGTAGCCTGCCAGGCTCACCTATCCATGGGATTTCCCAGGCGCGGGTTGCCATTTCCTTCTCCAGGGGATCTTCCCAGCCCAAGGATTGAACCTGGAGCTCCTGCACTGCAGGCAGATTCTTCACCAGCTGTGCTACGAGGGAAGCCCTCCTGTGGATCAGGGTTCCTCAATGACAAATGTGCTTCTCCTGGTTTCCTTGAGACCCGATCCCCACTCCACAACTGCAACTCACCCTGGCATCTATGAACTGTGGGGTCTCAGTGTAGGTTGAGTCCCATGATGTTTATTGAATTGAACTGGGATTGGTAGAGAGGAAGGAAGCCTGGAGAAGGCAGGAGAGACAAAGGAAGAACAGCAGCAGGAGAGAAAGCCAGGTAACGGCACAGCCTCACGATGCGTCTGGGAACCTGCCCTGCGGCTCCTCTCCTAGCAGCCTTTTCTGGAACAGGTCATAGCCTGTGGGCTGGAGACTTTCCACCCTAAGGCTCCTGTTGAAAGTGGAGACCAGGTCTCTGCCCCCAGTCCAAGGATCCTGCCTGGCACTGCTGGGGTGTGGGGAGGGAGCTCTCCCATTGTGTTGGGTTTTCATCACTTAAGTCTCAGTTACAAACATTATTTAAATTTGTCACTTAGCTATTGTTTATTGAGCATGCTTGTAGCTAAGATGTATTTATTTGCTATGCACTTTGTCTGATTTTAGTAGATTTTTTCCCCCCTTCTTCTCTGTTTATATCTGTGTTCTTTATTCTAATAATGCATATTCAGGTTAGAAAAATTTTTTTTTAAAAAGTACAGAGGAAAATAAAGTCCCTGGATATTTCATCCTTTAGAGATAACCACTGTTGACAGTTCGGTGTATATGCTTTCAGATTTTTTTTAATGCTTATCCAGATATATATGAATGTGACCCAAATATACCTAAGGAGCCTTTAAGGCCAGTCTCTGCCCAACAGCGCATCCAAAATAACCCAAAGTGATTCCAGAAGCCTGAAGAATATTGTGAATTGTTATTGTTGGTTTCCTTAAAAAGTGGTGCCGGGGCTTTTTACAGCTTTGAAAAAGTCAGCTTCAGACATCTCTCCTTCTCCCCCAAGTGTCTCACTCTCAGCAGCTGTGAAAAATTTCTTCTCACTTCCTCCCACTCATCCCTTCTTTCTTTGGGCTGTGCCCTCCTGAACCCTATCAACATGGGGCCCTCACCCCAAGTATAGCTCCCAGCAAGTGCTGTTCTGTGACTGCAGTACTTGTAAGACAAAGCCCTCCTGGAATTAAAAAAAAAAAAAAAGCTACATCTCTGTATGGCATAAATAGGATCATGTTATACACGTTGTTCAGTAAGCTTTTTTTTTTCTTCACACTCTGCTATCTCATGGATGTGTTTTCATGCTTGTGCATTCAAATCTACCCTTTCCTTTTAAGCTGGGGACAACTCCAGGGAATGGATGTTTCATAATTTGTTTAACCTATCCCTTGGAACCCAATGTGAAGAACTGACTCACTGGAAAAGACCCTGCTGCTGGGAAAGATTGAAGGCAGGAGGAGAAGGGGACGACAGGGGATGAGATGGTTGGATGGCATCACTGACTCGATGGACATGAGTTTGAGCAAGCTCCAGGAGTTGGTGATGGACAGGGAGACCTGGCATGCTTCAGTCCATGGGGTCGCAAAGAGTCAGACATGACTGAGTGACTGAACGGAACCGTCCCTTGCTACTGGACATCCCAGGACCGTCCAGTTTTTACCACTAAAAGCAATGCTGCAATGAGCACCACTGTGATATTGAGTTTTTACACCTTTCTTTCTTTTCCACCTGCTCCAAGGTTTGATGTTCTACCAGATTTTATGACAAAGCTGGTTTGTGTTTGTTTGGTTTTCATCCAGCACGTGGTTTCATTGCATTCCTTCTGGTTCCTTCAGGAAACTCTTCCCTCACTCCATGTGATCCTGGGGGTGCTACCTTGATGCCCCATCATCCCCTGGCACTGGGCAGGGGGAGTAGTCACATGACCAAGTGGCTGATTGGAGCACCCCTTCCTGCCAGCCTTGGTGATAACCCCATCAGTTTCCACTGTCCATGTCCCCTGTCCCTGCACTAGCCACAGGCTCATCATCTCTGGCCCAGCCACTGCCACAGCCTTCTCTCTGCTATCTCTGTGTCCAGGGCTGGAAAGTGTTCATGCCGCATCAAGGGCTGTCATCGTCCCTGACTCTGTCACTCCTGTGCTTGAGAGTCATCCGTGGTAACTCCCTTTTTCCTATGAATAAAGTCCCATCTCTTTATTTTTATTTATTTATTTATTGTACCAGAAAATCTTCTTTATTAGGGGGACTTTCAGATTCCTTTTAAAAGAAAAAAAATTGGAAGATAATTGCTTTACAGCATGTTGTATTGGTTTCTGCCATACAACAATGGGAATCAGCCATAAGTATACATAAATACCCTCCCCGTTGAGCCTCCCTCCCCTCTCCCATCCCACCCCTGTAGGTCATCACAGGGTACCGACCTGGGCTCCTTGTGTTATACAGCAGCCTCCCACTAACTATGTCCCGTCTCTAATTTGTCATCTAGAACCTGCAGGACCTGGCTTCTGCTTACCTCTCCGCCCTGGGGCTCCCCACTCCCTTTCACACATACCAGATTCCTGAAGGCTTGTACGACAGGAATGTGTTTGACACATGTCAAATTGCATTTTCCACCTTCCGTCCTTTTGACCATGCTTTCACTCCATGGAAGCCTCATCCCCAAACAATGTTAAGTCCAATGCCCACCTGAGCGTTAAGTTCCTGGCCCCCAACCTCCCTCAGCACCAATGAAAAATAATCACTTTCACCTTCCCCAGGGCTCCCAAAGAGTGTTGATGATCTTCTAACATTTTTGTATTCTTCATGTATCGTTGGTTACAAGGAGGCAGAAATCCAGCTCAAATACGGGGGCAAGATGGTGCTCTGTTGTAAGGGCATGGAGCTCTCAGAGAGACCAAACTCTGCCAGACCTCATGGGACTTGAAACGGGGTCCCAGAGAGTCATGAGGGGTTGAGGGTGAATCTCCATCTCCCAGTGAGATGCCTTCCTGCCACAACCCTGTCATTGATTTAAACCTGAGGTGGCAGCTGAGGTATAGTACTTGCCTCTCCTCCATGACTGGAAATACTTTCATACTTGTACCTCCCCCAGGACCTGGTACTTTGTAAGCAAGAAAAAGCAAACTGACATTGTAGCACTTACACATATAACACACAGGGATTTGCATTTTCACTTTATTCTTGTTAAACCTCTGAATATCTCCCCAAAACAGGTACTATGATATCCTCATTTTGCAGATGAGGAGACTAAGTATCATTTTGCCCAAACTGACAAAGCCAGGAAGTTGGAGAACTGGAACTTGAATCCAGGTATGTTTGAATGAATACATGAACTTATTCATCAACAGAAGGGATCTTGAGGTCATCCAGAGTCCAGCCTCTAGACCAGGAGTATAGACTGCCCTCCAGAGAGGCAGCCAGCTATTTTCATCTTAAACACCTTCAGGCTGAACCCACCTTTTACCACTCCAGTGATTTTATCCCCTCCCCAGCAGTAGGCCATTCCTCTTGTGTCCAATCATGATATGTTTTTTGTTTGATTTAAAATCTCTTTTGTTTGTCAGGCTTCCTTAGACTTGAAACACTTAAGAGTCATCTATTGTTTTGGCAATGACCCTATGAAGTAGACATTTTAAATTTACACGTAATAGATAAGACTCTCAAGGCCCAAGAATGTAGAGCAAACCACCTAAGGCTGGTCACATAGGCCAGACATGGCAGCTCTGGAACCTCCTGCATCCTGGATCCTCAACGGCCCCTCTAGCCCATCACTTTATGTCTCCCACTAAGTTTAAGGCACAGTGGTCTGTGGGACCATGGAGGAGAGACTTGGCTGTTTCCAACATGGATAAGAAGAAAGAGGAATAATAGCAAGGTTGGGAGATGGAAAGAGCTATGTCTTAAGTTCAGGGTGGAGTGTGGGAGGATCAGGACTAGTCTGGATAATCTGGCTCAGAATTCCTCACGTAGTGGCAGTAATGGTACTGCAGCTGTAATAGTGGAAGGCAAGCGCATCTGGAAGCTAGCTGGGCATCCCTTTCTCTCTGTTTATGTAATTTGGGGGCCTCTTAATGTGGTCTCAAGAGTGAGGTTGATTTGGGCTTCCTTACAGCATGGCAGCCTCAGGGTAGCTGGTCTGATTTCATGGTGTTCAGGGCTGCAGGGCAAATGCTCTATCACCCAAGGGAGAAGCAGGATCGTCTTCTATGGCTGGCCTAGGGAGTCATCCGACTTCCTTCCACCACATTCTGTCTGTCACTAGTGAGTCACAAGCTTTCCCATATTCAAGGGGGTTGGGAGAGAATAAGTCAGTTTTCATTCCAATCCCAAAGAAAGGCAGTGCCAAAGAATGCTCAAACTACCGCACAATTGCACTCATCTCACATGATAGTAAAGTAATGCTCAAAATTCTCTAAGCCAGGCTTCAGCAATTCGTGAACCGTGAACTCCCTGATGTTCAAGCTGGTTTTAGAAAAGGCAGAGGAACCAGAGATCAAATTGCCAACATCTGCTGGATCATGGAAAAAGCAAGAGAGTTCCAGAAACACATCTATTTCTGCTTTATTGACTATGTCAAGGGCTCTTTCCTGGTGGCTCAGATGGTAAAGTGGCTGCCTACAATGTGGGAGACCTGGGTGCCAAAGCCTTTGACTGTGTGAATCACAATAAACTGTGGAACATTCTGAAAGAGATGGGAATACCAGACCACCTAACCTGCCTCTTGAGAAATCTGTATGCAGGTCAGGAAGCAACAGTTAGAACTGGACATGGAACAACAGACTGGTTCCAAATAGGAAAAAGAGGACGTCAAGGCTGTATATTGTCACCCTGCTTGTTTAACTTATATGCAGAGTACATCATGAGAAATGCTGGACTGGAAGAAACACAAGCTGGAATCAAGATTGCCTGGAGAAATATCAATAACCTCAGATATGCAGATGACACCACCCTTATGGCGGAAAGTGAAGAGGAGCTAAAAAGCCTCTTGATGAAAGTGAAAGAGGAGAGTGAAAAAGTTGGCTTAAAGCTCAACATTCAGAAAACGAAGATCATGGCATCCGGTCCCATCACTTCATGGGAAATAGATGGGGAAACAGTGGAAACAGTGCCAGACTTTACTTTTCTGGGCTCCAAAATCACTGCAGATGGTGACTGCAGCCATGAAATTAGAAGATGCTTACTCCTTGGAAGAAAAGTTATGGCCAACCTAGATAGTATATTCAAAAGCAGAGTCATTACTTTGCCGACTAAGGTCCATCTAGTCAAGGCTATGGTTTTTCCTGTGGTCATGTATGGATGTGAGAGTTGGACTGCGAAGAAGGCTGAGCGCCAAAGAATTGATGCTTTTGAGCTGTGGTGTTGGAGAAGACTCTTGAGAGTCCCTTGGACTGCAAGGAGATGCAACCAGTCCATTCTGAAGGAGATCAGCCCTGGGATTTCTTTGGAAGGAATGATGCTGAAGCTGAAACTCCAGTACTTTGGCCACCTCATGAGAAGAGTTGACTCATTGGAAAAGACTCTGATGCTGGGAGGGATTGAGGGCAGGAGGAGAAGGGGATGACAGAGGTGAGATGGCTGGATGGCATCATGGACTCGATGGAGGTGAGTCTGAGTGAACTCCAGGAGATGGTGATGGACAGGGAGGCCTGGCGTGCTGCGATTCATGGAGTCGCAAAGAGTCGGACACGACTGAGCGACTGAACTGAACTGAACTGAATGGGTGTATTAGCACAGAAGAGCCTAGTGGGCTATAGTTCGTGAGGTTGTAAAGAGTCAGACATGACTTAGGGACTTAACCACCACTGCCGTAGATATATAGATCAATATATGTAGATATTTATATAAATTTATTATAATAAATTGGCTCACACCATTGTGGAGGCTTAGCAGGTCCAAAATCTATAGAATGAACCATTAGAGAGGAGACCCAAGGGAGCTGCAGTTTGAGTTCAAAGGTCATCTGCTGGCAGAATTTCTTCTTCCTCAAGGGAAGTCAATCTTTGTTCTATTGATGCCTTCACATGATTGGATGAGGCCCACACATTGTGAAGGGTCATCTACTTTCTTCAAAGTCTACTGACTTATGCATTAATCTCATCCCCAGAAAACTGTCACAGAAAAACGCAGAATGATGTTTGAAGAAAGAAACATCTGGGGACTTCCCTGGTGGTCCCGTGGTTGCGAATCTGCCTGCCAGTGCAAAGGACACAGGTTTGATCCCTGGTGCAGGAAGATTCCACATGCAAGTAGAAAAGGTCTGTGCACAGTGATGTAGACCTAGTGCAGCAAAAGATAAATAAATAAATAAAAATGAAAAAAAAAAATCTAGGCACCATGGTGCAGCCAAGTTTGTACATAAAACACTATAGACCAATGCAGAGGAAAGACGCAGACCTTGTGAAATTCATGTTCTAACTGGGAGGTACATAACTGCTGAAATGAAGTGAAGTGAAGGTCACTCAGTTGTGTCTGACTCTTTTTGACCCCATGGACGGTAGCCCACCAGGCTCCTCCATCCATGGAATTCTCCATGCAAGAATACTGGAGTGGGTTGCCATTCTCTTCTCCAAGGGATCTTCCCAACCCAGGGATCAAACCCAGGTCTCCTGCATTGCAGGCATGTCCTTTACCTGAGCCACCAAGGAAGCCCAAATAACCACTAATGGTTGTTGAAAGGACCTTCTAGTGCATCAGTTCAGTTCAGTTCAGTTCAGTCGCTCAGTCGTGTCCGACTCTTTGCGACCCCATGAATCGCAGCACGCCAGGCCTCCCTGTCCATCACCATCTCCTGGAGTTCACTCAGACTCACCTCCATCGAGTCCATGATGCCATCCAGCCATCTCATCCTCGGTCGTCCCCTTCTCCTCCTGCCCTCAATCCCTCCCAGCATCAGAGTCTTTTCCAATGAGTCAACTCTTCGCATGAGGTGGCCAAAGTACTGGAGTTTCAGCTTCAGAATCATTTCTTCCAAAGAAATCCCAGGGTCGATCTCTTTCAGAATGGACTGGTTGGATCTCCTTGCTGTCCAAGGGACTCTCAAGAGTCTTCTCCAACACCACAGTACAAAAGCATCAATTCTTTGGCACTCAGCCTTCTTCACAGTCCAACTCTCACATCCATATGTGACCACAGGAAAAACCATAGCCTTGACTAGACAGACCTTAGTCGGCAAAGTAATGACTCTGCTTTTGAATATACTATCTAGGTTGGTCATAACTTTTCTTCCAAGGAGTAAGCGTCTTCTAATTTCATGGCTGCAGTCACCATCTGCAGCGATTTTGGAGCCCAGAAAAGTAAAGTCTGACACTGTTTCCACTGTTTCCCCATCTGTTTCCCATGAAGTGATGGGACCGGATGCCATGATCTTCATTTTCTGAATGTTGAGCTTTAAGCCAACTTTTTCGCTCTCCTCTTTCACTTTCATTTTTCCTCTATTTCTTTGCATTGATCACTGAAGAAGGCTTTCTTATCTCTTCTTGCTATTCTTTGGAACTCTGCATTCAGGTGCTTATATCTTTCCTTTTCTCCTTTGCTTTTCACCTCTCTTCTTTTCACAGCTATTTGTAAGGCCTCCCCAGACAGCCATTTTGCTTTTTTGCATTTCTTTTCCATGAGAATGGTCTTGATCCCTGTCTCCTGTACAATGTCATGAACCTCATTCCATAGTTCATCAGGCACTCTATCTATCAGATCTAGTCCCTTAAATCTATTTCTCACTTTCACTGTATAATCATAAGGGATTTGATTTAGGTCATACCTGAATGGTCTAGTGGTTTTCCCTACTTTCTTCAATTTGAGTCTGAATTTGGTAATAAGGAGTTCATGATCTGAGCCACAGTCAGCTCCTGGTCTTGTTTTTGTTGACTGTATAGAGCTTCTCCATCTTTGGCTGCAAAGAATATAATCAATCTGGTTTTGGTGTTGACCATCTGGTGATGTTCATGTGTAGAGTCTTCTCTTGTGTTGTTGGAAGAGGGTGTTTGCTATGACCAGTGCATATTCTTGGCAAAACTCTATTAGTCTTTGCCCTGCTTCATTCTGCATTCCAAGGCCAAATTTGCCTGTTATTCCAGGTGTTTCTTGACTTCCTACTTTTGCATTCCAGTCCCCTATAATGAAAACGACATCTTTTGGGGGTATTAGTTCTAAAAGGTCTTGTAGGTCTTCATAAAACCATTCAACTTCAGCTTCTTCAGTGTTACTCGTTGGGGCGTAGACTTGGATAACTGTGATATTGAATGGTTTGCCTTCTAGTGCATACACATGCATATTTCAGAGCCACGCCCTGGGGGATTCTGATTTACAGGCAGGTGGCACCTCTTTGATCTGACAGTGATGTAGCCTTGGCTCTGATGAAATAGGGGTGGGAGAGAAGCGTGTGGTTCACTGGGGAAAGGAGAGAAGGTTCTTCTAGTAGGTGGTCATAGTCTGGCCCAGAGATGTTCACACTGTAAAGATGAAGGAGAAGGATGTCCAGGCAGAGAGAGCAGAAGGAGGAAAGACATGAACTTGGCTGGAGTACAGAGGGTGGGGGAGAAGGTGGTGGGAGATGCAGCTGACAAGGAGCCCACCGAGGCAATGTATTCGGTGGTTAAGGACAGGGGTTTTAGAACTAGCAGGCTTAGAACCGAATGCAGACTTGGCTACTTAGAAGCAGCATAACTCTGGACCAAGTTATTTAACCTCACTGAGACCTGTTCTCTGCAACTTGGGGAAAAGAACAGGAGGGGGAAGATAAGGGGTGTTATCAAACTGTATTAGGTCCCTATTACTGCTATAAAAAATGACCGCAAGCATAGTGTCTTAATACATCATGAATTTATTATTATACAGTTTGGAAGTTCAAAATGGGTCTTATGAGGTTTAAATCACAGTGTGGACAGAGTTGCTCTTTCTGGAAACCCTAAAGGAGAATTCCTTCCTTACCTCAGCTACATTACTCCAGCCTCTGCTTCCATCATCCCATATCCTTCTCTGACTCTGGCCCTTCTGTCTCCCTCTTATAATGGCTGTTTTGAGATGATGTTGGGTCTACCCAGACGATAAGGGCAATCTCTGCATCTCAAGATCCTTAATGGCATCTGCAAAGCCCTTTTTGTCATATAAAGTAACCGGTTTACAAATTCAGCAGATAGAATATGGGGACATCTTTGAGGGGCTCTTAGTCCACCTACCATACCTACTTGCTTCATGATATGAAGATTAAATGCCCAGGATAAGGTACCTGCTAGCTAGGGCCAGCCATATTATTCTTAGAGAGCTTGGCATCCACATCAATAAGCGTGAACCTCATCCTGCGAGGTACAGAGAGTACATGGAGATTCATTTCCCTTAAAAAACCTCTCAGGTTTTAAGCCCTGGAACATGTAGACAGTGGTTTAGCTGGGATGGAAAACAGGGAAGGGAAAGACACTACATTTTGGACTGTTTTTTGGCAATGAGGCTCAGTTCCTTTAAGAAGGACTTGCCATCTCTTCCCAAGATAACCCAGGCCTTATAGAGGAGGGAGGCCTGGACCCAACAGGTGTTTTCAGAGTTAGTTCTTGAAGTTCTTTCTGTAAGAGACACAGGGACTGGCCATCCTTTGACCTCCCCAGCTCCTTCCTTCTCTGGTTCCCTAACACTGGTTTGATTCTCAGTTTGGCCAAATTTCCAGTCTTTCTTCTCTGATGCCTAGAATCTGGTTAGTGCTTGCCTATCTGCCCAGAGTCTCTAATTACAGGGCGTGGATGTTTACAGTACTGGGCTCTCACAGTCCCTCCATTCCGCGCCCACCACTGCCCACCCCCCGCTCACCCCAGCCACATGCACTCACAGGCAGCTCCCACCAAGGGCACTGGTTCCAAGAGTTGGCCTTTCACACACTCTACTCTGGAAGTCAACCTCCAGATCAGTGTCCACCATTAAAGAGTCATGACGTTCTCTGTTTAAGATCACCAGCTACCTTCACACAGAGCAAGAGATCTAACCCTAGTCAGCCACAGACCTGAGACGAGGCGTGGTTTCTCATGAAATGGTAGGCAGGATTTGAGTATGAAAAGATGTATATTTTTCTAAGGACTGGGGCTACAGTTTTCATCAGAATCTAAGACGGATCTGTGAATCCCGAGGTAATCACTATCACGGACAGACACATCATCATATAGATCCTTGACCCTCGTTGATGCTGCTTTTTAGTTGCTTTTCCAAAGGGCTCAGACAATTCTGTGACCCGATGGTATCAAGCTGAACTAAAAGCGGCTTCTTCTTGGTTGGGAGAGACTCCTACCTGCTCGGCTTTTGAGGAATCTAATTGCCCAGCAGACCCAGAGCTTTCTCCATTCTGCTGAGCTCCGGCGCTCAGACCCACACTCATTATGTGGAGGCTTATACACAGAGGCCCCGGGAGAGAGGGCTGGCCCGACTCCACTCCAGCTGCTCACGCTCCCCCTGGTCGTGCCCTCTATTAGAACACGGCCGGGCAGACCCCTCGGCCTTTCTCCAGGAATTTGAAGGGATCAGGATGAAGGCTGAAGCTTAGATTTTTGAGCAGAGGTAATTTCAGAAGGTGGAATCATAGCTTAAGGAACTCTCTGGAGAATTTTCCTGATGCAAAGCTAACAAGACATTGTGATAATTTCTCTGGAGCTGGCCTCATTCCAAGTTGGATTTTAAACGCAGATTATAAAGCAAACACCATCCCCCACAAGTATTAAAGGAGGGGAAAATAGCAGAACGGGGGCTGCAAAAATGGTCTCTATTGTGGGACCAAAAGCCGTCAATCACGCCAGCTGACAGGCGTCAGAGATTGACAGACAGGCCCTCGCTCCTGACTTCAGTTATCAAGGGGAATGGAAAAAGTGTCTGAGAGAACATGTTAAATTGCCAAAGTCATTACCAGTCACCAATTACCAAAGAAAAGATAACAAGGTGTATTTTAGAAAAATCGATGCAACAACATGCATTTCAATACAGCGAGTTTTTTAGAACTTTTGAAAACAAAATGAACTATTTAGGGAATACACAATGGTTTTCAGTGAATACCAAACACTGGGTTTTGTGAAGTCATCAATATTCACGTTAGATTTGGCTCTGCTTAACAGGAGCAAAGATCAAGCAGTAAACTAACATACTTCGTTTTTTTCCCCATCTAGTTCCTCCCGAAGGACGAAATGATGACTGGAAGGCCAGCTGGCTCTCCTGCAAACGCCTCCAAAGAAAGGCCTGGCTGGTCGTTGATGGCACCTCCTGGGGCCTTGGGCCTGCCCAGGGTGCAGGTCAAAGGGGCAGTGGATGGGCAGCTGTCTCATGGGGTCCTTCGTCTTACAGGACGAAGCAGAAATTCCTCATCACCTGCTCTGAGCCTGCTTTGGGCTGAACCCTGGGGATAAAGAGATGAAGGATGCAATTCCTGCCCTATTGAGTCTTGCAGTCTGGGGTGGAGGTGGAAGGCACATGACCCTCATGAATTACAGGACAAAACAGATGGTTGAGAGTTCCAAACCCAACTATGACTAAAGTGCAACAAGGGAACAGGAAAGCTTGAGGCTCCTGCAGCCCGGAGGGATCAGCAAACTGCAGAGAGAAGGGAGCATTTGAGCTGATTCTTGGCAAGTGAGGCCTTCTTTAATTGGATATGCAACACCTGAAAGGAGGAGAGTGCATTTTACTATGTTGTAGGCAAGGGGCGCCATTGCCAAGTTCTTGAGTTGGAGGGTGTCCAGAATTGTGTTTTAGGGAGATAGCTCTGGCATCAGGGCAGAGAAGGGACAAGAAGATGGTACTTGGGATTGTTGGAGTATGTCTTATGAGAGAGGCTGAAGTCCTGGGCAAGGAGAGGGGTAGCAGGGAAGACCCAATGGGCTGCTGCCATATGGCGTGCATGAATCAAGAGGTCTCTCCCTGGTCTTTGCTCTTCTCACATCTCAGGCCCTGCCCAGGCACTGTGTCCTCATGCTGCTCATCCGTATCCACTGTTAGAACACCTTCCTCCTTCTCTGAGCTCCAAGGCCCCGTGTTGAGTTACCCCTGCCCCCATCCATGTGTGAGTTACCCAGTGGTCATGTAGGTCTAGGTTAGAAGCTCTGCAAGGACAAATCCTTTGTCACATAGGTCCCTGTGGCCCTTCCAGTGCAGCCCTCCTGCAGCAGAGGGAAAAAATGAATCAGGAAAACATTGAGCAGAGAATTATTTCATGGTAATGCTCAAGAAAGATCAGGAGACTTATCACGGCAATCATTGCAAAATGAACGCAAATGTCAAATCACTGTGTAGCCCAACTGAAACTAACATAATGTTGTACATCAGCTATATTTCAATTAAAATAAAAGAGAGCTCAAGGCTTGTGAATTTGCCCAATAGGCCGCTATTTTTCAGCTTTCATCCAGTTTGCCAAAGGACCTTATGCATCTGTGTGTGCCCAGTTGGTTCTGACTCTTTGTGACCCGATGGACTGTAGCCTGCCAGGCTCCTCTCTCCAAGGGATTCTGCAGGCAAGAACACTGGAGTGGGTTGCTATGCCCTCCTCCAGGGGATCTTCCCAACACAGGGATGGAACCCACATCTCCTGCCTTAGCAAGCAGGTTCTTTACCACTGAGTCACTTGGGAAACCCAAATGAACCTTGTGTGACTGGTTAAAATAAGACTTACAAACCTCTCCTGACCCTGCCGTGCATGCAGGACCTGGAGGCAGTAGATTGAGTACCCGGAGAGAAGGAACTGCTGGGCCTCAAAAACCAGGCAGTAATTGGTGAGAAGCAGAGGCATTTGCTATCAGTATTGGAAGAAAGCAAACTTCTTTCCATATGGTTGGTAGGCAGCATGACCATATCATTAACTGTCCAAACAGGGGCAATTTTGAGGGTGTTAAAGGGCACCATTTGCAATTATTACATGACAGCTGATTTAAACTGAGATTGTCCCTGAAAGAATAGAACGTGGTGTCACTGCCATGATGAGCATTGTTCCCTTGCACTACAACTGCTTAAATTTTATAGATGGTGGAACTTCCACTATTAGTCTCTCCCGATTCCTCCTCATCTTTCCCAGGATTTAGCTAAATCTGGGTACTTTCTGTTGAAGACTGAGTACAGCTTAGCCCCTGCCAGATCCCCTGTTTTATGGAGCAGCTCTGCTAAATAGCCGGGATTCTTGCTTCCTCCATGGGGTTAACTATACAAGCAGGTTTGCAGTTGTGGGAAAGGCAGAGACTGTCTAGTGACTGGATGGAGGCAGAAATATTAGGAACCTCAGGAGACCACTGATCTAAACTATTATCAATCTTAGCAAAGCTCTGTCTGTCTGATTGCAGTATCTCCTTCTCGGTTCTTTCTATATGCAGAGCAGAAAGTGAACCTCCCTCTATCAAACCCAATAGCTGTCCCAGCCTCTGCTGGGAGTTTTCAGAATTAGATAAAGGCCCTCATGCAAGACCATTGGGTGCCAGTGCAGGCCAGCAGAAGATGGGGACTGGGGAGAATCTGTTAGATGATCCTTGTATGTGAATGAGAAAAAGAAAAATCTGGGCTGAGAATTCATCTTTGTGTCTAAATCTGAGTGAGTTTTCACCAGTCTCTTTTGCGAGGAGCATATGAAAATTAATTATTCCAACCCACACAGCACACACACACACATATTTAAATAAACTTTATTGAGAAAATTAATTACACACAGTAAATAAACCCACTTGAGTTTTGACAAATGAATGCATTTGTATAGCCACCACAGAGATCAATATATAGAATATTTCTATTTCTCCCCAAAGTGCCCTTGTCAATCCTCCAAAATTTCTCTAGGCAACTGGTGACATACTCTCCGTCACTGTAGATTAATTTTGTCTGTTCTAGAACATCATATAAAAGGATTCACACAGTATGTTTTCTCTGGCATCTGATTCATCCATGTTGTAGAATGTATTAGTAGTTCTTATCCCTGGTGGCTCAGACGGAAAGCGTCTGTCTACAATGTGGGAGACCTGGGTTCAATCCCTGGGTCAGGAAGTTCCCTGGAGAAGGAAATGGCAACCCACTCCAGTACTCTTGCCTAGAAAATCCCATGGACGGAGGAGCCTGATGTCCATGGGGTTGCACAGAGTTGGACACGACTGAGCAACTTCACTTTCTATCTTTCTTATTGCTGAATAGAATTCCATTGTACAAATGTGCCACAGTTTATTCATTTACCTATTGATGAACGTTTGGATTATTTCCAGTTTTAGGCTGGTGTATTTGTGTACAAATCTTTGTGTGACCATGCAATTTTCTTGGGTAGGTATTGTGTCATAAAGTGTGTACTTATATTTATAATTTTTCACCCTCCATCAGAAATATATGAGAGTTCGAGTTGTCCTACGTAATTGCTAACCCTTGGTATTGTTGTTCTTTTAGTTTTGGCCGTTGTAGTGAGTCTGAAGCAGTACTTCATTGACATTTTAATTTGCATTTCTTTGGTGATTAATAGTTGATCACCTTTTTCTGTGTTATTGGCCATATGCGTATCTTCTTTTGCAAAATGTTCAATTTTCACATTTAAAAATATTATATGTATATGGTGGTTAATTTTATTTGTTAAACTGACTGGCTTAAGGGATACCCAGATAACTGATAAGCATTATTTCTAGGTGTGTCTGTGAGGATGCTTCCAGAAGAGATTTGCATCTTAGGAGATTGAGTAAAGAGATCTACTCATTAAAGTGAGCAGGGGAAGCAAATGAAATAAAAAGGTAAAAGAAAGATGAACTCTTTCTCTTTCTGAGCTGAAGCTCCATCTTCTCCTGCCCTCAGACATTGGAGCTCTTGATTCTTGGGGCTTTAGACTGTGGGATTTAATACCAGAAGCTCCCTGGTTTTCAGGCCTTTGGATTTGAACTCCTAAGATTTGCATCTTAGGAGATTGAGTAAAGAGATCTACTCTTATTAAAGTGAGCGGGGGAAGCAAATGAAATAAAAAGGTAAAAGAAAGATGAACTCTTTCTCTTTCTGAGCTGAAACTCCATCTTCTCCTGCCCTCAGACACTGGAGCTCTTGATTCTTGGGGCTTTAGACTGTGGGATTTAATACCAGAAGCTCCCTGGTTTTCAGGCCTTTGGATTTGAACTCCTAAGATTTGCATCTTAGGAGATTGAGTAAAGAGATCTACTCTTATTAAAGTGAGCGGGGGAAGCAAATGAAATAAAAAGGTAAAAGAAAGATGAACTCTTTCTCTTTCTGAGCTGAAGCTCCATCTTCTCCTGCCCTCAGACACTGGAGCTCTTGATTCTTGGGGCTTTAGACTGTGGGATTTAATACCAGAAGCTCCCTGGTTTTCAGGCCTTTGGATTTGAACTGAATTATATAACTGGCTTCCCTGATTGTCTGGCTTGCAGATGGCAGACTGTAGGACTTCTTAGCCTCTGTAACTGTGTGAGTCAATTCCTATAATAAGCCTCCTCTTACACATTTTAATATGTATCATATTGGTTCTGTTTCTCTGGAGAACCCTAATTAATACTATATATAAAGCAAAGGACAGGGTAGTTTTTATGTCCTGGTATTTGTTGTGATCATAGGCCTAAACGTAGTTTTATGTTTATGATCCTTTCAAGTTAATTTTTTGTATGGTGTGAGGTAGGGGTCAAAGTTTGTTCTTATTGTTTTTCTCATAAAGATACCTAGATGTTTCATCACCATTTTTTGAAAAACTACATATTTCCCTATTAAATCATCTTGACATTTTGATCAAAAATCAACTGATCTGTTTCTTGATTCTGTTCTGTTACATTGACTTATCTGTATATCTTTATGCAGATAACACATTGTACTGATTACTATAGCTTTGTAATAAGTCTTGAAATCAGGTAGTATAAGTCCTCCCAATTTAGAATGCCGGACTATGTATCATTCGTGATTGTTGGAAATAAATGTACTTGAATTAAATGTATAATAAATTGTATACATTATCCTTTCCTAGTATGGGTTGTTCAATCATTCAGTCAATAATGTGGTCTTCTGAGAATGCTGAATTAAAGTACTCATTTGGGTTTTGCAATAAATAAAGGTCGAGACTGATGACATCTCCTGCTATAGCAGTTGTGATTCTTTTTGCAAAGTAGATAACTAGCCTTCCTTACAGGATGTTGCCTTTTAGCAAGGTGGATTTCTGGGTAGGTTTGCTCCACCTCACACTAGCACATCCAGGGGCATCAGCACATCTGTGGTCTGGTTTCTTCAGCTATACTGTGGTGGAAAGAATGCTGGAGTAGCTGGCTGCAGAGCATCCCTCTCTGGCAGTCACCACAGTGCTGCTTGGGACTTTCACAACGGGCTTGAAAAGACCTACATCAATGAGTTGTCTTCAGGGCACACAAAAGCCCCAGCTCCTGGGTTGGTCCAACCCCACACCCCCCGCCCAGGAGATCTGCTGATTTATAGCCAGGAGCTGCCCTCAGATCGGGTCTGCCAGCTACTTGGACCCTGAATACACAATAAATCCTCATCAGAGAGTGAATTTGAGTTAGGCATGGCCTGGGGACATATTCAGTATTATTCCATTCCCAAGGGACTACTTCCTAAACTAAAAATTTGGTTCCGATCTTCCCATTCTGTTTGTTTCCCTGCAGCTGGTGTGTTTAGCCCAGCCCTCAGTTTGGACTACAGTTTAGACTAGAAATCAGACCATCTGGACTCAAGTTCTGGCTCGGATACCTACTAATAGAGTGATGTTGGGCAAAGCCCTTCTCATTTTGGAGTCTAGTTCATCCTGTATGGAATAGGCTCTACATCTTCCTCATAAGGTATGCATATAGAAGTGTTTTATCGATAGGAACCACAGGGTGTACTTGGTAAGAGGGCAGAATCCATGGAAAGGATCATCATGACTATTAGTTTTTCTTTTAGCCAAAATGCAGTTACAGAGACATGAAGAATGCCAGTACTTCCTACAGAAGAAAGGATGGCTAGTCTAACAAATGACTTCAACTTGGTGAAGAACAAAATTTATTCTCTCACAGCTCTGGATGCCAGAAATCTGAAATCAGTTTCCCTGGACTGAAATCAAGGTGTTGGCAGGGCTCTACTTTCTCTGGAGGTTCTAGAGGAGAGTCTGTGCCTTGCTTCTTCTGGCTTCTGGTGGTCGCTGGCAATCCTGGTTCTGTGCTTGCATTGCTCCAATATCTGCCTCCATCTTCACATTGCCTTCTTCTCTTCTTCTTCCTTTCTCTTACAAGGACATCTGTGATGTCATTTAGGGCACATCTGGTTAATCCAGCATAATCTCCTCATCTCAAGATCCTTAACCACAGTTACAAAACTTTACCATACAGATTATATTCATAAGTTCCAGAAACTAGGACCTTATCTCATGAGGCCATCATGTAGCCCACTGCACTGTGTATGTCTGTGTGTGTATATGTGTGTGTGTTGATGGGTGTGATAAGGAGCAAGGAAGAAAAGCACATCCTGTGTCACATTGATAGAAATCACCTCTCAAGCAAAACATCCTCTCATTCAGTCTAAATATCTTTCATGAAAGCTTGCTCATGCTCAAAGTTTTCTCCAAATTCCTGGTAGAAGAATAGCTCTTTTACAGATTCATAGAACACAAAAGATATCAGGGCTTTTATGATTCACCTGGGCCAAGGGTCAACTAACTATAGCCCAGGGGCCAAAATTTGCTCCCCTGCCAGTTTCTGAGTTGTGTTTCTCAGTTTAGTTTAGTTCAGTCACCCAGCTGTGTCTGACTCTTTGCAATCCCATGGACTGCTGCATGCCAGGCTTCCCTGTCCATCACCAACTCCCAGAACTTACTCAAACTTATGTCCATCAAGTCGATGATGCTATACAACCACCTTATACTCTGTTGACCCCTTCTCCTCCCACCTTCAATCTGTCCCAACATCAGGGTCTTTTCTGATGAGTCAGTTCTTCACATCGTGGCCAAAGTATTGGAGTTTCAGCTTCAACATCGGTCCTTCCAGTGAACACTCAGAACTGATCTTTAGGATGGACTGGAGGAACTCCTTGCAGTCCAAGGAACTCTCAAGAGTCTTCTCCAACACCACAATTCAAAAGCATCAGTCCTTTGGTGTTCAACTTTCTTTACGGTCCAACTCTCACATCCATACATGACTACTGGGAAAGCCATAGCTTTGACTAGACGGACCTTTGTCAGTAAAGTAATGTCTTTGCTTTTTAAAATGTTGTGTGTTTCTCAGTTTATGACAAAGACTACATGGCCCACAAAGCCTAAAAAACTTACTATCTGGTCCTTTACAGAAAAAAAGTGCCGACTCTTGGCCTAGACCAATGTCTTCACCATGTAGATGGGGGAAGAGAAGTCCAGGAGGGCACATGACTTGCCCAAGCTCCCCCGGAGACTTGCACACAGACAAAAAGAGAACTTACTCAGGAATGTGGGTGGGTAGAACTCAGTGCCCCAGAAAAGAAGCTCAGGCAGGTCTCAGCTCCCTTTTAGCAGGGCTGCCCCAGCTCCTGGGGAGATTCAAGCAGATACTGGATACCTTCTCAGTGAGTGTCCCTAATATGGCAAATAAATGAATGGATAATACAGTGAATAAATGATGTGGTCAAAGTGTTTGAGAATCCTAAGCTGATATAGTACTTCCCAAGCCTATGTAACACTGGAAACCTCGAGCCAGGCAGCAAGAAGGATCCCAGAGACCTGACTCAGCATTCAAACCCCTGTCCTGAGGCCAATCTGTTTTTTTTTTTTTTTTTTTTTTAGGGGTTCCTCCTAAAAGGCCACAGGAAAACTGGAGAGTTTGCAGAAGCAGTTGAGCTGGTGAAGCCCACAAGTGACTCTCAGAGAGGTGGAGAGGGACCGTGGGGCCTTTAATGATGACTAATTTGCAGCTTATTAATGCAGCGGTAATTAAGAATATTCATTTTATTAAAAGCCGTTTATTGTAATAGTGCATGCAAATCTGGAGACTGACATTGTGCTCGTGTACCAATCGACACAGGTCTATTGTGGCTTTGTGGATGGCAGGTCGCTGCGTCACTAATTGTTAAGAGTTTAGGGTCTAATTTTAAACCCTTTTAATTCCATTTGAAATAATTGCCCTAATGAAATTCAAAGTACTCAGAGGCAGCCCCAGAAAAGGTGGATGGTGCCCTGCCCCCGCCCCCAGGGAACTGGGCTTTGAGAGCCGTGGCAGCCACTGTGCTGTCTTGGGGCCACCCTGACTGCTGCCTCTTCCCCTGGGGCAGCCGCCCCGGTCCCCTGAGAACCTGGCTCCCGTCCGCAGCACTGATTGCTGCTGGGGAGCAGGAGGGGCAGGCCCGGATGGAGAGGCATTACAGGGGGAGGATCCTGTCCAGAAAAGTCACTTCTGTAAGCCACACAAGGATAGAGAGGAAGCAGTGCCCCCACCCAGAGCCAGTATCCCCATCCAAGCTCCCATAGCATCATGTACGCATTAGGACATGCCTCAGAGCAGCAGAACCCAGGAATCATCTTCGATAGGACAAAACTCTTAGTGAGAGCTTCCTGTGTGCCAGGCACCCCATAGGCAAGTTGCATGTTTGAACTTATCTAATCTTAATAAACACTCTAGGGAGTGGGTTGCATCTTTTTTCTTTTTTTTTTTCCCCACATTTTACCAGTGAGGCAAGCAATGCTGGGAGAGGACCAGTATCGCCTCAAAAGTCAAAGAGGCTAAGTGACCGAGGCAGACAGAAGCTTTTCCATCTGTCTTCTCAGAGGTTATCTGTCCAGTTTACATCATGCAGAGGTGGGTCTGGAACCAGCTTGGGGCAACTCAAGTGAAATGCCACTCTCATGATTATATTACATTTATAAGACTCCATCTGGCTAGCTGTCTTGCTCTCTCTTCTGTTGGCTTTGAAGAAGCAAATATCCATATTATGAGCTGCTTGTGAGGGTACCCATGTGGCAAAAAAAGCTGCAGGAGGCTTGTTTGGAGCTGAGGGCTATAGTCCTTCAGCTTCAAGGAACTGAAGTCTGCCAACAACCTTAGCAAGCTTCAGAGTGGATCCTTCCCAAGTCAACCTTCAAGATGAGAATGCAGCCCAGTCACACCTTGGTTGCAACCCAGTCATATTCTGAAGCAGGGAACCTGGCCAAACCATGCATGGACCCATAGAAACTGTGAGATAGTAAGTGTAGGTTATTTTAAGCTGCTAACTTTGTGGTAATTTGTTAGTGACCAACATAAATGAATGCAATATGTCAAAAGAATGGCAGGGAAGCAGGGTGGCTAGGATAGTTTTCAATCTTTTTGTTCATATGGGACATCTTCCATCAGAAACAGTGACCACCAATAACAATGCAGAAAGTTAACTGCAGAAAGGAGACAAGGCCATTGACATGAAGGACCCTTTGGATAGTGTTGAGAAGGTTGGATTTTCTCCTATAGGATACAGGTGGGGTTTTAAGAGAGGGTGATACAGTCAGATCTGCATTAGAAAAAGATGGCTTCAGTGGCCAGAACCTAGGATGGGTTAGGGACACTGGAGCCTAGGAAGCAGGGAGACCTGAAAGACTATTGCAGTAGTTCAGGCAAGAGATGGTAAGAGCTGGAACCAAGGGAGAAACAGGGAAGATACAGAGGAAGGTACTTTGAGATTTGGACACAGAAAATAGAACATCCAGTAATATCACATTTCTTCTGCTCTTAAAGATCTTTAAGAAAGAAAATATTCGAGCTAACACTTCCCTTGTGTCCAAAACTCTAACAAAGCTGACTCACGAACTTGGTTTCAGTATCACCTTATTAATAATATTGCTATAAACAGATTCTGTATTTTGGGGTACCCTTCCTTACATGACACATGGCATAGTAGTCTTGCTTTCTTGGAAAATCTCTTCCATAGAGTCTTTCTGGTTAAGTGCCACTTACCAGATCATCTGTCACCACCTAAAGGATTTAGTTTTTCCTCCTCTTTTGCAGAGAACTTACTTGGACCTTAACAAGATCTTACAGAATGAAAGGTAAGTACAACAACAGATATCTCGACCCTTTTCCATCTACTCATCCTTTCAGCACTATTGACACTAGGCATAGGAAGTACCAGAGTTAAATGAGGAGTAGCCTTACCTTCAAGGTGTTCACAGTCTACTGAGAAAAACAGATGTGCAAAGCAAAAAATTAGAGCAAATGATTCCTGCACCAGAAGCAAGCACTGAAGAATCTGGGGTTCGAAAAGAAAAGACTGATGCATCACTCAAGTTGAGGAATTTTCCAAGAAGAAAGTTCAACTAATGTAAATGTGTAAGAGCATGAAAGGATACAAGATTCCCAGAAATGAATGCAGTACAGGACTGAAGGGAGAGAGGGAAGGAGAGTTAGGGAACCTGAGGTTGGAGAAGTCACAGGATCCACATCATATGGGACCTCATGTGTCTAAGAGGCTTGGACTGTTGTTGTTGTTGGGTTTTTTTTTTTTTCTTTTAATTTTGTATTGAGGGATAGCTGGGAAAGATTGAGGGCGGGAGGAGAAGGAGATGACAGAGGATGAGATGGTTGGATGGCATCATCAACTCAATGGACATGAGTCTGAGCAAACTCCAGGAGATAGTGAAAGACAGGGAAGCCTGGCTTGCTGCAGTCCATGGGGTCACAAAGAGTTAGACACGACTTAACCACTGAATAACAACAATAGCAGATGAACAATGTTGTGACAGTTTCAGGTGGACAACAAGGGAACTCAGCCATACCTACACACGTATCCATGCAGGTCAAGCAAGAAGTGACAGAACCAGACGTGGAACAATGGACTGGTTCAAAACTGGGAAAATAGTACATCAAGATTGTATATAGTCACCCTGCTTATTTAACTTATATCCAGAGTACATCATACAAAATGCCAGGCTGAACGAAGCACAAGATGGAATCAAGACTGTCAGGAGAAATATCAATAATCTTGGATATGCAGATGACATCTTCCTTATGGAAGAAAGTGAAGAGGAACTAAAGTGCCTCTTGATGAAGGTGAAAGAGGAGAGTAAAAGAGCTGGCTTAAAACTCAGCATTCAAAAAAATGAAGATTAGGGCATCTGGTCCCATCACTTCATAGCAAATAGATGGGGAAACAATGGAAACAGTGGCAGACTTTATTTTCTTGGTCTCCAAAATCATTGCAGATGGTGACTGCAGCCTTGAAATTAAAAGACGCTTGCTCCTTGGAAGAAAAGCTGTGACCAACCTAAACAGCATATTAAAAAGCAGAGACATTACTTTGCTGACCAAGGTCCATCTAGTCAAAGCTATGGCTTTCCCAGTAGTCATGTATGGATGTGAGAGTTAAACCATAAAGAAGGCTGAGCATCAAAGAATTGATGCTTTTGAACTGTGGTGTTGGAGAAGACTCTTGAGAGTCCCTTGGACTGCAAGGAGATCCAACCAGTCATTCTTAAAGGAATTCAGTCCTGAATATTCATTGGAAGGACTGATGCTGAAGCGGAAGCTCCAATACTTTGGCCACCTGATATGAAGAGCCGACTTATCAGAAAAGACCTTGATGCTGGGAAAGATTGAAGGCAGGAGGAGAAGGGGACAATAGAGGATGAGATGGCTGGATGGCATCACCGGCTCAATGGACATGAGTTTTTGCAAGCTTCGGGAGATGGGGAAGAATGGGGAAGCCTGGTATGCTGCAATCCATGGAGTTGCAAAGAGTTAGACATGACTGAGTGGCTGAATAGCAACAACATTCTCTCCCCCAGCTCCCTTCCCATCTGGACTGCCACATAACATTGAGCAGAGTTCCCTGGGCTGTACAGAAGGTCCTTGTTGGTTATCCATTTAAAATTTGGCAGTGTGTACATGTCCATCCCAAACACCCTGACTATCCCTTCCTCCCAGCAACCATATGTTCATTCTCTAAGTCTGTGAGAGCTTGGACTATATTTTGTAAGCAAAATGAGAGTGAGCAGGGAAGGCCTGCAAATAAGAGTGAGCAGGGAAGGGACGCGGTTAGAACTTTGTCCTGGAAAGCTGACTTGTGCGTCATGATCTCTTCTTACAAACCGGGAACTCCTTTGGGTTCTTCATTTCAGTGAATGAAGCCAAAAATTCTGAGAGTAATCCAAGACATACCCTCTTCCTCTAATCACCAAGGCCTATTTATATTACCTCCTCAACATCTCATAACATTTTTCCTCAACTCCAAGTGCCACCATCTCCCACCTCGTCAACAGAATAACCTCCTGACTGTTTCCGCAGAGTTCACTCTACACTTCCTAAAACCCAGTCTCCATAACAGATCATCATTTTTTTAAGCTCAAATTTATCTGTAGTGAACTGCACAGATTCTAAATGTATAATCTGATAAGTTTTGACAAATTTATATACTCATGTAACCACCCCTGCAATCAAGATATAAGGCATACCCATTACCAAAAAGTTCCTATATTTTCCCCATCTGGTCAATCTCTCTCCACCATAGGCAACTACTGTTCTGATTTCTATTTTCAAAGACATTAATTTCAGATTCTTTTACTCAATGTACTTTTGAGATTCATCCATGCTATGATATGTATCAGTAGTTCAGTCTTGCTTATTCTGGATAGTATTAAACTGTGTGAATATACCATAATTGATCAATTTACATGTTAATGGATATCTGGACTGTTTCTAGTCTGGGGGCTATTGTCTCTAATGCTGCAAAGGATATTCACCTATGGGTCTTTTAGAAGATAGATGCCTTCATTTCTTTAGGGTAACTACCTATGAGTGTAATATCTGGATCATATGATAAGTGTACATTTAACTCCTACCAAACAGTTCTCCATTTCATACTCTGACTAGCAAGTCCAGTCTATCCATACCTTGTCAACAGTTAATATTTTCCGTCTTTTTAATTCCAGCTGTTTAGTGTGTGTAAAGTGGCATCACATTGCAATTTTAGAACATTTTCCTAGTGACTAAGATATGGAGCAAATTTTCATGTGCTTATACTCATTCATAAATATTGTTTTGTGAGGTATGTTCAAATATTTTGCTCATTTTTAGTAGATGATTTGTTTTTTAATTATGGCTTCTAGGACTTCTTTAATGCTTCCCTGGTGGCTCAGAGGGTAAAGCATCTGCCTGCAATGCGGGAGACCTGGGTTCAAACCCTGGGTGGGAAAGATTCCCCTGGAGAAGGAAATGGCAACCCACTCCAGTATTCTTGCCTGGAAAATACCATGGGCAGATAAGCCTGGCAGGCTACAGTCCATGGGTTCACAAAGAGTTGGATGCGACTGAGCATGCATCCATACACACATCTATTCTAGTTAATTTTTGTGTATGGTGGAGGTAGGGATTGAAGCAGATTTTTGCCATTTTTCATGAGGGCAATATCTGTGAGTTGAATGGGCACTGAATTTCTCCAGTGATTTTTCTGCATCTATTGATTATGTTTATCCTTTTATTTTTGTAATGTAGTGAATCACATTGATTTTCAAATGTTAAATTAGCCCTACATTCGTAAGTTTTCATACAGCCTCCTTTTTCTAGATTTACTTTATTAATTTTTTATTCAGGAATTTTATACTCATGTTCATGAAAAAAGTGTTGCTCTGTGGCTTTTTTTAAAATTATAATACCATTGTCTAGTTGTGGTACCAAGGTTATGCTGGCTTTTTAAATGAGAATTTTATCATCCTCTATTTTTCTGAAGAATTTGTGTAAGATTCATGTCACTTATTTCTTAAATGTTTAATTGAAGTCACCAGGGAAATCATCTGGGTCTAGAGTTGTTTTTTTTTTATGGGAAGTTTTTAAAATTATAAATTCAAATCATTTAATAAACAAATACCTATTCAAATCATCTATTTCTTCGTGTGTCAATTTTGACAAGTTGTGTTTGCATGTGTATTTTCAAAGAATTTATCCACTTTTATCTAATTGCCAAATTTATTGGCAAAATATTGCTTAGTTTTTTTATTAGCTTTAGCAGGGGTCACCAACCTCCAGGATCTAATGCCTGATGATCTGAGGTTGAGCTGATGTAATAATAATAGAACTACAGTGCACAATAAATGTAATGCCCTTGAAACCACCCTCCACTCCAGTCTGTGGGAAAATTGTCTCCCAAGAAACCGGTCCCTGGTGCCAAAAATGTTGAGGACCACTGATCTATAGTATCTGTGATGATAGCTCTTTTATTTCTGATATTTTTTCTTCCAGCTTATCTCTGTGAGCCTGGGCCAAGTATTCTACAGAAAATAGCAAAAGGAAACACACCATGTTATTTTGAGTAAAACCCAGGAAGAGGTGGAACCTGTTCAATCCAGAAATGAATGAAGAGAAGAAAATAAAATGAAAACAGCCTTAGGAAAGGTTCTTCTGTGGGATGGTTGGTCAGGGATGGATGAAAGGGAAACCAGGTACTTCTGATGAGACTATGCATTTTAACCACTGTAAAAATGCATTGTCCCTATGTATTAGGTTGAAAATGTTATTGATTTTTCACTTAAGCCCATGGTTGTCAGAGAGCACATCTTAAAAATTTTCAGTCTTTTGTAATTTACTGGACATATTTTATAGTCCCATATATGGCTTATTTTGGAGAAGAAAAAGGCAACCCACTCCAGTATTCTTGCCTAGAGAATCCCGTGAACAGAGGAGCCTGGTGGGCTGCTGTCCATAGGGTGGCACAGAATTGGACATAACTGAAGCGACTTAGCATGCATGCATGCATGCATTGGAGAAGAAAATGGCAACCTACTCCAGAATTCTTGCCTGGAGAATCCCAGGGACAGAGGAGCCTGGTGGGCTGCCGTCTGTGTTCACACAGAGTCGGACACGACTGTAGCAACTTAGCAGCAGCAGCAGCATATGGCTTATTTGGAAGAATATTTCATATGCACTTGAAAAGAATGTATATTCTACAGGTGTTAGGAATAATGTTCTAGAAATGTGCATTATGTAAAGTTGGTTGATAGTCTTGTTCAAATATTCTATAGCCTTACAGATTTTTTTTGTCTAGTTGCTCTATTAATTATTGAGAGAGTAACTTTGCTGGCCTGTTTCATTTACTCTGAGGATCCATTAATAGATGCATACACATTTAGAATAATCATGTCTTTCTAATGAATTAACCCTTTTATCATTATGAAATATCCCTTTTTATCTCTGGTAATACTCCTTATCTTGAAGTCTAATTTGTCTAATATTAGTACAATCACAACAGCTCTCTTGTATGCAGGGTTTGCATGAGAAAGAGTCTGGTCTATCTTTCCCTTTTCCTTTCAACCTATCTGGGTCTTTACATTTATTATTATTATTTTTTTAATTAAAAAAAATATTTATTTGGCTATGCTGGGTCTTAGCTATAACCTGTGGGATCTAGTTCCCTAACCAGGGACTGAACATAGGCCTTCTGCATTGGGAAATGTAGAGTCTTAGCCACCAGACCATGGGGGAAGTCCCTGGGTGTTTACATTTAAATGCATTTTTTTTTTGTGGACAGAAAATAGTTTGATCTTGCATTATTATCCAGTCTGATAATTACTGAACTTCAGGTTTTTAAAAGCTGTACAATGAGGAGCTTCAGCCAGCTGATTGGAGAGTTGCCTTCAGTCCCAGATACTATGCCTCTGATCAATGGGGTAAGAGACCCCGAGTATCTTTCTTAGGTAAGGAACCTGCTTGTCACCTCACTTGCTGTGGTTTGGAGCCAGGATTCCTCCTGTGGGGAGGGGAAAGGATCTGGGGTGGAGTTTACGGTATTGATAGGTACAAGTGTATAAAAAAAGAGATTGACCTATGAGTATACTCTCTCTCATGTCCTGCTTTCGTAATGTTTCTTCTCATCATAGTCATGTTTCCTTAATTTTATCTTTGGCATCACATTCTCTTGTCTGTAATGTTCTTATGGTTGAAAAGGGGCTACTTTGGAGAATATATCCAAGGAATGATTTCTCCTCTCTTTTGCTTTTAGTTCTTCCAAAGCCCAGAGAGTTGCTTTGAATAACCTGCTGGAGGATTTCTTTGAAGGAAAGGATTTCAGAAAAGAGGAAAGAAAGCAGAAGGAAGAAACTAGAATGTTGGGGAGAGGGCTGCCATGCTTTATAGATCTGTATTATGAAATCCTCATAATAACCTTAGGAGGTGGTGCTTTTATTGTTCCCACTTTATAGACAAATACTGAGCTTAAAAAGGATATGTAACTTGTCACAGTTACTGTAGTAACCACTACAGCGTAATGTGTCTACACCAGGGAATGGACACATGATTTAAGGGAAGTGGGCTCCGTCCCAGCTCTACAGACATAGATCTTCATTAGTCTAGTAACCTCATTAGTCTGGGTAGCCTTCTCCTGCTGTCAATTGTTGCTCCAGGGGTGAACCAGTAACTTAACCGGCTGAGCCACACTGAAGGGAAAATTTTGTATTCTATGTTAGGGAGAGAGGCTCACTCCCTCTTCTGCTAGATGAGAACTCATGGATTGCAGCCCACCAGGCTCCTCTGTCCATGGGATTCTCCGGGTAAGAATACTGGAGTGGGTTGCCATTCCCTGCTCCAGGGGCTCTTGCCAACCCAGGGATCGAACCTAGGTCTCCTGCGTTGCAGATGGATTCTTTTTTGTCTGAGCCACTAGGGAAGCCCCGAGGAGAACCAGGGAACTTAAATTCCGTGCCAGGGGAGGGGAGGACCAGCATTAGGACAAAACAGAGTGAAGAGAGAAAGTAAACCTGGATCATTGATGATACTGGTCCATCAAACAAAGTATATGTTTGTATTGTTTAAGCCAGTTTCAAACGGCATTTGATGTTTCCTGAAGTTAAAGACACCCTAACAGGAAAAGTCACAGAACGAGTAAGTTGTGGACCCAGGGTTCAAAGCTGAGTATGTCCAGCTCAGAAGCTAATGCTCCAACCACGCAGCTCGATGCCTCCTCCCTTCCAGCTGGAGCTGGTGACCTCTTGTCTTACAGATGAGAAAGCTGAAGTGTAAATAGGGGAAGTGATTTGTCCAGGGTCACAGAGCCAGCAAGTGGCTCACCCTTGCTCAGAACTCATGTTTATCTGACTGCAAAGCCCATACTCTCTGCACGCCTCCGGAGGCTTCCCACACTTCTGGCTGCCACCCTTCCTGTACCTTTGACTCCAAACAGAGGCCTCTCCGTCACCAAATAATGTGATCAAATCAAACCTTCTTTCCATACAATTAGAAAACATAACAGGTTACAGCAAAAAATGCAAAAACCTCCAAAGCTGCTCAAAGCTAATTAATTTCTATTACTAGTGAGAGAAGAACCACTTAACATGTCTTTTCTTATTCAAATTACCATTGACGGCACCTGCTTTTTTATTCTTGGGAAATCCTGCTACAATGCGGGTAAATTATGTAAGACTGTAGAATTTATGAAGATAAGGCAATTAGCATTACAAAACCGAGTCCGGGTTACAATTTCTGGGGAACAGAAAGAGTTATGATGCTCCCTTAAATGGCCCAGTGAAGTCTCACAGATTGAGTTAATCCTTGTGGTCGTCAGGAAAATTGAAGGCTAAACGGCGCCATGATGGTGAGTAATTAATTGTCTGGGCCCTTTGGTGATGGGGCTGTCTGAACTGAGGAGGAGGAGGCCAGGGTTCTGCCTGCTCCTTCTGGAAGGAAAAGGGACAGAACAAGGTTTCTGGGGTTGGGAGGTAGGGAGGGGGAGAAAAACTTCCTTCCGAGGTTGCTGGTCATGTGGGTCAAGCAGGGTCCAGCACCATGGGGCCGCCCTCCCTTATGCTTTCCCGAAACTTCTGTCCTGCCCTGCAGCCCCAACCCCCCAGGACAGCTGCCATGCGGTGGAGGCAGCTGCCGTGGACAGGTGCTTCCTTGGAGTGTTTAGATGTGCAGCTTCGATTTTGCATCTGAGCTAATAGGTCTCTTTGAAGCATCCTGGATTACTGAGGGTACTTGACTTACTAGCCAGCAGTAGGAGGTAGAGTCGATGGGTGGCATAGGTCCCCATAGAGTGTACACAGTTTAGATGGCGTGTGTTCTTTTCTGCAGCAGGGTCTGAAGCATTCATTAATTCTGAGCCAGTTCACGACTACCCTTACCCCTGGCCTGGTTGGGACTCACAATAGGTAGTTGGAAAGGCTGAGTCAAGGGCTTTCCCATCACCCACCTAGCTGCCTAGCTTTGGCCTCTTGCTGGTTTCCCCACTGCTAGGCCTGCTCAGCTTCTATTGTGTCCAGGATCAGGACTCAGGCTGCCTCACCTGCCTTCTGGGCCTCTCACTTGAAAGTCAGCTGCTTCCCATCCAGCCAGGCCTGGAAGCTGGGGCAGCTTCCTAAGTAGGCTGCTGCTTCCCTTCGGGGGGCTGCAACCCTGCCTAGGGGTGTACCCCTTGGAAAGCTCGGCAAGCAGTGCTTAGGCTGGATTCCAGCCCCTAGAGCCCAGTGACTGTGCCCTTGGGCAGTGTGCAACCTATACAACCATGCTTTCTCAAATTCCTGACTACAGGGGTTGAGTCCCTGACAGTGACTGGCTTTTTCTTCTGAGGGGACTTGAATAAGCTATAGGCAGGCCTGGTCAGCGAAAGAGCCAGCTTGGGGTCCAAGAGACCATTTAGCTAGAAACAAATGATGACAAAGCGAAAGCTTCAAGGGTAACACTTATCTCTGGCTGACTTCAGAGCCAGGCCACAACTTTCTAGACGTGCCCAAGCAGAAGGAAGAGCTCGCGCAGGAGCCTCAAGGTGAGACATGAGGAGTCGTGGGCAGGCTTCAGCGGGCCAGAGCGGCAGGAAAGCAGTGAGTGAGGGGGACACTGGTCAGCAAGAGCGGGGCCAGGAGCGGGGGCCGGGGCCGCCACTGCAAAGGCTTTGTTCTGAGTGAGTTGGGAGGGCAGGAAGCACTGACGGGTTCTGAGCCGCGGGGTGACATGATCTGCCCTGACTTTTAAAAGGAACTGCTGTGGCTGTTGCGTGGGGAGACGGGGGGCAAGACAGAGCAGTTGTATGTTGACCTGAGAGGTGCTAGGGCTTAAATCCGCATGGAAACCGTCATAACGGAGAATTACTTCCATTCAGGATGTATTTCTTTGAATTTTAAAAATTGTACATGTATTTATTGAGATACTGCTACTGCTGCTATTGCTAAGTCGCTTCAGTCGTGTCCGACTCTGTGCGACTCAGGCTCCCCCGTCCCTGGGATTCTCCAGGCAAGAACACTGGAGTGGGTTGCCAGTTCCTTCTCCAATGCATGAAAGTGAAAAGTGAAAGTGAAGTCGCTCAGTTGTGTCTGACTCTTTGCGACCCTGTGGACTGCAGCCCACCAGGCTCCTCCATCCATGGGATTCTCCAGGCAAGAGTACTGGAGTGGGGTGCCATTGCCTTGACATATATTACATTTACATTTCTTAAAGTGTACCATGAAACTGTGACCACAATCAGGGTGAAGCAGATACTCATAACCGCAAAAGTTTCCTCGTGACCCTATAAAGTATACTATAAAGTTACTATTAAGAAATTTTCTCCTCTTTCTCCCTATCACTCCCCTCCCAGGATGTTGTCTTCGTCATTTAGTAGCTAAGTCGTTAAGTCATATCTGACTCTTTACTGTACTTTTTTAAAAAAGTACTGCACCTTGAAGTATAGGTGCTTTACAATGTTGTGTTAATTTCTGCTATTCAGCAAAATGACTCAGTTACACATACACACACACACAGGCATGCACACACACACACGTACATTCTTTTTCATATTTTTTCCATTGTGGTTTACCCCAGGATATTGAATACAGTTCCCTGGGCTATACAGTAGGACCTTGTTCATCCATTCTATATGTACCTGGTTTCCTTTGCTATCTCTCAGACTCCCAGTCCATCCCACCCCACCGCTCCCCACCTTGGCAACCACAAGTTCGCTCTCTAGGTCCATGAGTGTTTCCACTTTGTAGACAGGTTCATCTGTGTCATATTTTCGATTCTACATGTAAGTGACCCAGGATGTACTTTCAAAATACAGACAATAGAGACAACAGGATCTGATGAAATACTGGATATAGGTAGGCTATGAGAGAAGAAAGGAGTCAAGACTGGATCAAGGTTTTTGGCTTTGCAAATTGGAAGAATTGGGCATGGACCTAGATGTTATCTGAGAGTTTGGAAGCACCAACACACTGGATTTTTATTTTATGGCTCTGATTCCAGGTCAAAACCACCCCATCTACATCCCTCCCCAGGTCTACACAGGGTGACCCTGATGAGCAGCCCTCCTCTGCCCCAGAACAGCTACTCTTGACTTCCTTCTAGGATGTCATTCTAGCTTTTTTTTTTTTTGCTAAACTCTTGTCTTCTACCTGAATATTGGATGCCATCCATCCATCCATCATCAAATATTTACTGAGAACCTACTATGTAGAAGACATGGACCTAGGTACAAGAGATACAACAGCGTTATGACAGTGACCGAGACAACAATGATCATGGGCTTCTCAGGGCTTAGGCCTTCTCTGGACACTTGTGCTAAGAAAGCAGCGATCTACCTACCTGCCTGCATGCCTAGTGCCATGCCATTTTTAGCTTCACCTGCTAATCATTCAGGCGAGACCTGGGAGGCCCGTGGCTTTACCTCTCTTGTCCCCTTGTCTGGTTGTCTTCAGCAGCCAGACACCTCATTACTATAGTAACCAGAAGAATTGGAAGCCCTCTGAGGCATGCATTTTAGCTACAGGATTTTTCAACCCTCTTCACAAACCACTCCTTCCACTGCAGATGGCTTCTTTATCAGCTGAGCCACCAGGGAAGCCCAAGAATACTGGAGAGGGTAACCTATCCCTTCTCCAGCAGGTCTTCCCAACCCAGGAACTGAACCAGGGTCTCCTCTCCAGTACTGCAGGTGGATTCTTTACCAGCTGAGCTACTAGGGAATCCCACATCTATGGTTTTTACCAAATGCTGAGAAAGATGTTTGAGAATGCCGGTTACTGGAACTCTTTCCGATGGCTCACCTGTGTTATCTTGGAATTCCAATAATCAGGACCCAGGCTAATGTGCTCATGAGGGCTGTTGGGACCTAGAAATTGACCATCCACTAGAGAGAGGCCATGACTTACCCGGAAGAGCCACATGCAGGTTCTGAAAGGAAGTTCAATCTTGTAACACCACAGCAGAGGTGGAGAGAGGACTACATCCAGGTAGGCATTGTCCTCCACTAAAGGCAAAGTCTGACTGCCCAGAACCTCTGATGAGGTCACCTTTGGCAGTCAGGACACAGCTTGGAAGATGCCCAGGTGTTGATGGCCTTGGACTGTGTGCGGCTTTGAGATTTCAAAGGCCCCTATGAACCATTAACTCATCACTCCACACACTAAGGCTTTGAATACCATTACCCCTCATTTAAAGCGGTTGCTTGGCGATTAAATATCTGGGGCTTTGTAGGGCTGGGTGGTGGTGGTGGTGGTGGTTTAATCACTGTCATGTCTGACTCTTGTGACCCCATGGCCCACCAGGTTCCTCTCTCCATGGGATTCCCCAGGCAAGTACTGGAGTGGGTTGCCATTTCCTTCTCCAGGGGATCTTCTTGATCCAGGGATCAAACCCACGGGCCTGCCTCTCAGGCAGAGCTATAGGTCCTCCTGGTCTTGCAGCCCTATAGCTGCTGCTTCTCCTTAATGAATCTTGTAGGCCATGCTGCCTTGAGTGGGAAATAGAGAGCCTGCATCGACACAGCTAGAAACCGGAAATGAGCCCCAAAGTCATCCTTGAGTGCCCAGCCTTAACCACATGGCGGGCCCTCAGGTGTCGGTACTACAGCATCTCGTTTAATCTGTTGTGTGAGGCAGGCATCATCACAACCATCTCCCAGTGTACAGAGAAAATGGAGACTTGGAGAGGTAACATCACAGCTTCACCCACCCTCTCACTGGAATCCATAGATATGACTCAAATCTTGTTCTGACCCCTTACAAGGGAAGTAAGTTAAGAAACGTTTTTGATGCCCAACTTCTTCAACTGTGAAATTTGCTAAGAATACATACCTAGGAGGGTTGTGAGTGCGTTCACAGTCTCTCAGATATGTCTGACTCTTTGTGACCTCCTGGACTGGGGCCTGCCAGGCTCCTCTGTCCATGGGATTCTCAGGCAAGAATACTGGAGTGGGTTGCCATTTCCTTCTCCAGGGGATCTTCCCGACCCAGGAACTGAACCAGTGTCTCCTGCATTGCAGGCGATTATTTACCTCCCGAGCCATCGGAGAAGCCCAGGAGCACTGTAATGGGGATTAAAATGATTTAGAATGCAGTCGTGCCCTCTTTTTGGCATCGGATATGTTTCAAGCCCCCCAGTGGATGCCTGAAACTGCTGTTACTACCAAACTCTGTATATACTATATTTTTTCTGACATGGCATACCTATGACACAGTTTAACTTATAAATTAGGCATAGTAAGAGATTAACAACAATAACTTGCAATAAAGCAGAGCAATTGTAACAATATACTGTATATCTCTTTCAAAATATCTTACCAGTTTAATGCCTTTTCCATCTTAACTAACCACTATCATGTACTGTGGCTGTAACTTTTGCAGTTTGAAGCGCAACAATAAAGCTAGCACACATTTCTTTTGCTTTTATTACAATCTCACGGGTGAATTTGTTCTTACTGTAGCTTAGTGACCTCACCATATAGTCTTTTTCTTCTCTTAGTAAGTAAAAATCTTCTACCTTTTCACTTAAAAGAAGCTTCTCTTTGACATCTCTGTATCACCAGCATCACTACTCCTATGCTCTGGGGTCATTGTTAAGTAAAATAAGGGTGACTTGAACACAAGCACTGTGATACTGTGCTAGGCCATCTAATAACCATCTGAATGACTAACAGGGGGGAAACACTGGAGAATGGGATAATTCACATCCCTGGCTGGACAGAAGGGGACAGTAAGAGATTTCATTATGCCTTACTTGGAACAGTGTGCAATTTAAAACTAAGAGCCTGTTACACAGAGTGAAGTAAGTCAGAAAGAGAAAAACAAATACCGTATATTAACACATATATATGGAATCTAGAAAGATAGTACTGATGAGCCTATTTGCAGGGAAGGAATGGAGATGCAGATGTAGAGAGCAGACTTGTGGCCCCAGCAGGGAAAGAAGAAGGTGGGATGGATTAAGAAAGTTGAATTTTGCACATACACTATGATGTGTGAAATAGACAGGCTGTGGGAAGTTGCTGTATAACACAGGGAGCCCAGGCTGGGGCTCTGTGAGGACCTAGATGGGTGGGATAGGAGGAGAGTGGGAGGCTCAACAGGGAAGGGATATATATATCAGTTCAGTTCAGTCGCTCAGTCGTGTCCGACTCTTTGCGACCCCATGAATCGCAGCACGCCAGGCCTCCCTGTTCATCAACATCTCTCGGAGTTCACTCAGACCCACGTCTATCGAGTCCATGATGCCATCTGCCATCTCATCCTCGGTCGTCCCCTTCTCCTCCTGCCCCCAATCCCTCCCAGCATCAGAGTCTTTTCCAATGAGTCAACTCTTCGCATGAGGTGGCCAAAGTACTGGAGTTTCAGCTTCAGCATCATTCCTTCCAAAGAAATCCCAGGGCTGATCTCCTTCAGAATGGACTGATTGGATCTCCTTGCAGTCCAAGGGACTCTCAAGAGTCTTCTCCAACACCACAGTTCAAAAGCATCAATTCTTCGGCGCTCAGCCTTCTTCACAGCCCAACTCTCACATCCATACATGACCACAGGAAAAACCATAGCCTTGACTAGACGGACCTTAGTCAGCAAAGTAATGTCTCTGCTTTTGAATATGCTATCTAGGTTGGACATAACTTTTTTTCCAAGGAGTAAGCGTCTTTTAATTTCATGGCTGCAGTCACCATCTGCAGCGATTTTGGAGCCCCTAAAAATAAAGTCTGACACTGTTTCCACTGTTTCTCCATCTATTTCCCATGAAGTGATGGGACCGGATACCATGATCTTCGTTTTCTGAATGTTGAGCTTTAAGCCATCTTTTTCTCTCTCCTCTTTCACTTTCATCTTAGATGTTTTTCTGGAGCTCTCTTGCTTTTTCCATGATCCAGCAGATGTTGGCAATTTGATCTCTGGTTCCTCTGCCTTTTCTAGAACCAGCTTGAACATCAGGGAGTTCACGGTTCACGTATTGCTGAAGCCTGGCTTAGAGAATTTTGAGCATTACTTTACTAGCATGTGAGATGAGTGCAATTGTGCGGTAGTTGGAGCATTCTTTGGCATTGCCTTTCTTTGGAATTGAAATGAAAACTGACCTTTTCCAGTCCTGTGGCCACTGCTGAGTTTGCCAAATTTGCTGGCATATTGAGTGCAGCACTTTCACAGCATCATCTTTCAGGATTTGAAACAGCTCAACTGGAATTCCATCACCTCCACTAAATATACATACATATAGCTGATTCATGTTGTTGTAAGGCTGAGACCACCCCAACATTGTAAAGTGATTATCCTCCAATTAAAAAAAAAATCTTATGAGCTGTTTATTTCTGGAATTTTCTATTTAATGTGTTCAGACTACAGTTGACTATGGGTAACTGAAACCACGGAAAGAGAAACCACAGATAAAGGGGACTACTGTGTGTGGAATATCCAAGGGAGCCTGGCATTGAGGCATTATTCTGTATCTTGGCCCCACCGACCCCCGCAGATTCTGGGGAGCCCAAACCATGTGGGGGCCCAAGGGAGAAAAGGCATTATTACTCAAGTGATCATTCAAAATTTGAAGGTGCCAGGCAGCAGGGCTCATGGGAAAGGGTTGTGGCTTGTAGGGCTGCCAGATTCAGCAAATTAAAATACAGGATGACCAGTTAAATTTTAATTTCAGAAAAACAGTACGTGATTTTTTAGTTATGTAGGTCCCAAATGTCCCATTTGTGTTTCACGTGGCAAAATAGATGAGCGGCAGACCAGACTGGGGCTTATTGTTGGTGTCTCTTGGAGCCCAGCAGCCTGGTTCCTGGTTCCCAGAGAGAGATCCTGGAGCAGCCAGGCAGGGCAGAGTTGGGCCGGCGGGCACCACCCCCTCAAGGTGCTCTGCCAGGCTCAAGGGCTTCACAAAAGAGTAATTGACTAGTAATTATCATCAGTTAGAAGCTTCGAGCCCAGGCCTTTTCGGCACAGAAGTGGATTCCAGTTCTTAAAAAGGATTTGTCGACTTGAACAAATGCCTTTCCTAATCAGTACAAATTGTTCCTTTAAGCAGGACAGAGCTGAGGGTCCAGATAATGAGCAGTCAGCATCCTTTCTCTCGATACGGAAGCTCACTCTTCCAGAGTCCTGCCTTTCACAAGCTGTCCCCATAGGACAAGTTCTTTATCCCTTTGGACACGGTTTTTTTCACCTGTAAATGGGAAAAGGGATCAATCCTAGCCTACTTCTCAGAACTGATCTATCAAATATGAAAATGGTGTGTGTTGTCAGGCTTCCCTGGAGGACAGATCCCCTCCACGATTCTGCCTCTCCCCACCACCTCATCCTCATTTCTAGAACTAGAAACAGACTTCCCCAACTAGCAAGAGTTGAAAATAACCAAGACAGCTGAGTCTCTATTTACTTCCCTCCTATAGAATCTGCCTGCAATGAGGGAGAACCAGGTTCGATCCCTGGGTTGGGAAGATCCCCTGGAGAAGGTAATGGCAACCCACTCCAGTCCTCTTGCCTAGAGAATCCCATGGACAGAGGAGCCTGGCGGGCTACAGTCTGTGGGGTCGCAGGGACTGACACAACTGAGCGACTACCACTTTCCCTTTCTTTCACTTTCTCCTTCTGCTTCGTACCCAAGTGCCCACAACTGTGTTTATCCTTTTGGGTCCTGACCTCAGTTTAGGTGCAGAAACACATTTGTCTGTGGATGTCAAGTTGGAACTGCTCTGATTTTCTCGTTTCCAGCTTTGTCATCAGGACAGCTTGTTCACTCCTTCTGTCCGAGGCTGAACCCGGCCTTGCCCACACCCCTTCCTACCTGGCTCCAGCCATGACTTTCTTATCTGTGGCTCTTTGCTTAGGGCCAATGGCAGAAGTGAAGCAAGGCCAGAGCTTCGGATGCAGTCCCGAACCTCGGGGAGCCCTTCTAATCAGAGAGGCACCATCATCAGCCTTGCTTCATCAACAGTGCTGAAGGGGCTTGTTAAGTACTCCTAATGAGGTTCCTGGGTAGTCCAGAGTGACAGTCCATCTATTGGTACAAAAGGAGAGAGGAGAGGGAAGGAGAGGGGAGAAAGAAGAAGGTGGGCAGGAAGCTTCTGGGTTAGGACTCTTTCAAAGACAGGGGATCTTTCACTGGGGCATTAAAGTCATTCTAAATCTGATAAAGAGCGTAAATGACAGAACGTCCCAAGAAAATTCTTAAATAAATTACTTTCACTCCACCAGAGGATAAGACTATGAGACATCCTGAAGGGGAGGGCCTACTTCCTCCTCAAGCTCTCAGCACTGGTTTGGTCTTACTCAGAGGTCTCCCCGCATGGCCCAGGACAGAGAGAGAAGTGTTAGCAAAGGTGGCCAGGAGGCTAATGTCACCCATGTGAAGCCCTCATGGCTTACATCCATCATCACATCAGAAACCCTCATAACTCTGTGAGATGGCTAGAGCCAGAATTTTGATGATGATCATTCCTATTTTCCAGATTTGGAAACCAAGGCCAAATTTCCCAAGATCATTTTGTTAGTGAGCAGCAGAGCGAGGACCAGAACTTGGTGCCTCGCCCACGGTATCAAGACTGCCTTCCCACAGTCAGTTCATATCTCCAGGTTTTTTTCTCGAGGCATTATCACTGGCTTGACCTTATTTTAAACAATGAGCTTTTACTGAAAAGAAAGTTTCCCCAGAGGCTCAGCAGGAGCCGGGGTTATTCAGATTAAGATCCTACTGAAAATTATCTAATGCCTGCTGAGTACAGACACTGGGGGGCGGGGGTGGGAGTATTTTCACAGAATACTCCTGATGACTGTAAAGTGAGGGTGATTATCCCCATTTTACAGATGGCACTGGAAGAGGCCTTGCACGCTTACTCAGGTTGTGCAGAAGTCCAGTGGCAAGGCCAGGACTTAGAGTCACTTTGTATGTTCCCTCACACCCACCCAGTTTCTCTGCATCCCAGAAGAAAGCCAGCCTTTATCCTAAGAAATACTTATTTATATATTCAAAAAGCAAAGAGATTTTGCAGGTACATAAAATCTAACACCTTATCACAGTCCACAAGACTCTGCAGGATTAGCCCCTGCCCACTTTTCCAGACCTATCTCAGCTCTCTTTCCCCATTTAGAACATTCAGGCAGCTCCAAATTTCTTCTTGTTTTGCCTTAATGTTTGACATTTGCTGTACTCTCTGGTGGCTCAGAGGTTAGAGCGTCTGCCTGCAATGCAGAAGACTTGGGTTTGATCCCTGGGTCAGGAAAATCCCCTGGAGAAGGAAATGGCAACCCACTCCAGTATTCTTACCTGGAGAATCCCAGGGATGGAGGAGCCTGGTGGGCTACAGACCACGGGGTCGCAAAGAGTCGGACATGACAGCGACTTCACTTTCACTTTCTCCTTGGAAATCCCTTTCCTAGAAATATTTGTATGAATAGCTCTTTCTCATCAGTTAATTGTCAACTCTCATGCTGTCCTATAAATGAGGCCACCCTGTCTCCATTGTGTCCCAGTCCTCTAGCCTGTTATCCAATCTTATTTTCTGTATATCTTCTTATACCTGAAATTAACTTACTAACTCTTCACGTGTCTCCTACATATCTTCCTTACTAGATTGTGAAAAACCTTGTCTACCTTGATACCTGCTTTATTCTAGTACCTAGAATAGCACCTAACACATAATATGTGCCCTGAAAATATTCATTGGATAATTTCTGAATGGACGGTATTTCATGTCTTATGACAGCATTGTTCTTGATCTCCATTATGACCAGAACTATTCTTAGTAATGAGAGATTTTTTTTCCTTTTTTAGCAAATCTCATTAAAAGTCATTCTTACGTCTGAAGTAGGTGTCTTTAAACAGGTGGTTTATTCAAAGCAGCAATGCAAAGGTTCTGGGCAGCTTGGATGACCCACAGCACTGTCTTATGCAGGTCTGGAAGCAGAGAGAGTATGTACATACGATGCAAAGGTTCTGGGCAGCTTGGATGATCCACAGCACTGTCTTATGCAGGTCTGGAAGCAGAGGGAGTATGTACATAGGTGTGGGGCCCTCAGAAAGATCCACCCCCGCTTTCTGCAATAATGTAAAAATAAAACTTTCAAATACCACAATTTGCAAATGAAGACCTTTAAAATAATGGGACGGCAGCTCTGGGATGGGATTATTAGGATAATGTGATGTTTAAGTGGGCGTTTTCCCTCTGAAGGACCTGCTTGAATTCTGCTGAGCTCATTCCACGAGAGACCTCAGAGAGATCAGTTATGACTTTTATTAAAGTCAAACCAATACCTGTATTCGCAGCCGCCTGGAGGAAATTTCTTTCTGTAACTCTGATTGAAGTTTAATGGAAACTACACAAAGAAAATTTACTTAACCTCCTCACCCATCTCTTCCGCGGTGGAAGTCTGTTCATCACGTGCTCTGCTCCCAGGAGACACTATCAAAGATAGCACTTTTCAATTTCATAATATTTTTCAGAGTGAAATAGGGAAGACAACTGCAGACCCCAACTACTCCAGAACACAATGCGGTCAATGTCTGATTTCACTTACGGGAACAATGCAGACGTTTTGTCAAGATGTATGGCAAAACCAATACAATATTGTAAAGTAATTAACCTCCAATTAAAATAAATAAATTTATATTTAAAAAAAGACTTTGCAACATTAGTATTTTGTGGATTACAAAATAAAAGACATATGAACTGCTACGAAATTATGTTACATGCACATGAAAGAACACAGATACAGAGCCTGGCTAATACGCTCCTGATTGGTTCATACTGCTGGTCAACCTCAGCTCCCACCACACAGAAGACAACAGGAACCTGCTCTTAACCAGAAAATGAAGACCATCAGGGACATCAAGAGAGACTAGACACCATATTATTTTAATATCTGTCATGTCCATAGCGGAGAAGGAAACGGCAACCCACTCCAGTATTCTTGCCTGGAGAATCCCAGGGATGGCGGAGCCCAATGGGCTGCCGTCTGTGGGGTCGCACAGAGTCGGACACGACTGAAGCGACTTAGCAGCAGCAGCAGCAGCATGTCCATAGCATTTTACAGATGAAAAATACTAAAAAAAAAAACTCATTTTTCTTACGGAATTTACACACATGCAGAACAATACATAAAACATCAAATGCACAACGTTTATAAAACATTGAATAGTGACTATGTAACCATCAGGTAAGTAAAAAATGGATGGTGAAAGCAACCGAGGCTCCACTACAAACCCGTTTCTGGTCACCATTGCTTCTTGTCTTCTGACTTTCACTGTAGTTGCTGGTTTGCTTTATGTGAAAGCCTTCCAAGATGATACAGTTTAATTTCAACAAATCATAGGTAATGCAACATATATTCCTTTGTGTCTGGCTACTTTTGTTGAACATTTAAGATTCAAGTATAAATCTTAAAAAATGTTGTTATATGTACACAGAGGTCTTTGGATTTGCTGTTTGATAGTCTATCAATACACATATTACTGTTTATTTATTGAGTTTCCTGTTGATGGACTTTGGGTTTGGGTTGTTTCCATTTCAGAGCTATTGCAAATGATATAATAATCTTATACCCGTATTTTGGTACACATCTGCATGAGCATTTATGGTGACAGTTGACCAACTATAACCCTTGATCTAAATCTGACCCATCTCTTATTTTTGTAAAGTTTTATTAGAATATGGCCATGCCCGTTTGTTTACTATAGTCTGTGGCTGCTTTTAGCTGTGAATGCAGCATTGAATAGTTGCAACAGAGACTGCATGGCCTGCAAAACTGACAGTATTTACTATCTTGCCTTTTTCAGAAAAAGTTTGCTGACCTCTGCTCTAGGGCATATACTTGAGGGAATTGTACGATTATAGGGTTTGTATACTTTTTTTTAAAATTTACTTTATTGAAGTATAGTTGATTTACAAGGTGTTAATTTCTGCTGTACAGCAAAGTGATTGCATTATACATACACATGCATACTTTTTCATATTCTTTTCTATTATGGTTTATCACAGGATATTGAATATAGTTTCTTGTGCTATACAGTAGGACCTTGTTTTTTATCCATTCTATACATAATAGTTTTCATATATTAATTCCAATCCATCCCTCGCTGAAGACCCTTCTTGCTTGGCAACCACAAATTTGTTTTCTATGTCTATGAATCTGTTTCATAGATAAGTTTATTTGTGTCATATTTTAGATTCCACATATAAATAATATCATATGATATTTGTCTTTCTCTTTCTGACTTACTTCACCTATAATACTCTCTAGGTCTATCCATGTGGCTGCAAATGGCATTATTTCACTTTATGGCTGAGCAGTATTACACACACACACATATTTTTTTATCCATTCATCTGTCGATGGACATTTAGATTATTTCCATATCTTGGCTATTGTGAATAGTGTTGCTATGAACATAGGGGCATATATATCTCTTTGAACTATATTTTGTCTGGATTATGCCCAGGAGTGGGATTGCTGGATCCATATAGCAACTCTATTTTTAGTTTTTTAAGGAACCTCCATACTGTTCCCCATAGTGGCTGTACCAATTTACATTCCCTTTTCTCCACACTCTCTTCAGCATTTGTTATCTGTAGACTTTTAAATGATGGCCTTTCTGACTGGTGTGAGGTGGTACCTCATTGTAGTCTTGACTTGCATTTCTTTAATGAATAAGGATGTCGAGCATCTTTTCATGTCCCTATTGACCATCTGTTTTTCTTTGGAGAAATATTTCTTTAAATCTTCTGCTCTTTTTTCAACTGGGTTTTTGTTGTTGTTGTTATTGAATTTTATGAATTGTTTGTATGTTTTGGAATAAAGCCCTTGTTGGTTGTATCATTGGGTTTGCATGCTTTCAGTCCTAGTAGATAATACCAATTAATTTTTTAGCAAATTTCTATTTACAATTTCTAAAGTGTTTTATTATGACAAGAGTGCTTCAAAGTTTTATTATATTATTATTTTGTATTTTGGAAATTAAGCCCTTGTTAGTTGTATCATTTGGGTTTGCATACTTTCAATCCTACTAGATAATATCAATTAATTTTTAGCAAACACCTCCCCTTTTTTTAAACTATTTTTAGTATTTTACTATGAAAAGATTGTTTCAAACCTTAGTACTGCATATTCAAGGCATGATATTCCTATACGACTTTAGGATTTCATCAAAAGAGGATGAAAAAGTACTAATTATTTTAACTACACTCCATGCTAAATCTCAGAGACATCACTGCACCCTTAATAGAAAATAAAGCTTATTTATTTAGCTTTTTATGGCCCACCAGGTCTTTCAAGTCCTGTATTATAAATAGAAAGTCCTTGTCATCTGATCTGATTGGCGGGATTCCCAATCTCTCTCTCTTTTAGTTATTTTCTGTATTTCAGATGACTTCTATCACAATCTTGTCATGTTTTTGAAAGTCCTATATATACTTCTTTAGAAACATGTGAGCCATTTGACCCAGTGGCAATTTGAAGTTTGAAGATGCTCAAATCTTCAGTTATGAAGGATTAAGGAAATACCATGTTTTTTTAGAACTAGAGGCAGAGAGGCTCCTTTACTCACTGACGATTTTCTCACCATCTATAAAAGCTTCTTCTCTATCATTAAGTATAGCTTCTTCACACTACTGGTACTACAACACCAGATCATCATGTAATTTCCAACTTTCATGAATTCCACCCCATGCATCCCTTTTCCTATAAACCAGTGAAGAAAGGTTTGGTGCAACCATTACAGAAAACCTCTCCCAGATGCATTTTTAAAACTCATGAATAGTGGTGCTGTTGCACATAGCATGGATGTCAACTTGAGGCCCAAGAAGAAATTCCTCCCATGACCACCTAAAGGCACCAAAGAGGGGTGCCCCACACAGCCACCTTGATGCTATTGAGTAGCCACCCCTCAATGGATCTCTCTTCTTGTTCTAAGTGGTCAACACCTGCTCTTTTGCTTCTTCTGTAGACATGGGGCCTTGGAAGGAAGTGACCAAGGTAGGAAGGGCCCATGTCTCAGCTCATGGGCTGCCAACACATGCTTAGCAAATGAACCAAATGCCAAGTGAGTTCTGGATCTGTGAGGGACCTTTATTGCTGACTGCCTGTAGCTCTCAATGGAACAAAGTGGACATGAAGAGTTTGTTTTTCTTTCATTAAAAGAAATTGAGAGGCAGGCAATCTCAGGCTAGTATAACAGCTTGTTATCAGAGATGGCAATCTGCTCCTCCATTCTTAGCTAAGAAATCCACCCTTAAACTAGGGCATTAGCCACCAACTCTGCACTGCAGGTTGCAGTTAGAAGGAGAGTGGAAAGGGCAAAAAGTACACTCCAGCTGCATTTAAGCCCTTTTAAAAGAGTTTTCCAGGAAGTTCCACTCAACAATTTCCACTTAAGTTCCTTTGGCCAGGATTTAAGCTAAGACTATTCTTACTGTAAGGGAGGTGGGTAATGCCCTCTTTGTGTTGTGCACATCACAAGGAATAAAACCAAGAATGGGAGAGAAAGGTTTGGATGGGAAAATCATATCATATGGAGGGATATTACAGGATCCAGGGCAAGAACTCACTGCGACTGCAGCTATGGTCAGTGATATTAGGGATGGAGGCAGCATCTCTCTCCGCATCTCCTTTCCAGGGAACACATTGTTCTTCCTTTGTTATCCTCTTCTACTGGCCTGTTCCCTCAGCTGCCTTTGTGATTTCTGCTCCCTGTAACTTCAGAATGCACGAGATATCGCATATGGAACCTGCCCTATCCTCAACTGTAAACTTGAACTCAAACTCCTGTCACTACCAACCAAGTGTTGACTTTTATTTAAATTCTGGAGTAATATGGTTTCTTTGGTCCGTGACTGGCCTTGGGACAAATGTCCAGACCTAGTCCAAACACATGTTGGGGAAAAGGAAAGGCAAGAACATGTAGAATGTGGGACAATCTTTTTTCAGTTGAGCAGGCTTCCCCAAATGCACTCTTGGGAAAGGCTAGTGATGACATGTTCTAGTTCCTGGGTACCTTTGATGGCAATGATAACTAAAGATTTTCTAGTGTTCTGTCTCAGACCTCACACAGTGGAGATACTAGCTTAAAGTTGCTAACAGAAAGTTTACCTAGAGTTAGTTCTAGATTTTAAAACTGGTAGGGTTGGGAAGCTCATTTAGAAGTCTTGAAAAGTGTCTGCTTGGAGAGGGAGACAGGATTGTTGTGATGTTTTTTTTAAATGGAGAAGACCAGCCTTTCATTCTGAGAAGAGCCATTAAGGGGAGGCTTTTCAGTCTATACTCTTAAACACCACACTGCATCGCAGATGCAAGGCCAGTAGATACGCCCCACTGTCCAACCACTGCCGTGGTTCACATGTACACTGACGCTGAGTGTTCCATTCAGTGTTGTGGATCAGCTGTACCTTTAGCAGGACCAAGGCTCTTGGGGAGATTATTTTTCTAAAAGCAAAACTTTAGGACTTCCCTGATGGTCCAATGGTTAAGAACCTGCCTGCCAATGCAGGGGACACAGGTTCAATCCTTGGTCTGGGAAGATTCCTCATGCCATGGAGCAACTTATCTCATGCACCACAACGACTGAACCCCACACTCTAGAGGGCATATGCTGCGCTACTGACCCTGCATGCCCTAGAGCTCACACTTTGCACGAAAAGAAATCGCCACAGTGAGAAGCCCGAGCACCACAACTTGAAAGTGAAAGTGAAGTCGTTCAGTCGTGTCCGACTCTTCACGACCCCGTGGACTTCAGCCTCCCAGGCTTCTCCGTCCATGGGATTCTCCAGGCAAGAATATTGGAGTAGGTTACCATTTCCTTCTCCAGGGGATCTTCCCGACCCTCCACCATAATAAGATAGCCTGCACACCTCAGTGAAGACCCACCACAGACAAAAATAATAAATAATACTTTAAAAGCAAAAATTCAAAGAACTACCCAACAATGTCTTCACTCATGTGTGTGTATTTTTTTTTTTTTTGAATATATGCTTTTGAGATCATGGGCCTATATTCAATAAGGAGGGATGAACATACCTAATATTCTTTTCAATCCACATTGGAGATGAAGAACTACGACCTGGAAGTGAAGGGGATTTGGTGTTATCTTTGGGAAATGCACTGGGGCCCATGTGACTGACTACCAGGTCATAGGGCCCAATCTTGCCTGGGAATGGAGGGAGGATATCTAGTCTGTAAGAGTTGGAAATTCTCACTGTTAATCCCTGGGGAAGGAAATGAGGTGGGCCTTGGATTGGGGAAAAGAGGCTCTCACAGTCTTTCCAGGGCCTGAAGTCCATTTAGAAGAACATGATCAAAGGGGCTTCCCTTCCATGGAGGTAAGTTGGTCCAGAACGTGGCGGTAGTTCTAGAGTGAGAGGCAGAGATGGCCAAGGGTGACCATGATGTCCATGACTGTTGATGGGCCCTAGGAATAAGTATATCTGATCTTCAGTTTTAATTTTTCCTTTACTTTTGTTAGCTTCACATATGTTCTTCCCCACTCCTGACACCTGCCCCTGCTCCCATCACCTCCCCACCCCATCCCCCAACACACATACCCTTACTGTGCTGAGTGTTCTTTGGAAGAATCAATGAAAGTTTCTGTATCTCAGCTTGGGGCAAAGCAGTAAAGAATAACTCAGAGTAGCATGGGGAAAGAGCTATAGAATAGCAAAAACTGACCTGGGAGGAAACTCTAGTAAGAGGTGGCAATCCATAACTATTATTAGCTAAATACCTTTAAAAGATAATTGACTGTTAAAGAAAAAATGCACTGTGAGGCATGATATAGGATTTGAATATATGATAAGAGTAGCACAAAAGCTGGGGTGAGGAGAACAGGAAGCGTATTTGTAATGTGTGTAGTAGCATACTTTTTAAAGGTAGAATGTAATCTTATGTACTGGGAAACAAAAAAAAGAGATCTTGTGACTCATGTTACTGTGATATTTGCTTTCTTGTGGTGGTCTGGAAATAAACCTGCAGTGTCTCCAAGGTTTACCTATAGTCAATTTAGAGTTTATAGCATGCATACATAAGATTACATTCTACCTTCAAAAAGTATACTAGTGTGCAATAACCTTATGTCTAAAAAAATGCATATATTTTCATTTTAAAAGTACTTTATTGCTAAAAATGCTACCCATCACCTGAGCCTTCCATGACTTGTACTAGTAACATCAAAGATTACTGATCACAGATATCACCATCACAAATATAGTAACAATGAAAAAGTTTGAAATGTGGTGAGACTTACCAAAATGTGACACAGGGACACAAAATGAGAAAAAGCTATCAGAAAAAATGGTGCCAATAGACTTGCTTGACACAGGGTTATGATAAACTTTCAATTTGTAAAAAATGCATCTGTGAAGTGCAATAAAGCAAAGTGCAACAAAATGAGGTATGCAGGTATGCCTATCCTAACATAATACAGCAAAGTTACAGCTAATAAACCAGAAAATGAGATAAAAGAAATCATAAAACATAATTAATTCAAAAGCAGCTAGAAAAAGAAGAACAAAGAATAGCTGCTGCCGGGGTCCAGCCCCAGTGGATCCAGGGAATTCGAAGGGTGGATGGCGTCAGCGAGGAAAGATTTATTTATTTATTAATATTAGATTAGATTAGGAAGAAACAGTATAGTAGGATAAAAGAGGCCAAATAACTTGGTTTGCATGAAATACCAATCACCACCTACGTAGGCCGCAGGCGTCTTCCCGTTCTCCCGAAGGAGAGGAAGCACTGAGGCTCCCCTGGTCCGATCTTAGAAGCCCAGGCAAAATTAGCAGGCTTGGTGGGTACCTCTGCACCAGATGGGAATTCGGCCAGAAAATAGTAAGGGAGAAAAAGAGGCTGAATAACTTGGTTTATGGGGAAGGCTAATAAAACTCCAGACAAGGAGCTTGCACCATCTACGTTAGGCCACCGCCGCCCGTTTGAATATCTGAGAGTGCCCCACCTTGGGCCCTCTCTCTCACAGATCTTAAAAGCCAGGGCAGGTAAGTAGACTTGGAGAGCCGCCCGCTCCAGATGGGAATTCAGCCTGAACTTAGAGTAAGAAGGAGAGGGAGGGAGAGGGAAAAAGAATCGACATGGGGAGGCCAGGCTTCTGCAAAAACCCCCTCTCTCTTTATTGTTCAAAAGGTGTTTCAGATCAGTTCAGTCGCTCAGTCGTGTCCGACT
>SJYT01069772.1:431965-446666 GCA_006410635.1 Cephalophus harveyi | reverse complement strand
AGATCTAGGCCCTTAAATCTATTCCTCACTTCCACTGTATAATCATAAGGAATTTGATTAGGTCATACCTGAAGAGAGAAGGCAATGGCACCCCACTCCAGTACTCTTGCCTGGAAAATCCCATGGACGGACAAGCCTGGTAGGCTGCAGTCCATGGGGTCGCTGAGTCAGACACGACTGAGCAACTTCATTTTGACTTTTCACTTTCATGCATTGGAGAAGGAAATGGCAACCCACTCCAGTGTTCTTGCCTGGAGAATCCCAGGGATGGTGAAGCCCAGTGGGCTGCCATCTGTGGGGTCGCATAGAGTCGGACACGACTGAAGCGACTTAGCAGCAGTAGCAGCATACCTGAATGGTCTAGCAGTTTTCCCTATTTTCTTCAATTTGAGTCTGAATTTGGTAATAAGGAGTTCATGATCTGAGCCACAGTCAGCTCCTGGTCTTGTTTTTGTTGACTGTATAGAGCTTCTCCATCTTTGGCTGCATAGAATATAATCAATCTGATTTCGGTGTTGACCATCTGGTGATGTCCATGTGTAGAGTCTTCTCTTGTGTTGTTGGAAGAGGGTGTTTGCTATGACCAGTGCACTTTCTTGGCAAAACTCTATTAGTCTTTGCCCTGCTTCATTCCGCATTCCAAGGCCAAATTTGCCTGTTACTTCCTACTTTAGCATTCCAGTCCCCTAAAATGAAAAGGACATCTTTTTGGGGTGTTAGTTCTAAAAGGTCTTGTAGGTCTTCATAAAACCGTTCAACTTTAGAAAATACTTTAGAACACAATAATAAACCAATGGGTATAATTACCAGGTACCTCAGCTAACTTTTCTGATAAAAGACCTGAAGATTTAAAATTTCCGTATTCAACGATGTAAAACAATGTACGCTGACGTGAAATTAGCGATGCTGAAAGCTCAGTTTCTCTGTACATCAGTACAGAACTGAATCTCGGAGACTATTTTGGGTGAAGTAGAAAAGTCTTATTCCTTTGCCAGGCAAGAGGAGACACAACGGGCTCTTGTCTCAAAGTGGTCTCTCAGTCGTGTCCAACTCTTGTGACCCCATGGACCTGTAGCATAACAGGCTCCTCCATCCATGGGATTTTCCAGGCAAGAATACTGGAGTGGGTTGCCATTTCCTTCTCCAGATCTTCCAGATCCAGAGGTTCAACCTTGGTCTCCCGCACTGTAGGCCGACGCTTTACCATCTGAGCCACCAGGTAAACTTGTCTCAAAAAACCGTCCCAACCTGGGAAGATTTGAAAAGGAGTTTTATACTTCTCAAGGGCGTGGTTGCTGACAAGGTTAGGGTGTATGCAGGGTATCAGTCCATCAGGTCTCCTAATCTTGAGTTTCTCTGATCCGTTCAATCTTGCCTCAGGTGGTTTCTAGTCTGCTCTTTAGACTGTTTGGAACTCAGGGAAGTCAAGGCTAGCCTTGCCTACAAGAAACGGGGAGAAAGGGGCACCATGTTTAGGAGTCCCACTAGGCCCCAGTTTTCAGTAGGTCTTTTTCAGAAAACTAACACCTCCAATAAAGGCTTTTGGCCTAAGAAACAGGTTTGATTTGCTCCCTGGACACAGGAAATCTTTAATTACTAAAACCCAAAAAATAAAAAAGCCTTAAAATTGCCACAGAAAAGAATAGATCTTCCATCATAACTTTTGTGCTTTTCAACTCAATAATTGGCACAGGGTGGCAATACTTAACGAGTAAATAAATCCTCATATCAGACAAAGCTGATGTTTAAGTTTATAGACTTACATGACACACTTTAACAAAAGTGAATGTCTTCGAAGTTTCAAGGTTGGCGTAATACATGCTTATTATAAACTATCATCTAAGGTGTAAGCTTTAAAATTTAGTGTTCAGTTCTTCCAAGGAAATTTTAAGTGGCTCTGAAAAGAGCCTTTGGTTTGAGACTTTTGAACTGCTGCGAAGTAATCCAGACCTCTATTTGCCTTTCGCCTTGTGGTGGCTCTCAGTCTTCTTGGGCAGCAGCACCGCCTGGATGTTGGGCAGGACACCNAATGGCCAGCATCAGGGAAGGCATGTATTAATAACTTGTAGCCATCCACAGGCGGGCGGCTTAGACGATCTGTGACGTGAACAAAGGCCGAGGGCCAGGATCCTCTGAGGCAGCTCATTATGTATAACAAGGAGAAGCAAGTCAAAAGAGAAAGTTCTAACATAGAATTGGTTCTTTGCAGTATAACCAATAAGCTACATAGAGGGTAACAGGAAGGCTAGGGGTTCCCAAGCGGAGGAAATAGACTCCAAGTGGCAGACTTTTTTCTTTTCTTTTCCCACCTCTATACAAAATTAAAAGGTTTCTTTTGTGTTGTCATGATGACACCTCATCACGCCGTGTATGAGGGCACCAAAGCGGTCACCAAATACACCAGCTCCAAGTAAACGTCATTATAGGCCGCGTGAAACCCAAAGGCTCTTTTCAGAGCCACTCATTCTCCAGAAAAGAGCCAGTGCGCCTTTCCTATCAGTTCAGTGGGAGGGGGGTGCTATCCCTTGAGTGGCATTTTTAAAAACGTGGTTTAACGGAAATAAAATACCTAGGTGTTAAAAAGGTTGCAGTTTTGCGAGAATTTATATTATAGAAACTAGGTTCATCTGATGCCTCCCCTTACGTTTATACCACAATACCTAAAAACCTGGAGGGCAACGGTTTGAACGCTGGAGAACTCCAGGAAATCATGAAACTGATTTACTGACTTCCTAACACATTTTTTCTTTTAGTAGTAGCTTCTCAGGAAGCCCCAGGTTCAAATACTTGCAGTTTCGTACATTCTATTGATGTGACTAGGAGCCTGCAAGCACTGAATGGGGGCCATTTTTGCATACACGGGAACTACAAATCTATTGTTTGCATATCCCTTCTTTTTATATCATACTGCAGGTCCGAATGCAGGATCTAAGGAACATATCTTACAGCTACACAACGTGATGTGAATTGCTTTCTAAGTCCTTAAAAGATAGATACCCCTGAGACAAACTTTTACAAGTGAGAATGGCAATACAAGTTGCAATGATATCAGCCACCAAAGCCAGCGGGTGCTTCCCTGACCCTTGAGAGAATAACGTCCACAGCGGTGACCCTCTTGCCCTTAGCATGTTGGGTATAGGTTTTGGGGTCATGTTCACTTTTTCTAATAAGATTTCAGCACCCCGCGGGTCTCTCTGTAGCCGAGATCAAAGATGCCTTAACCACCCCTGCGGGCCAGGAGCCGGATGGCGGGCATGGTGATGCCCTGAATGTTGGCACACAGGAACTTACTGTGGCTTACCGTAATTTATGGTCCCTCCCCGCCTTGCCACGGCCTTAACATGTTAAGAGTACAGATAAATCGAAGTTCTAAAGACAAAAGTGGGGTGGAGTGGGGGTGGGGGTGGCGGAGATATACTTTCAAGCCGGCGAGGGGGAGAGGGAGCCAGGCCTTTAGCTGAATTTTTCGAACCAAATTGAAAACTACAGCAATTCGGCGGGACGGATTCGCAGTTCTCGTTTCTCCCGCTTCCTTGTTTCAAACAAAGGCGGAGGAGGAGATACCAGCCGAAGCTGCTCCCGAAGTAGCAGAGTTCTCTTGGATAACGTGAGGCTGACGGTATGCTACCCGTGGAAGAAAGAAAGGATCCTNCAATTCGGCGGGACGGATTCGCAGTTCTCGTTTCTCCCGCTTCCTTGTTTCAAACAAAGGCGGAGGAGGAGATACCAGCCGAAGCTGCTCCCGAAGTAGCAGAGTTCTCTTGGATAACGTGAGGCTGACGGTATGCTACCCGTGGAAGAAAGAAAGGATCCTGTGGATTGAGATGTATAGGGCACGAAAAAGAGATTGACCAGTGAACGTGGATCTCCAGTTGCTACTTTACCTAACTGCAAATGTAGACATAAGATGTAGTGAAGCTCGCAGCCTAAATTGGGTTAGGAACGGAAGGACTAATTTCTGGCCCCAGCTCCACCACTTGCTTTGTGGCCATGGAGAAATTTAACCACTCTGAGTATTCCACTCTGTGGAAAGCACTGTTCGCAAACACACCATGTGCAATGTGGCATATTACAGTGTGCTAACGATGTATGCTAGATGGTGAGGACAGTTCTCCAAAGTAGGTAGTGTCATCATCTCCGTCATCTCAAAGCAAAACACAAGTAATTTACCAAAGTCACACAAAATTTTAGGGTGAATGGGATTGAGGCAGCCAAGTTTAAAGTCCATGCTCTTAGCAGTAGGATCCACTGCCTGACTTAGGTCATAATCGCCACCTGAAAACAAAGTGACAGTAAAACTCTGAAACAGGACTTTGTTTTTATCAGAGTCACTCCTACAGCATGACTATTCATGTATTCAAAGTTATTGGGCATTGGCCATGTTTTGAGTGCTGTGCTATATTCTTAGCCCAACTAGGCCACTTCTTGACTGTGTCTTGCCACAGGCTATGTAAGGTGTGGATCACCAGATCTTTCTTCTGTAAAATGGAAGTAACTTGAAAATTACGATGATAAATTTAGAGGGAATTTAGTAGCTCTTGGTCACCCAATGTTCTTTTGTCCTTTTCTCTCAGGTATCTTTGCATATGTATCAGAATGACATGAGATAATAAATATGAAGACTTTAATTAATAAAGCATTTTTTTTTCTACTGGAAAGCCAGTAAATCAGTGGGACTCTAGCCAATTTTCTATTATTAATCCGCCCCCCACCCCCACCCCACACACACACACCCTGTTGCTTTACAGTATTAACAAACTTTCAATAATGCTTTTTTCTTTTACTACGCTTTCCAGGTTCTAAAAGAAATCTCTGTAATAGTAAAACTGCTCAAAGTGATCAGTAAAAGATAACTATTTCTATTCTGTCTTCTAATAATCTTCAGTGAATAACAGCAAACAAGATTTTAAACATTTAAATAGGATTTAATGCCAAAGGGATTTTAAGTGTTCTTGCTGCCACCAAAACCCAACTGTATTTCCTAAACCATCCTTTCATCCAGTTAACTAATAAATATTATTCAGCATCTACTATTCACTACAGGATAGTCACTGCATGCTGGGATAGGAATGGAAAATTCCAAATAAGGCTGTTCTTGAATTTAATTCTCAGTCACTGCTGGTGGCCTTGAAAACTGGGAGAACTTTCATACAGGAAAAGTGGGCGATATCCAGCATACTTAAAAACATGCATATCCCTACTCCCAGCAACCTCATCTCTAGGAATTTACCATTTTTGAAAATGTGAAAAATGACATGTTACAGAGTTTTCCAAGCAGCCCAGTTTGTAGTACCAAAGTCTAGAAGTAATCTGAATGATGAACAATAAAGTAGAACATTACAGTATATCAGTCTACCTGCAGGTAAAAACAAATCTGAAGGCTCTTTTGCATAATATTAGCATTAATATTTACTGCTTAGTGTGTGCCAGATAATGTCCTAAAACTTTCCCTGTGTGCTTTGCTGCGACCGACTCTGCAACCCTTTGAACTGTAGCCCACCAGATTCCTCTGTCCATGGGGCTTTTCAGGCAAGAATACTGGAATAGGTTGCCATTTCCTTCTTCAAGGGATCTTCCCCACCCAAGGATCAAACCCACAGTCTGTGTCTCCCGCATTGCAGGGGGATTCTTTACCTGCTGAGACATAGAGGAAATCCCAAAATGTCCTTGTATACATTAAATCACTTATTCTTTATAACAATATTTTGAGTTAAATTATTTATATTTGTTTTACAGATTATAAAATACAGGTCCAGAGATGATAAGAAACTTACCTGTAAATGTACAGCTAGTAACAGTCGTGCCCCCCTCTTAGCAACCCCATAGACTGTGGTCCACCAGGCTCCCTGTACATGAAAATTTCCAGGCAAGAATACTGGAGTGAGTTGCCATTTCCTTCTCAGGGAGCGAGCCTCGTGTCTCCCGAGTAGCCTTAAAAAAAAAAGGCTGCCCCCTCTGAGGTTCGAACTCAGGACCTTCAGATTATGAGACTGACGCGCTGCCTACTGCGCTAAGGAGGCAGACATGTCTATTTGTGGCTATTCAAATGTAGTCTAGCTTCAGAATCCGTGTTTGTAACCACTATATGGCTTCCTCAAGTATTGATAGGTGATGATCTCCATGATTTACTGTCAAGTGTCAAAAGCAAGATACAGGATAATGTGCAGTAGATTTTTGTATACATAGGTTTGTATGAATCTAAAATATCTCCAGAAGACTACTACACAAATTGCTAACATTGGTTATTTTTGTAGAAAGAATGCTGGATAGCCTAGAAGCAGGGATGGATAGAAAATCTTTTTTGATTGTGATGTTTTTATGCACTTTGAATTTTTAGTCATATGTGCACATTGTCTGTAAACAAACAAATGAAATAATAAGATAATAAATGCTTCCGTAGAGATGTATGTGGAAAACCCAAGGAGCAAAGAATAAGTAATAAGTAATAGTTACCAGCAGAGGGGTGTGGTGTACAAAACAGCATTCTGGGCAGATGAACTAAGAACGTAGGTGTCACATTCAAGGCACTGGGAATGTTGGTGGGACTAACGTCTACAGGAGTGGGCAAAAGGGAGCAGTGCAAAGGGTTGAGCAAGCAGTCTGAATGTTACACCAAGGGCTTCATTCTGTATCATGAGCACACTTCTCAAAACAATAATATGACTTCAGTATAAAACCTCTAGGTGTGAACCATGAAGAGTTTATCAAATAAGATTCTGAAATAGTCATGATTCTAGATGCCAGTTTAACATTGTATGGTCATTTAAATGAAGCAGACTCTCACATTATTTGTTAAATTATCTATCAGTCATATATGTTTCTTTGTTTTTCTGAGCATGATAGAGACAGAAAAAGTACCACTAATCCATTAGGGAACTAGTAGTCCTTTTCTTAACCAGTTAAAAAGAGATGTCAAATGCAACATTCTTACCTTTGCAACCAGGGAATCAGAATTGCAAACTGAATTGATCTGTATTTAGGACTCTGCAATAATGTCTAAGTTTTGGACTTCATGGACCTGTCTCTTACAAATCAAGTGACACTCCCACATTTTTATTAGCTGAGAACAGACAGTAGTTTCAAATACCGGTACAGAATTTCATATTGGACAGGAGAAAGGGAATCTGACAACACATTAGGTCACTTTTTACAGCCAGATAATTAATAAACTAATAAAATTCTTAATATATCAGCTCCTTAATAGGTGATGTGGATAAAAATAAAGAAAGGAAAGAGGACTTTGGGAAAGGTAATTTTAAGGAAGGCACATGGACAAGGCCTCACAGAGGAGTCATTGGCATAAAGTGGTGAGTCACTACTTGGGGGAATCTGTTCCAGGCAAAAGGAACAAGTACCCAAACCAGGCCCCTGCTTAGTATGCTTTGGGACCTGCCAAAGGCTGTTGTGGCTGGAGCAGAGGGAGCCATGGGATGAGACGTTTTGACTTCTCATCTTTTTCTCTTTGTTCAACTTAATTTCTGCATAGAGCCTCAACAACCTGCAAGTTTTCTAGATAGCTGCTGAAAAAAATGCCCTGCAAAGCAAGAGAAGATCACTCCATCTCTGTTAAGATCTACATCCAGAAAAAAAAAAAAAAAAAACACAATAAAATTGTTATAAAACTTTTCCTGAAGAGGAGGGTTCTACCAAAGGAGTCTTATTCTCAGCCATACCCCAGCACCAAGCCCAGAGCCTAGAATGTACACTGAGTCAATGACATGCCAACCAATGTCTTTTTACAGCTTAATATAATGAAAGGACATAGCACTTAGATGGTTATCTAAAGAGGGGAGTTTTCTTATCTTTAATCATCCCACTCTCACAAGACTCCACACAAGCCTGCCAATTTTGTGAACAAACATTAGTTTTAAACATATATGACAAACAGATTGGCCCATAGGAAGACACTGATGTTCACATTACTTATGGTGGCAAAATATTGGGAACACTCTCATTGGGCAAAACGAAGAGATTAGGTCAAGAAAATTCCTGTTTCTAGACCTGTTCAGGTTACTGTTCCTGCATGCTAAACAGCCCAAACTTGATGACACAAAGCATTTTATTAACCTTCATGGAGTCTGTGGTCAGGAGTTAGGTCAGAGCACAGCTGCAATGGCTATCAGCTCTAAAATGTCTGGGGCTTTAGGCAGAAGATCATTGACTTGTGATTTACAGGACAACTGCTGAGGGCTAGAATTATCTAAAAGCATTTTCACTCGCTTGTCTGGCAATCGACACTGGCTGTGGGCTAGGACTAACATTCAGAGGACTTTTTTTTTTTTTTTTTGGCCACTCGATCTGTGGGATCTTTTTCCCTGACCAGGGATCCAATCTGGTTGCACATCAATGGAAGTGCGGAGTCCCACTGGATGACCAGGGAATTTCCAGCCTGAGCACTTTTATGAAATCTGGCTCCCTAACTGTGTGGTGGCTTCAGAATGGTCAGACGTCTCATACATTCCAAAGAGGAGTGCCCCAGGACACCTAACCAGAAGTTGTGGCATCCTATCTCAGAATAAAAGTCATAATCCTAACAAGGTCCCACACAGCACTGCCAGTTGTATATGAGAAGATGATTAAGTGAGTGGGTACAAAGGTGAAAGCAGGGACTTCACCCTTAGAAAGATCCTTGAAAATCCAGATGAAAATGTTTTACAAAAGTTATGCTGTTCTAAGGATAATTCTTGGCATAGGAATGTCATGAATATTACTGGACTTCCAGCATCTGGNCACACAGCACTGCCAGTTGTATATGAGAAGATGATTAAGTGAGTGGGTACAAAGGTGAAAGCAGGGACTTCACCCTTAGAAAGATCCTTGAAAATCCAGATGAAAATGTTTTACAAAAGTTATGCTGTTCTAAGGATAATTCTTGGCATAGGAATGTCATGAGTATTACTGGACTTCCAGCATCTGGCCCTGACCTGAAAACCAGTTGTGCCACTAAGCCATTAAGACAACCAAAACACCCACACATTTTCAAAATTACCCCCCCCCAGAAGGTACAATTTTGCTGGGGGGTTGGGGGAGCTCACTCTGTTTAAATTTTGGTAATTGGCATCTAGTGCCTCAAAGATGAATATTTGCCACAAGAGGTACTTTTTCAAAACCTTTTCTCATGGGCCCCATGGTGTAATGGTTAGCACTCTGGACTTTGAATCCAGCGATCCGAGTTCAAATCTCGGTGGGACCTTTCTGGTTCTCTCCCCATTCCTTTTTACTTCTGCAATCTCATTCCTTAACCCAGCCTTTTCCCTTGTAATCCAACCCACCACGCGTCAGTATTAACGAGCAATAGTAACAGAGTCTTCTCTGATGGGAACTCGGAGCCTACCGGCAGCTGAGCCAAGCTGTGTTCAGAATCCAGCACCACCAGGAGAAGCCGCCGGTCCTATAACCCGTGCCCAGGTCTGCCCAGGTCCGGATGCGGAGGCGCCGCCTCTCCGCTGTCTCCCTTTGCTTTATTCCTAGAAAGAAATCTGTGTGAGCAGGCAAAAGAACTTTGTTTTTAAAAGAATGGCCACTTTACCTTAAAACTGGAAAAGGGAGTCTAAACTGAGACGTGATAAATTTGTGATTAGAAGGCGATTAGAGGCGGTTCTGTTCTCTCTCGCGGCTGGGCTCTTCACAGAGGGCGCTGCCAGGAGGCATCTGAGCCCACCGGAGCCGAGCACGATAGATGGACTAGCAGTCCGGGCCCTTGACACTTTCAGGCCACCTCTTCCCGTCATAACTGCAAAGCCCTTGAATTCTTACTTAGACTTATGCTAGGAATACCTCTGCACAAAGTTGATCCTGTGGGACTGTTCTTCAAACTCTGGGTAGCAACCCATGAGTGAGCAGCCCTTGCTATCACCTTTGAGAATTCCAGTATAGGACAAGTTCTTTCCACTTTGCTGGGGGCAGCTCCCCCCGTGTTCATGACTGTTGAAACCTAACCTAACCTGCCCACATCTCCAACCTCGTTTGTCACCGTTTCTGTCACATTCATCCCTCCAAAATATCTTCTAGTCACAAGCCATGATACAATTTTTTATACCATCTTCTTTTCCTTTCTGTATTTACTACCAGCAAAACATTTTTGCCCTCCATTTTGCCCCCAGTTCTGATTCTCTATTTATTCCTCAAATATTAACTTAGACCTTTCAGCCCTTCTTACCCAGGCCTGCATTGGCTCCCTTATCTAGGCTCGTGTGCTCCATCTGTGTTTCCTCAGCACCCAAATGTCCCCTTCTCCTACCACCTCACGTTTTAATTGCTTGTTGAATAACTCCCCCCCTCCGGTTCTAGACAGAGGATATCCTAGGGGAGAGACCAGTACTGTGGCTGTGTTCACCTTTCACTTCTCAGTCCCACAATCCCTGGTTCCTGTTAGGAGTTTAAAAATACTGAGTGCAGAGTTCCCTGGCAGACTAGTGGTTAGAATTCCAACCTATACCTGGTTGGAGAACTGAGATCCCGTAGGTAGGATATGTGGCCAAAAGAAACAAACAAAAAAATAATTAAAGAGAAAAGAAAAACTTGCTGAGCGCATGAAGTTTCACCTAATCTGATTTGATCATCCCAGAACCCAGGGTAGCTTGTGTCCATGTTTGGTTCCAAAACATTCTGCTCTGCTTTTTCCCAAATTCATTCTCACTCTTTTCCTCCAATCACCCCAAGTCTACAGTAAACTCTGAGAACCAGACTTTGCCCAGGACAGGAGCAGAAACTTCCCTGAAGGTATATGTCAACCATGACTTTGTCTTAATGAGGCCACAGCAGTAGCTCAATTTGGAGTTGAGGAAGGATATGTAATAGGAGCACCGAGTTTTGAATCAGAATTTGAAAAGAAAGTCTCTTTTGACTACATGCTTGCCCTGTCATCCTAAAGTCTGGATGTGCCTACTTTTGGTTATCTATTGGCTAAGGTTTTTCCAGTGGTAATGTATGGATGTGAGAGCTGGACTGTGAAGAAGGCTGAGCACTGAAGAATTGATGCTTTTGAACTGTGGTGTTGGAGAAGACTCTTGAGAGTCCCTTGGACTGCAAGGAGATCCAACCAGTCCATTCTGAAGGAGATCCACCCTGGGATTTCTTTGGAAGGAATGATGCTAAAGCTGAAACTCCAGTACTTTGGCCACCTCATGCGAAGAGCTGACTCATTGGAAAAGACTTTGATGCTGGGAGGGATTTGGGGGCAGGAGGAGAAGGGGACGACCGAGGATGAGATGGCTGGATGGCATCACTGACTCGATGGACGTGAGTCTGAGTGAATTCCGGGAGTTGGTGATGGACAGGGAGGCCTGGCGTGCTGCGATTCATGGGGTCGCAGAGAGTCGGACACGACTGAGCGACTGAACTGAACTGAACTGAGGGAGAGGCCAGTGCCTGCCATGGGCCTAGCCTCTGAAAAGCGCTAATCACACAATTGTCATCCAGTTGAAGATTTTTGAACTCTGCACAAAAAGCGAAGATTTAATCTGAAGGCGTTCTTTTTCCCTTTCTGGGGGTGCAGGAAGGAGACTCTAGCCTTCGAACACTGCACTTTATTCATTCCTTGCTCAAAGGGCTTCACTTGCTGTCCTCATCACAGTTCGCCTGAGGACATGAGTCTGGGAAAGCTGTAGGATGTGGCCCTGGGAAGTACAGGCCTTTTCTCTGCTACCCGGGGCACCGCTGTTGCACAGGTCAAGGCCTCTTCCTCACGCAGTGCACCTTTGCTAACATATCAGGAACCACACAGAGTCAAGGCCACTGGGACTATTCTCTGGGGTGTGGAAAACGTCATCGGGCTGGTGTATCCGTTGCTGACTAAGTTATGCTGATGGAAGAGGAATCTACCTGGGTTCTCCCCGCTCAGGTTTAAAAGCGTCTCCTTTGTAAGGAAATTTTTCTTATACCCGCCAGGTTTTGACAGTTTAGGATCTCCAATGGTGGATCTTCACCCTCTCTCTTGAGGGTCTTCTACCCACTCTATGCAAACAAGGAACTGTCCTTGGCCATTCTTCACCTGTTCTAGAGGAAAGCTCCCAACCCAGCATTCCAGAAAAGAACCAGTTTAAAGATATTGTCCAGCAAAAGCCACCCTGAAAAAATTCCTTCAGTAAAGGAATCCTGCAAGAAACCTGGCTTTTTGTTTTTGGTGATTTTTTTTTCCCACCCAGGTAGTGCGAGTTGCGCTTCATGGTCTAAATCCACTAGAGGCGCACGGACCCCGAAACCCGCCTCCAGTTTAAAATCTGAAATCCTGGAACATAATCCCAATCTGCAAATCATGAAAGTATTTCAGCTAGGTCAGTCTCATCTGACGGGCGTCAAATTCCAGGAAACTGCTTGGAGCAAAGCTAGACTCCCCAGTACTGCTAAAGAAATCCCTGGGTACTCACTGCTAAACTTGTGCTGGGTATCTTTGCCCATGAAAAGCCAGCCCGAGGAGTTTGTGGAGATACTGGATTAGGATGCAACTCAGAATATTCACCAAGACCCATCACAGAAACTGATTGTCTTGCAGGTTTTCACCAAGTGTGGACGCCGATGTGTGTGCGGGAAACAGTTGTGGCAGCAAGGGAATCTTCTCTGTGTCCATTTGGGAGTCTCTGCATATTTTCTGTTGGTGAAAGTAGGACCGTGGGGCTGGACTCGGTCCTAGGAAGACCCTTGAGGGCCTTTCCTTCCCTTTTCCCCTCACCTCCCCGGCTCCGCCTTGTGCTCCCAGGGCTGAAGGGATCTTACTCCATTCGCATCTTCCAAGCATGTTTAATTCCATTTTCCTTAAATGTCAGTATCTCGTCTGCGACTCTGGTAAATCTTTCCATAACGCGTTAGCAAAAGAGGTAGATCAGTTCAGCTCACTTGCTCAGGTGTGTCCGACTCTTTGCCACCCCATGGACTGCAGCACGCCAGCCTTCCCTGTCCATCACCAACTCCCGGAGCTTGCTCAAACACGTGCCCATTGAGTCCGTGATGCCATCCAACCATCTCATCCTCTGTCGTCCCTTTCTCCTTCTGCCTTCAATCTTTCCAGCATCAGGGTCTTTTCCAATGAGTCAGTTCTTTGCATCAGGTGGCCAAAGTGTTGGAGCTTCAGCTTACCACCCTAGAAAAAGACGATTTTCCGTGAAGTAATAGAATCTGATAGAGAAGGGTAAAAGACACCAGGTCTCTGCCTCAGGTTATTCATCTGTAAAATAGCGATAATGATCCCCATCTCATAGTACAACTGTGACCCTTGGGTGAAGTAACAGTACAAAACGGTTATCATAAAACCGAGCACTCCGTGGGAATGGGTGGTTGGAGAGGACGATTCCCAACATTAGGGAGGCAATGTTTTCCAGTAGAGTCTGGCTTAGAAGATAGTTACAGGCATGTGACAGGTAAGGGTTCATGATTTAATCCTAGAGGAAGAAATGCAAAATGTATTTCTATCCTTTAGAAAACCACATCAAGGTCCTTAGGGAGGGAGAATTTAGATGTTAGTCATATAGGACAGGCCCCATGGTGTAATGGTTAGCACTCTGGACTCTGAATCCAGCGATCCGAGTTCAAATCTCGGTGGGACCTACAGAAGATTTGTTTTTATCTGATTTCACATCCCCTCTCTCTAAATTTCTATAACACTTATTTCTATGGAAGTCTTCTCATTGCAACTCCTGGAAGCTTTCACCTGCAGACACAAGGGCTAGGAAAAAAGTGCTATCCCTCTTATTAAGTTCAAATACAAATTTTCTTTTTGTATACTAAATGCTTCTCAAAAATTACATCTTTACATTTTATCAGTCACTTGCTACTATTATACTTGAAAACAACTCAAACTGGGGGTTGGGGGAGACCCTTGAAATGCAAAACACACACCAGAAATAGTTAAAATTATATTCATCTTTTAATATATTTTTCTGTTTCAGAGTAATGTAATAATCAGTAACAGCGTTTAAGCATAGAAAAATGCAATATGAGGGATAAAATTTCATGGTAGCTATCCTTATGATTATACAGTGGAAGTGAGAAATAGATTTAAGGGCCTAGATCTGATAGATAGAGTGCCTGATGAACTATGGAATGAGGTTCGTGACATTGTATGGGAGACAGGGATCAAGACCATCCCCGTGGAAAAATGCAAAAAAGCAAAATGGCTGTCTGGGGAGGCCTTACAAATAGCTGTGAAAAGAAGAGAGGCAAAAAGCAAAGGAGAAAAGGAAAGATACAGGCATCTGAAAGCAGAGTTCCAAAGAATAGCAAGGAGAGATAAGAAAGCCTTCTTCAGCGATCAATGCAAAGAAATAGAGGAAAATAACAGAATGGGAAAGACTAGAGATCTCTTCAAGAAAATTAGAGATACCAAGGGAACATTTCATGCAAGGATGGGCTCGATAAAGGACAGAAATGGTCTGGACCTAACAGAAGCAGAAGATACTAAGAAGAGGTGGCAAGAATACACGGAAGAACTGTACAAAAAAGATCTTCACGACCCAGATAATCATGATGATGTGATCACTAATCTAGAGCCAGACATCTTGGAATGTGAAGTCAAGTGGGCCTTAGAAAGCATCACTACGAACAAAGCTAGTGGAGGTGATGGAATTCCAGTGGAGCTGTTTCAAATCCTGAAAGATGATGCTGTGAAAGTGCTGCACTCAATCTGCCAGCAAATTTGGAAAACTCAGCAGTGGCCACAGGACTGGAAAAGGTCAGTTTTCATTCCAATTCCAAAGAAAGGCAATGC
>SJYT01069772.1:398281-430787 GCA_006410635.1 Cephalophus harveyi | reverse complement strand
AAGCTGAAACTCCAGTACTTTGGCCACCTCATGCGAAGAGTTGACTCATTGGAAAAAACTCTGATGCTGGGAGGGATTGGGGGCAGGAGGAGAAGGGGACAACCGAGGATGAGATGGCTGGATGGCATCAAGGACTCGATGGACGTGAGTCTGAGTGAGCTCCAGGAGATGGTGATGAACAGGGAGGCCTGGCGTGCTGCGATTCATGGGGTTGCAAAGAGTCGGACACGACTGAGCGACTGAACTGAACTGAACTGATAAAATAGTAATACCTTTAAAAGAGAAAAAGAATCCATGGACACTGTTTGACTTGTATATTTTTAAAGGATGCTAGCTTATATCCTGGAGAAGGCAATGGCAACCCATTCCAGTACTCTTGCCTGGAAAATCCCATGGACGGAGGAGCATGGTAGGCTGCAGTCCATGGGGTCATGAAGAGTCGGACACTTACTGAGCGACTTCACTTTCACTTTTCACTTTCATGGATTGGAAAAGGAAATGGCAACCCACTCCAGTGTTCTTGCCTGGAGAATCCCAGGGACAGGGGAGCCCGGTGGGCTACCATCTGTGGGGTTGCACAGAGTCCAACATGACTGAAGCGACTTAGCAACAGCAGCAGCAGCAGCATATATCAAATTGTTCTTGGGTACCAGTGGATAAAATTCAGTGATGGACTGGACTATTTTAATGTTCAAATTTTACCAATTACCTAGTGAAAATGTTGGCAATTATATTCTTTAAGACAATTTAAACTCATGAAGAAACAATTTAGAAGACCACTGGAAGGCAATGTGAGAGCATCAGAATACCATGACAATTCATAAAGACTCTAAGAGATGAAGATAGCTTAAGGATAATGTCCTCAGTTAAAACAATGAAGTGATGAACCAAAGCGGCACCCTCACCATCATCTAATTCTTAGACCCATTTATTTCTCATTTTCAGGTGGATTTCTTTCTTAAGTGAATTTGCCATTTAAGATCACTTACTTTTTTTGTAGGATTTCACCAAAGCATATTTTTACTAAGCCTTAGTTGTTTAAACATTTCTTATGCTAAAGTTTCCAAGTAAATATTTTTTCTTTTGAGTTTCTTATTAATTGCAACTACATGCTTTATTTTATATTTTGTATTTAAATCACTAATCAATCTAAAATGTGATTACTTTTTGAAGGTAAATGTTCTCTGTTTTCTGCCATAGGCAAAGTTAGTTATGTCATCACAGTTTATTTTAAAATTATCTTTGCCTACCTACTGAATTGCAATATCAGTTTTGTTACTTATTAATGTCTATATTATTTATTTTATAAATTTATTTCTCTTTATGTATACTTATGACAATGCTAGGATCTTCTGATTATATTTTATTTTAATACATTTTACTGCCCATAAAGTATTCTTCTCCTAGGGCATTTGACATTTTCAGATGAAGGGGAATAAGAAGATAAAGAAGGGGAGGTTGGAGATTCAAATAATGTATCATTTTGTAATTTCAAGCTTCTGGCAAAAGTTGAGAACACATTGAATAAGCATACATATAAACCAAATATTCTGGAGTCCAGAAATCTCAAGAGTTAGGTTTCAGTCCTTTGGATCTCTATTTAGTTATCTTACTTATAGTAAAGGTGCTGGTGCCATTAAACACTGTCTTTTCCTTGGTGAACCCTGCAGGCTTTGAAGAAATCCAGAAAATAAAAATTATAGGTCATAAAGGTTTCAGCATTTGTTTGAGATATCTAAGATGTGATAAAGCATATTTTCTCTCTTTCAGTGAAACTATGAGCCATGCTGTGTAGGGCCACCCAAGATGGACAGGTCATGGTGGAGAGTTCTGACAAAACATGGTCCAATGGAGAAGGCAATGGCAAACCACTTCAGTATTCTTGCCTTGAGAACCCCATGAATAGTATGAAAAGGCAAAAATATAGGACACTGAAAGATGAACTCCCTAGGTTGGTAGGTGCCCAATATGCTACTGGAGATCAGTGGAGAACTAACTACATAAAGAATGAAGAGATGGAGCCAAAGCAAAAACAACACCCAGTTGTGGATGTGACTGGTGACGGAAGTAAAGTCTGATGCTTCAAAGAGCAATATTGCATAGGAACCTCGAATGTTAGGTCCATGAATCAAGGCAAACTGGAAGTGGTCAAACAGGAGAAGGCAAGAGTGAACACTGACATTTTAGGAATCAGTGAACTAAAGTGGACTGGAATGGGTGAATTTAACTCAGATGACCATTAAGATTATCTACTACTGTGGGCAAGAATCCCTTGGAAGAAATAGAGTAGCCATCATAGTCAGTGAAAGAGTCCAAAATGCAGTACTTGGATGCAATCTCAAAAACAACAGAATGATCTCTGTCCATTTCCAAGGCAAACCATTAAATATCACAGTAATACAAGTCTATGCCCTGACAAGTAATGCTGAAGAAGCTGAAGTTGAACAGTTCTATGAAGACCTACAAGACCTTCTAGAACTAACACCCAAAAAAAGATGTCCTTTTCATCATAGTGGCTGCTGCTGCTAAGTCACTTCAGTCGTGTCCAACTCTGTGTGACCCCATAGATGGCAGCCCACCAGGCTCCATTGCCCCTGGGATTCTCCAGGCAAGAACACTGGAGTGGGTTGCCATTTCCTTCTCCAATGCATGAAAGTGAAAAGTGAAAGGGAAGTCGCTCAGTCATGTCCGACTCTTTGCGACCCCATGGACTGCAGCCCACTAGGCTCCTCCGTCCGTGGGACTTTCCAGGCAAGAGTACTGGAGTGGGTCATCATAGTGGACTGGAATGCAAAAGTAGCAAGTCAAGAGATACCTGGAGTAACAGGTAAATTTGACCTTGGAGTACAAAATGAAGCAGGGCAAAGGCTAACAGAGTTTTGCCAAGAGAATGCACTGGTCATAGCAAACACCATTTTCCAACAACACAAGAGACGACTCTACACATGGACATAACCAGATGGTCAATACCAAAATCAGACTGATTATATTTTTTGCAGCCAAAGATTGAGAAGCTCTATACAGTCAGCAAAAACAAGATCAGGAGCTGACTGTGGCTCACATCATGAACTCCTTATTGCCAAATTCATATTTAAATTGAAGAAAGTAGGGATAACCACTAGACCATTCAGATATGACCTAAATCAAATCCCTTATGATTATACAGTGGAAGTGACAAATAAATTCAAGGGATTAGATCTGATGGAGTGCCTGAAGAACTATGGACGGAGGTTCATGACATTGTACAGGAGGCAGTGATTGGAGACCATTCCAAGAAAAAGAAATGCAAAAATGCAAAATGGTTGTCTGAGGAGGCCTTACAAACAGCTGTGAAAGGAAAAGAAGTGAAAGGCAAAGGAGAAAAGGAAAAATGTACCCATTTGAATGCAAAGCTCCAAAGAATACTGAGGAGAGATAAGAAAGCCTTCTTCAGTGATCAATGTAAAGAAATAGAGGAAAACAATTAAAAGACGCTTACTCCTTGGAAGAAAAGTTATGTCCAACCTAGATAGCATATTCAAAAGCAGAGACATTACTTTGCCAACTAAGGTCCGTCAAGTCAACTACTGGTTTTTCCAGTAGTCATGTATGGATGTGAGAGTTGGACTGTGAAGAAGGCTGAGCGCCGAAGAATTGATGCTTTTGAACTGTGGTGTTGGAGAAGACTCTTGAGAGTCCCTTGGACTGCAAGGAGATCCAACTAGTCCATTCTGAAGGAGATCAACCCTGAGATTTCTTTGGAAGGAATGATACTAAAGCTGAAACTCCAGTACTTTGGCCACCTCGTGTGAAGAGTTGACTCACTGGAAAAGACTCTGATGCTGGGAGGGATTGGGGGCAGGAGGAGAAGGGGACGACCAAGGATGAGATGGCTGGATGGCATCACGGACTCGATGGACGTGAGTCTGAGTGAACTCCGGGTGTTGGTGATGGACAGGGAGGCCTGGCGTGCTGCGATTCATGGGGTCGCAAAGAGTTGGACACGACTGAGTGACTGAACTGAACTGAATAGAATGGGAAAGACTAGAGATCTCTTCAAGAAAATTAGAGATACCAAGAGAACTTTCCATGCAAAGATGAGCACAGTAAAGGACAGAAATGATAAGGACCTAACAGAAGCAGAAGATATTAAGAAGATGTGGCAAGAATACACAGAACCATACAAAAAAGATCTTCACAACCCAGATAAATATGATTGTGTGATCACTCCCCTAGAGGCAGACCTCCTGGAATGTGAAGTCAAGTGGGCCTTAGGAAGCACCATTACAAACACAGCTAAAGGAGGTGGTGGAATTCCAGTTGAGCTATTTCAAATCCTAAAAGATGATGCTGTGAAAGTGCTGCACTCAATATGCCAGCAAATCTGGAAAACTTAGCAGTGGCCACAGGACTGGAAAAGGTCAGTCTTCATTCCAATCCCGAAGAAGGGCAACACAAAGAGTGTTCAAATTACCACACAATTGCACTCATCTCACACACTAGTAAAGGAATGCTCAAAATTCTCCAAGCCAGGCTTCAACAGTACATGAACGGTGAACTTCCAGGTGTTCAAGATGGATTTAGAAAAGGCAGAGGAACCAGAGATCAAATTGCCAACATCTGTTGGATCATTGAAAGAGCAAGAGAGTTCCAGAAAAACAGCTACTTCTGCTTTACTGACTATGCATTTCACATGATGTATTCTGCATTTAAGTTAAATAAGTAGGGTGACAATATACAGCATTGACATACTCCTTTCCCTATTTGGAATCAGTCTGCTGGAATCAAGATTGCCGAGAGAAATAGCAATAACCTCAGATATGCAGATGACACCACCCTTATGGAAGAAAGCAAAAAAGAACTAAAGAGCCTCTTGATGAAAGTAAAACAGGAGAGTGAAAAAGTTGACTTTAAACAACATTAAAAAAGCTAAGATCATGGCATCCTGTCCCATCACTTCATGGCAACTAGATGGGGAAACAGTGGAAACACTGACAAACTTTATTTTGGGGGCTCCAAAATCACTGCAGATGGTGACTGAAGCCATGAAATTAAAAGACGCCTACACCTTGGAAGAAAAGCGATGATCAACCTAGACAGCATATTAAAAAGCCGAGACATTACTTTGCCAACAAAGGTCCGTCTAGCCAAAGCTTTGGTTTTTCCAGTAGTCATGCATGGATGTGAGAGTTGGACTATAAAGAAAGCTGAGCACCAAAGAATTGGTGCTTTTGATCTGTGGTATTGCAGAACTCTTGAGAGTCCCTTGAACAGCAAGGAGATCCAACTAGTCCATCCTAAAGGAAATCAGTCTTGAATATTCATTGGAAGGACTGATGCTGAAGCTGAAACTCCAATACTTTGGCCACCTGAAGAACTGACTCATTGGAAAAGACCCTGATGCTGGAAAGATTGAAGGCAGGAGGAGAAGGGGACGACAGAGGATGAGATGATTGGATGGCATCACCGACTCAATGGACATGAGTTTGAGTGAACTCCAGGAGCTGGTAATGGACAGGGAGGCCTGGAGTACTGCAGTTCATGGGGTCTCAAATAGTTGGGCACAACCGAGTGACTGAACTGAAAGCATAATTTACACAAATAAAGCCAAGGGTTCAATCTCTAAGGGACATCTTTTGATTTCTATGATCCACACTTCAAGGACAGTCTGTGACTTTCCTATTTTTTTTTTTTTTCCTCTTCCACTATTTCCTGTTCCTTCTCTATTTCTCCCACCAGCCCTGTTTTGGGTTGGCCAAAATTTTCGTTCTGATTTTTCCATAATGTCTTAATGAAGTTTTTGGACAACCCAATACTTCATGTACCCCAGCACTATTATTACACTTTTAGATTGCCAGTTTCACTGGTCTATCTTTGCTGTTTTCTGTTCAAAAAGGAAAATACATATGTTTTCCTGACTCCCTTTCCTTCCTGAAAAAATATAGCATATTATAATCTTCATCTGTACATCCCCTCACATAAGTAACAATATCTCCTGTAAATCACTCCATATCTTTTTTGCAGCTTCATGGTACTTCTCCTCTGAGTCTGTATGTTTCATTTTATTCAACAAATCTCCTGTGCCTGGACATTTTCAGTTAAAAATGCTTTTAGGGGAATATGCAAGCAAAATAAATTGAAAATGGTTGGTTTTGCCAAATAAGAACATATTCATCGGAGAAGTAAAGGAATGAAACAGATCCAACACATGCAAATTTTTATTAATATTTTTTCTTTTGATATGTTTCTCTATGAATTCTCACTGCTTAGAAGAATTTATATTTTCTTGTCATATATAGTCACTCATTTTAAATTATTTAAATTAGACATTTTCTCCCAATTTCTTTTGCAAATATATCAGTAAAACTATTTTTCTTCCAGTTTCTCCATGGAATTCTGATGCACAAAAAAATTTTAAATGTAGTCTACTGTTTTCTATCATTTCACATGCAAGGTTTTTGCTTCTTTTTCTCGTAACATTAGCATGAATTCATTTTATGTAAGTATGAACAGGGATAGTGTATGAAAGGTGTCTTCTCAATTCTTGTAACATAAATTGCTTCAGAGAAGAGTTCACAGTATGTTTCTATTAACTTGAACCTTATAAATCATGTCTAAGAATAAACAAGTGTGAAAGGAACTTGAACCCCCCAAATCAAGTAAAAAGGCAATATAGGTTTCTAACAACCAATGATCTCAGGCAAAATAACAATGTTTTTTCTTTGAGTGTAAGAAAATGTGCAAGAAAATAAAAAATTATATCCTACCTCAGTGTATAGTCTCTGGAACACAAAAGGTTAATTTGTTGGAAATAAACATGAAATTTGTCAACTCATCCTCTACTCTAAAGATAAGACTTGTCTCTTATCTTTTGAACGAGAAGGAAATTGTGCAGTCATTTGTGGAGAAAAAAGGAAAACGCTAAACCCTAAATGAACTTCGGGAAATCAAATACACTTTCTGAGGCCGTGTATTGGAGAGGTCACAAAACTGTTAGCAGAGGATGGTTTCGATCCATCGACCTCTGGGTTATGGGCCCAGCACGCTTCCGCTGCGCCACTCTGCTCTGATTAAGCAATCACTTCTCCTCTTCCCTACCATATTAAAGATCAGCCACTTTGTCAGAATACATATTTTTTCTCCCTCTTTCCTTAGCCTGAGATCAATTTCCTCAAGAAGTAAATGACCTCGGTACTCCCCTCCATGTTGCGCTTTCCCAATCTGCCAAAAATCCGACATCTTTCCTTCAGGAGCTGCTCCTCTGAGCTCAGTGGAGGAACTTCGAAACAAGACGAGCAAAGCCCCCAAGTCCTTCCTTACGGATAACCGAGGAAGGCATGAATTCAGACTTGAGGAGAAAGGATATTAACTAGCTCGCTCTGTTTCCCGTCCTCAAGAAAGTTTCCCTGAGGAAACTAGAAGCAGCATTTCCATATACTAACTAGCTAAGTGCCATTTTCAGCTTCCCGGGCATCTGGTTTACCCTCTCAGGGCTCTGCCCTTGGCTTCATGAAAAGGGGCTTCGTATCCCTTTGAGGCCATGTCTCCAGACAGTTTTCTCTCGTTCTCAGCGAATGCTGGATCTCCCAGACCAAAGGCCTGGATAGAAACCTCTGACGCCTTTCATCCTGTGCTCTGTCTGCCATATAACTTCTGCAAGTTTCCTCTTGCTCTTTTCACCATCTTCCTTCTGTCCCTTCAGGAGTTTCTGTATCTTCGTTAAATACTTGTTTTCCCGGTCCCAGGGAACAGGTAGGGTATTGGTTAAGGAACAACCTCTCTGTAAACCTCAAGAGAGAATCTGAATGAAAACACTCCCCTGGCGGTTCTCAGTTGTCAGTGCGAATTTAATTGTGGCTTGGTACTTTGCTCTTGTTCGTGCTACGGAAGAAGGGTCCTGTGTTTAAAGATAAACAAAGATACCATGTGGTCAATTGGAAACATCAAGCAAAAGCTAATGTTTCCGCCCGGTTTCGAACCGGGGACCTTTCGCGTGTTAGGCGAACGTGATAACCACTACACTACGGAAACAAAACCGCGAAGAGCTGGCTTTTTTGGTCAGGATGGATGAAAGCATGTCTATAATCTAGGGCTGCTGCTGCTAAATCGCTTCAGTCGTGTCCCACTCTGTGCGACCCCATAGACGGCAGCCCACCAGGCTCCCCCGTCCCCTATTTACCAGAATATACAGCGATCTTTAGTCGAGAGAATAGAAACTTTCCAAGTGCTCATCTGCAATTCCCTAGGTCTGTTAGCGTGAAAAACTATAACGCAACAAGAAAAAATAGTCCATAAGGTATAAGAATGAACTTCACAGACCTGCTGACCAAAGGAAAGGCGCAAAAGAGAATGTATTCTATGACGCCAATTGTTTACATTATAATGTAGGCAAGACGCTTTTGCTTTGTTAGGAGTCAGAATAGTGGTTCCCTGGGAGTAGGTAGAGTGGGTAGTTACTAGAAAGTTCTGGGAGTATCGTTGATACGCCTGCTGGTTACCCAGAGGTGGTCAATTTGTGTAGAATCATCAATAAAACATTTTTATGTTAGAAGGTGGGGTTATTTATTGAAGAAACAGGGGAGTGCCAGTTGTGGGGACTGGCTAAGCAAATTGTAAATCCATAGGGCAGGCACTCAGGTAAGACTGGCGATCAGAAAGGGCAGGCAGCAAACAATAGAAAAATTATCAATGAAACCAAAATTGGGCTCTTTGAAACGTTCAACAAAATTGACAAATGTTTAGCTAGATTTACAAAGAAAAACATAAAGAGGATATGCAAATTACTAAAATTTGAAATGCAAGTGGGGATATTACTACAGATTTTGCACAAATAAAAATATTACAAGCCAACACTATGAAAAATTGTATGACTGCATATTGGCTAACCTAAATGAAATGGACAAATTCCCAGAAACACACGTTACCAAAACTGAAACATGAAGAAACAGATATTTTGACAGACCTATGACTGTTAAGTATATTGAAGCAGTAATCAAAAAAAATTACAACAAAGAAAAGTCCAATCTAGATATTTTCACTGGTGGATTCTACCAAACATTTAAAGAAGAATTAACACAATCCCTCTCAAACTCTTTCAAAAACTTGAAAAAAGGGAACATAACTCATTCTATGAAGACTGCATTCCCTTAATATCAAAGCCATTAGAAGAAAAGAAAACTGCAGATTAATATCCCTGATGAACATAGATGCAAAATCCTCAACAAAATGTTAGCAAACTGAATACAGCAACATATTATACACCACAACCAAATAAGATACGTTCCTGGAATGTAAGCCAGGTTTAACATATTAACAGAATGAAGAAAAAAAGAGCAGGATCATCTCAATAGATGCAGAAAAAGCATTTGACAACATTCTTTCATGATAAAAAAAAAATCAATAAACTAGGAATAGCAGGAAACTATTTTATCTTCATGATAAAAGTCATTTATCAAAAAGTCACAGCATCTTCAATGGTGAAAAAGTATAAGCTTTTTCTCTAATACCTGGAACAAGACATAGGTGTTCACTTTTACTACATCTACTCAGCGTAGTAATATCAATTCTAGCCAGGATAAGTAGTCAGGAGAAAGATATGTCATACATAGAAGGTGCTGAGGATTACATACACACACACACACACATACATTAGAGCTAATAAAAGAATTCAGCAAAATTGAAAGATACAAAATTCAACATACAAAAATCAGTTGCATGTTTATTCACTTACAATGAACAATCCAAAACAAATTAAGACACAGTTCCTTTTACAATTACATGAACAAGAATGAAACGTTTAGGAATGAACTTAATCAAGGTGGAGGAAGAGGTTTACACTGAAAAACAGAAAACTTTAGAAAGAGAAAAAAAGGTATTAAAGAAGATATCAGTGAATGGAAAGATATCTGTATTCATGAATTGTAAGACTAATATGGTTATAATGTCAATAAAGCCCAAAGTGATCGGCAGTTTCAATACAATCCCTATCAGAATCCCAATTTTTTTGAGATTAAAAACAAATCCATCCTAAAATTAACATTGACTCTTGTGTAACCCCCAAATAGCCAAAAAGATCTTGAAAAAGGAGAATAAATTTGGAGCCCTCTCACTTCTTAATCTCACAACTTACTTTAAAGCTACAGTAGCCAAATCCATGTGGTCCTGACATATAGCCAGAAATATAGACCAATGAAATAGAATAGAGACACCACAAGTAGATTCTTGCATATATAATCAGTTGGCTTTTGACAAGAGTGCCAAGACCATTCAATGGAGAAATTACAGTCTTTTCAACTAATGGTGCTAGAAAAACTGTTTAACTACTGAAAGAATTAAAGGTGAACTTCATTAAAATTTTAAAACTTGCTCTGTGAAAGACATTTTAACAAAAATGAAGACAAGACAGAGAAATAAGATTTGCAAATGACACATCTGAAAAACGACTGTTACTCAAAATGTTATCTTAATACTCAACCAGAAAACAACCCATTAATTTTCTAACTCCTGCTTATTTGCTTGTCTTCAAAATATCGTCACCAACAGCCTTTTAAGATTGAAGGTCTGAGCCCATACAATTTGCTTTTAAGGGTTTTACCTTATGAAGCCAAGAAGAGAAAGGCCTCGCTGGGATTCGAACCCAGGATCTCCTGTTTACTAGACAGGCGCTTTAACCAACTAAGCCACGAAGCCCCAGTGTCGGGAAGCGTCATAACGTGTTGTTTTTCATTTCAGCGGTTTGCTCGCGATCTAACTACGAAGTACATTTGGACAGGAATCTCTTCTAGGAATAGAAACTTGATCTGACCAGAGATTCAAAATCAGAATTGAACAGCCAAATGACTTGAGGGGGCCATTTCTTTTCCATGAATTTATCAAAAAGAAAGATCTGGTTGTGGAGCGAGGCAGTTCGAACAGTCCAAGTAAAGACTGAAAAGAAAGTTTAAGTCTCTCAGCCTTTGCGACCTCACGGACTGGAATTCTCCAGGCCAAAATCCTGGAATGGATAGCCGTTCCTTCTCCAGGGGATCTTTCCAACCCAGATATCGAACCAACGTCTCCCACATTACAGACGGATTCTTTACCAGCTGAGCCACAAGCAAAAATTAGACTGCCCTTGAAACTTGAACAGTTGTCCTTGGACCCTCTTTGCTTAGCTGGTACAACTGACACGACCCTTTCATTGTGGGGTTTCTCTTGGTTACCTGAGAGACATTCACACATTAGATGTTCGATATTAATTCATTCTATTCCAACTTGTGCTTCGGGATTTCATTTCAGCTCTGTTTCCTCCAGATAAACAAATGTCCTATTTGGGAGCTTCTTTCATGGATTCTTAAATTCCCCCATGACAATTTTCAGCACTCCTACATGACTGTTGCCATTTAAGACAGTTGATGTTAGGATTACCTGGGAGTCCTTGGTAAAATTAAGATTCTTGGAATCTACCTTGTTTATTAAAGGATCATTGCAAGAGGGGTTCTGGAATCTGCATTTGTAATGTCTTCCGGGGGATACTTTTGAGTGCAAAGATTGGAGTCCCCATTGTCACAAGTGCTGTCTTTTCTGGAAGCACTTGAAGTTCTAGTCTTCCGGTCTGTAGCCAGCAGTACCTGAACTGAGAACTTTCAGATGTACAAGCTGGGTTTCAAACAGGCAGAGGAACCAGAGATCAAATTGCCAACATTTATTAGATCATAGCATTCCCCCCAAAGAAGTCTACTTCTGTTTCATTGACTATGCGAAAGCCTTTGACTGTGTGGATCACAAATAACCGAGGAAAATTCTTAAAGAGATGGGAGTACCAGACCACCTGGAGAGAAAAGTACAAAAACTGGCTTGAAACTCAACATTAAAAAAACTATTATCATGGCATCTGGTCCCATCACTTCAGGATAAATATAAGGGAAATAGTGGAAGCAGTGACAGATTTTGTTTTCTTGGGCTGTAAAATCACTGTGGACGGTAACTGCAGCCACGAAATTAAAAGATGCTTGCTCCTCGGAAGGAAAGTTATGACAAATACAGCGTACTAAAGAGCAGAGACACTACTTTGCCGACAAAGGTCCGTACATTCAAAGCTTTGGTTTCTCCAGTAGTCGTGTATGGATGTGAGAGTTGTACGATAAAGAAAACTGAGAGCCAGAGAATTAATGTTTTCAAACTGCGGTGCTGGAAAAGACCCTTGAGAGCCCCTCGGACAGCAAGAAGATGAAACCAGTCAATCCTAAAGGAAATCAACTCTGAATATTCATTGGAAGGACTAATGCTGAAGCTGAAGCTCTAATACCTTGGCCTCCTGATGCGAAAAGCTGACTCGTTGGAAAAAACCCTGATGCTGCGAAAGATTAAGGACAGAAGAGTAAGGGGGCAGCAAAAGATGAGTTGGTTAGGTAGCATCAGTGGACAAGAATTTGAGCAGACTCCGGAAGATAGAGAAGGACAAGGAAGCCTGGCGGGCTGCAGTCCATGGAGTGGCAAAGAGTCGGACACGACTTAGGGACTGAGCAACAACCACAGCCTATACCTAGCCCAATGTGCTTCTTTTATGGACAAATTGGGCTGTCAGTGAAAGCATTTTGCCATTAAAATCAAAGTCACGAAATTGAACTGCCTCTGGGTCCACTAGTGATTTCCAAATGTAATCCCAAAGTGAGCTCCTTTCAATATAGTGTCTTTTGGGCCCCAGTCTTTTGTCGTGCGGTGGGGGGTTGAATTCAGCAGGCAACCCGCTAATCTCTTAAGGAAAAAATGGGACAGTGCCTTCGGTAGAGGTACCCGAGAAGATTTGTACTTGACGTTAGTGCGGTAATTTCCGCTACCCTAGGGCCTCCTCCTCCCACTGTTTACTTCTTCTCGGAGGAGCAGTTAACAATGGGGGTGTAGCTCAGTGGTAGAGCGCGTGCTTAGCATGCACGAGGCCCCGGGTTCAATCCCCGGCACCTCCATTCGGGAGTTTTCTATCTCCACCACGAGAATATACAGTGGCTACTAACGAGTAGTTAGACCAGTAGTGAGCTTACAAGTGTTGTAATTCTCTCGTAGTCCTTTTTTATTTTACTTGGGCTTCCCTGGTGGGTCAGCTGTAATGAATGCGAATTCTCCAATTCAGGAGACCCCGCTTCGATCCCTGGGACGGAAAGATTCCCTGGCGAAGGAAATAGCAACCCATTACTGTATTCTTGCCTGGAAATTCCAGGGACAGGAAAGCCTGGAGGGATACAGTACATGGGGCCGTAAAAGAGTCGGACACGACTTAGCAACTAACAACAACAACAACCTTGAGGAAAGACAAGAATTTCTCTGGATTTGAGGTGATCTATGGGGTCGCACAGAGTCGGACACGACTGAAGTGACTTAGCAGCAGCCGCAGCAGTGAGAGCGGACAGGAAATAGTGAGCGGTTTCAGAAAGCACAGACAGCTTGCTGTGTTTTCTCAGTCATATTCCTCCTCCTATTTTGATGCAATTCCACAAAGCCAGAAATAATTCAGTGTTTTCTTAAATGCACAGGACAATACATTGGTTCTAATTTTAAAAAATATTTACAGAATTTCGGTGCTCAGTAACCGGGATGGCCGAGTGGTTAAGGCGTTGGACTTAAGATCCAATGGGCTAGTGCCCGCGTGGGTTCGAACCCCACTCTCGGTAGGTGAAGTTTTGTTCTCCTAAATTTTTCCTGAGAGAATACTGGCCTTTAGAAACAAACTTGATAGATTACACATCTGTTTTTCTGTCTTTTTGTGAAAACACTACTTGTCTTCAAACCAAAAGAAATTGCTTCAGTAGGCAATATTAAGTATGTGAATTATTTCCCTTCCCCCCCCCCCCCCCCCCGCTCCCCCCCGCATTTGCTCTTCAGGCAATAGTAAAAAAAAAAAAAAAAAGTTCTCTGCAGCCGCCGGGGAAGTGAGGAGAGGGATTCTCACTGTTTCCAAAGCGTCCTACTCAGAAAGCTCCTCTGCCTGGGCTGACCCTCCAACTCACTCCGGAAAGCGTAGTTGATTCCTCACAAGCATAAAGAAGTGTTTTGTTCTATTTTGTTTTTCCAGTTTGAAATGTAAAATATGGTCTCCTAGTGTAGTTTTTATTTACACTTCTCTTGTGGTGGTGTTATTAAACATCTTCTATGTTTAATAGCCATGTGTACTTCCTTTTCTGTGAACTGTTTTTTAATATCCTGTACTCATTTTTCTCCATGATTGCTGGGTCTTTCTCTTTTGATTTGTAGAAAGTTCTTTAAATGAGTCGATTAAGTCATGTTTTGATATATAACAAGCAGTTCATTTGCACTTTGTGGCAATTTTGGACATTGCAGACTTTGGACTATGAGGGTGAGGTTATCAGTCTTTTCTTTTGGTTTTATGTCTAACTTGGATATGCCTTTTCCCTATACAAGCTCAACAAGAGTAACAAAATAACTCATTTTTTCTAGAATGCCCCTTACTTTTTAAACTTAGATCTCCGATATATTTTATTTTTTTCTGTCTTAATATGTGAGGTATCAGTCCAACTCTATTTCATTTCCAGAGGATTATCAGTGACCCCAGCACCATTATTGAATACCCATATTATCTCCAATGATTGAAATTCCAGCATATTAAATTCTCTTTTTAAAATCCAGAGGACCAGAAGTCTGGCATCTTCAAGATGATTTGAAAGAGCATGGACTTTAAAACTCAACAATCATATACTCTAATTCTGGCTTTCCCACCAACTCTCTGAGCCTCAAGTTCTTCATGTGTTAAATGGGGATAATAATCCCTATTTCATGGAAAACAGCTGAAGAATGAAAAGATAATATATTAAGGGCTGGCAAATTAAGAAGGGCTCTTTGCCACTCTGAATACCCATATAATCTTTGCCACTCTGCAGGTTAGTTTCCTTCCTCCTTAAAAGAAACTCACACTCTTCCTTTATAGCCATCTTTAAAAGAAAACCAGAAATCAGATAAAAATTGTCCTGATAGTTAAATTGCTTATGTTCCGAGATCAAACATTTAGATTCCGCATTTCATAGTTCTCTAACCCCAATAGAGTTAGACAGCTCAGCAGGTCATTTACATGAGCTTCCTCCGGTTTCAAGTCAGAGTCATTAGCATTGTGTTTGCTCCTGGTCGTCCTGGGAAGAGGAAGGAAGCTCCTCCTGAGAACTCATCTGAATAAGCTGGTTTGAGAAACACCAAGTTTCCATAGAGAGGCAAGACTCGTCCTTAAGGAAAGTGGATACTCTTGTTTCTTTCCCTTGGATGGGGTAGAGAAAGAGTGAGTGAAGAGTTTGTTTTTTCTGAAATGCGATTCCAGGGAACAAAGATTTTACTTATATTGAAACTTTCTGAAGTGAAAACACAGCAATCTCCTAGTGATTGGTTTGCAGAGTAGTTTAGGTTATAATGCTGATGACACCAATGTCCAAGTTCCATCCCTACAGAAGTTAAATTATATACTTTCCTTCATGAGAGACTCAAATGAGATCTGAAATCACCATGCCTTTCCCATCTCTGCCACAGAGGTCTGAACCTGTTGTATCTGAGTTGATTAAATTCCTCCAGTCAGTGGGGGCTGCTGGCAATTTCTACTCAAATCCAACCTCTGTTGTTTCTTGAGGTAGGCAGAATTCAATGGTAACACAGATGCCCTCCCTCTGATGTACAAGTCCTGCACAACCCCTCATACTGTGAATATGATTAGGGTGTGCTACATAGCACCATAGACTTTAAAAAAGGAAGACAATCAGGAGTGAGCCTGACCTACTTAGGTGAGCCCTCAAAAGGGACTGGACTCTTTCTGAAGTCAGAAATTGTAAGTGTGAGAGGAATTGAGGGATTCAAAGTGAGAGTTTCTGTTGCTGGCTTTGAAGATGGAGGGGGCCAACAGAATGCAGGTAGCCAGTGGGAGCTGAGAACACCCAGCCAACAGCAAGAATGCAGAGATTCTACCATCACCGTGAGAGCTTAGAGTGCAGCCCCATGTATGATTTTAGCCTCATTAAATCCTAGGTAGCAGAGAACTCAGCTACCTAGTGCTCACACCTCTTACTTACAGAAATCTGAGTAGATACTTGGGCATTGTTATAATCTGCTGCTGCTGCTGCTAAGTCACGTTAGTCGTGTCCAACTCTGTGTGACCCCACAGACGGCAGCTCACCAGGCTCCCCCGTCCCTGGGATTCTCCAGGCAAGAACACTGGAGTGGGTTGCCATTTCCTTCTCCAATGCATGAAAGTGAAAAGTGAAAGTGAAGTCGCTCAGTCGTGTCTGACCCTCAGCGACCCCATGGGCTGCAGCCCTCCAGGTTCCTCTGTCCATGGGATTCTCCAGGCAGGAGTACTGGAGTGGGGTGCCATTGCCTTCTCCGTATAATCTGCTAAATTATAATAACTTGTTATGCAGCAACAGAAAACTAATAGATCTCTATTTATTTTTTTAAAGTACATAATGTAAAATGTGAAGCTGGAAATGTTATAACAGGAAATAGAACTGTGTCAGGTAGAGGGTCAGGTGGCCCCCAGAGTGGAGAATTCCACTCTCCACCTGTGTTCTTTCTGTCCCTTTCTTGGGGTCCTGCTACTGACTCTCTGAGTGACCCTCATGTTTCATCTCTATGATACCTGGAAACTGATATTGGTATTTTGGATTAATATAAGCATATGTTCCCTGTTATATATATTATGTATTATAGGTATTAATTTCACATCTAACACATAAAGTAAAAATAGCTACCAACTGATTTCTTAAACTACTTGTAGCATGTATTTCAACATGAAGTATGCAGCACTGGTGGTGGAGAGGGGCTAAGTTCCCACCATCCCAGGCTTCTGGATAGAGGAAGAGACCTGCCAATAGCAATTTTAAGAGGTATCACTTAGTATCCTTTAGTTTTAAAACTAGAGTATGTATATCCATGGGAATAACTAGACACAAGGAATCATTTTCCTGACCTTGGACATGTATGTGGATTCATTTAGGACTGACCTGCCTGAAAACTCTGTGTTTTCCCACCTTCTTTTGTCACAACTCTTCTCCCACTAAGAAAAAGGAGATAACTTTCAACCATCCAATAGCATATTCGTCTTATTTCCCCAAGACACAAAGCCTCCTCAAAGCATCTGACAAAATGACTCTAAATAATGCTATCAGTAAGAAAGTGAATGTCTTTAAAGACTAACAAAATTCTTTTGCAGACTCAAAAGTTTCTTGAGGTGAAGGAATTCAAGCTGAGCTATTTCAAACCCTAAAAGAGGATGCTGTGAAAGTGCTCCACTCAATATGCCAGCAAATTTGGAAAACTCAACAGTGGCCACAGGACTGGAAAAGGTCAGTTTTCACTCCAGTCCCAAAGAAAGGCAATGCCAAAGAATGTTCAAACTACCACACAACTGCACTCATCTCACACGCTAGCAAAGTAACGCTCAAAATTCTACAAGCCAGGCATCAACAGTACCTGAACTGAGAACTTTCAGATGTTCAAGCTGGATTTAGAAAACACAGAGGAACTAGAGATAAAATAGCCAACATCCACTGGATCATAGAAAAAGTAAGAGAATTCCAGAAAAACATCAACTTCTGCTTCATTGATCACACCAAAGTCTTTGGCTGTGTGGATCACAATAAACTGTGGAAAATTCTTAAAGAGATGGGAATGCCAGACCACCTGACCTGCCTCCTGAGAAATCTGTATGCAGGTCAAGAAGCAACACTTAGAACCGAACATGTAACAACAGACTGGTTCCAAATTGGGAAAGGAGTATGTCAAGGCTGAATACTGTCACCCCGCTTATTTAACTTATATGTAGAAAGTACATACATCATGTGAAATACTGGGCTGGATAAAGCGCAAGCTGGAATCAAGATTGCAGGGAGAAATATCAATAACCTCAGATGTGCAGATGACACCACCCTTATGACAGAAAATGAAGAGGAACTAAAGAGCCTCTTGATGAAAGTGAAAGAGAAGAGTGAAAAGGTTGGCTTAAAACTCAACATTCAAAAAACAAACATCATGGCATCCGGTCCCACCACTTCAATGCAAAAAGATGGGGAGACAATGGAAACAGTGAGAGACTTTCTTTTCTTGGGCTCCAAGATCACTGCAGATGGTGACTGCAGCCATGAAATTAAAAGACACTTGCTCCTTGGAAGAAAAGCTATGACCAAGCTAGACAGCATATTAAAAAGCAGAGACATTACTTTGCCAACAAAGGTCCATCTAGTCAAAGCTATGGTTTTCCCCATATTCATGTATGGATGTGAGAGCTGAACCATAAAGACAGCTGAGCACCAAAGAATTGATGCTTTTGAACTGTAGTGTTGCAGAAGACTCTTGAGAGTCCCTTGGACTGCAAAGAGATCCAACCAGTCAATCCTAAAGGAAATCAGCCCTTAATATTCATCGGAAAGACTGATGCTGAAGCTGAAACTCCAATACTTTGGCCACCTGATGCTAAGAACTGACTCACTGGAAAAGACCCTGATGTTAGGAAAGATTGAAGGCAGGAGGAGAAGGGGACAATAGAGGATGAGATGGTTGGATGGCATCACCAACTCGATGGACATGAGTTTGAACAAGCTCTGGGAGTTGGTGGTGGACAGGAAAGCCTGGCCTGCTGCAGTCTATGGGGCCACAAAGAGTCGGACATGACTGAGCGACTTGTGACCCTCATGTTTCATCTCTATGATACCTGGAAACTGATATTGGTATTTTGGATTAATATAAGCATATGTTCCCTGTTATATATATTATGTATTATAGGTATTAATTTCACATCTAACACATAAAGTAAAAATAGCTACCAACTGATTTCTTAAACTACTTGTAGCATGCATTTCAACATGAAGTATGCAGCACTGGTGGTGGAGAGGGGCTAAGTTCCCACCACCCCAGGCTTCTGGATAGAGGAAGAGACCTGCCAATAGCAATTTTAAGAGGTATCACTTAGTATCCTTTAGTTTTAAAACTAGAGTATGTATATCCATGGGAATAACTAGACACAAGGAATCATTTTCCTGACCTTGGACATGTATGTGGATTCATTTAGGACTGACCTGCCTGAAAACTCTGTGTTTTCCCACCTTCTTTTGTCACAACTCTTCTCCCACTAAGAAAAAGGAGATAACTTTCAACCATCCAATAGCATATTCGTCTTATTTCCCCAAGACACAAAGCCTCCTCAAAGCATCTGACAAAATGACTCTAAATAATGCTATCAGTAAGAAAGTGAATGTCTTTAAAGACTAACAAAATTCTTTTGCAGACTCAAAAGTTTCTTGAGGTGAAGGAATTCAAGCTGAGCTATTTCAAACCCTAAAAGAGGATGCTGTGAAAGTGCTCCACTCAATATGCCAGCAAATTTGGAAAACTCAACAGTGGCCACAGGACTGGAAAAGGTCAGTTTTCACTCCAGTCCCAAAGAAAGGCAATGCCAAAGAATGTTCAAACTACCACACAACTGCACTCATCTCACACGCTAGCAAAGTAACGCTCAAAATTCTACAAGCCAGGCATCAACAGTACCTGAACTGAGAACTTTCAGATGTTCAAGCTGGATTTAGAAAACACAGAGGAACTAGAGATAAAATAGCCAACATCCACTGGATCATAGAAAAAGTAAGAGAATTCCAGAAAAACATCAACTTCTGCTTCATTGATCACACCAAAGTCTTTGGCTGTGTGGATCACAATAAACTGTGGAAAATTCTTAAAGAGATGGGAATGCCAGACCACCTGACCTGCCTCCTGAGAAATCTGTATGCAGGTCAAGAAGCAACACTTAGAACCGAACATGTAACAACAGACTGGTTCCAAATTGGGAAAGGAGTATGTCAAGGCTGAATACTGTCACCCCGCTTATTTAACTTATATGTAGAAAGTACATACATCATGTGAAATACTGGGCTGGATAAAGCGCAAGCTGGAATCAAGATTGCAGGGAGAAATATCAATAACCTCAGATGTGCAGATGACACCACCCTTATGACAGAAAATGAAGAGGAACTAAAGAGCCTCTTGATGAAAGTGAAAGAGAAGAGTGAAAAGGTTGGCTTAAAACTCAACATTCAAAAAACAAACATCATGGCATCCGGTCCCACCACTTCAATGCAAAAAGATGGGGAGACAATGGAAACAGTGAGAGACTTTCTTTTCTTGGGCTCCAAGATCACTGCAGATGGTGACTGCAGCCATGAAATTAAAAGACACTTGCTCCTTGGAAGAAAAGCTATGACCAAGCTAGACAGCATATTAAAAAGCAGAGACATTACTTTGCCAACAAAGGTCCATCTAGTCAAAGCTATGGTTTTCCCCATATTCATGTATGGATGTGAGAGCTGAACCATAAAGACAGCTGAGCACCAAAGAATTGATGCTTTTGAACTGTAGTGTTGCAGAAGACTCTTGAGAGTCCCTTGGACTGCAAAGAGATCCAACCAGTCAATCCTAAAGGAAATCAGCCCTTAATATTCATCGGAAAGACTGATGCTGAAGCTGAAACTCCAATACTTTGGCCACCTGATGCTAAGAACTGACTCACTGGAAAAGACCCTGATGTTAGGAAAGATTGAAGGCAGGAGGAGAAGGGGACAATAGAGGATGAGATGGTTGGATGGCATCACCAACTCGATGGACATGAGTTTGAACAAGCTCTGGGAGTTGGTGGTGGACAGGAAAGCCTGGCCTGCTGCAGTCTATGGGGCCACAAAGAGTCGGACATGACTGAGCGACTGAACTGAACTGAACTGTGCCTTCAAACATGAAAGAGGGTCCAACCCAGTTGTTAACAATAGACTAACAGAAAACTTTAATGATAATGTGGTTTTAGTATGTGATATAGGGGTTAGAAAATTAGAATTGCATTCATATTTCAAAACTCCTTTAATTCCTAACTACTTAATTAGCTCATATCTCTAATAATTAAATAGACATAAAACTAATGTTGAACCTTGCAACATCAGTCTTGCAACAGGACTATTCATCCATGGATACACAAATTAATTAGAAAATATTAGTCCCATCCATGTCATTAAGAGATGAGTTTGCAATTCAATTTTATTTTCTGTTTATAACTTATCAATATATTAATATACTCACAGTGATTTGCTATAACAAAAACTGCAATAACAATGCAGGAAACAAATTGTTAAAGCTATATAGTCATACAGAGAAGAAGTACAACAGAATAGATTAAAAAAACAACCATGTTACAATACAATGTATTTTTGTGAAGTGGGGGAATGAAAATACAAGTTCAAATACAAAAGAGAGGATATAAAATGTCAAATGTTAAAGAAAAAAATTTTTTTAAATGGATGATAGTCCATTAACCAAATATTCACTACGGTATTTAGACTCATTTAGAAGAGTGATGGAACACATTTTTAAAATGCCACAAATTACAATGTACTGGAAATCACATTCTTTACAACTGTTTGAACTTATGATTTGAAATTTTTAGATGCTGATCTAAAAATGTACAAGGGGTACATAATTTTTCAAAGGGGTATGCTTTCAAATTTTGAAGGCTACTACTCTAGAGCGGGAATTCTTAACATGTGATGTCACACAGTGGCTATGAACACAGACTTAGGAGTTAGTCTTACTAGTTGTGTGACATTGGGCAAGTGACTTAAATTCAGCTCAGTCTACTTACCTGTAAAATGGGGACAGTAAAAATACCCTATCTATAAAGCTGTCAAACTTCAGTAGACACTAGAATCACCTGGAGAGTTTGTTTAAACACAGACTGTGGGCCCTGTTCCCAGAGATTCTGCCTGAGGAGGTCTGGGGTCAGGCCCCCAAATCTGCATTTCTAACCAATTTTCAGGTGACACTAATGCTGCTTGCTCCTTTCATCTATCTCATAAAGTCATTCACTGTGTGGATTAAAAACGTTAGTACATAAAGCAATTATCCTTCAATTTAAAAATAAATAAATTTTAGAAGTATATATGTGCTTAAAAAAAAGTTAGTACATAAAGAAGTCCATTGGCCCAGAGCAGGTACTAACACACATTAGCCATATCATCAGTTAGAATTTGATTCACTGCAAAAGAAAATTTTACTGCAGTGGGTTAAACAGAAAGGAGTTAGCACATGTCATTTAACAAGAGGTCCTGAGGTCAATCATCCAGGCCTGGCACCACTGGTCAAGAGTGCCATGAAGTTCCCAGGCTCCTTCTGTCTTCTTTGCTCAATTGTCTTTGCTCAGTGGCTTTCATTACGATAGACTGAGAACAGCTGCTGTTCCTCCAGGAGTCTTGTCTGAATTCCAGATAGGAAGAGAGAAGAGAAAAGGAGCAGAGGGTAGAGGTGATGGAGCATGCGAGCCAAGTCACAGACCCTCCCTTTCATAATTTATTTTTTAGAGAAGTCACTTGCTTTTTAAAAATGTTTCCAGAAGTTCCCCACATGTGGTGAATGGAGCTAATAAAATTAACCAACATTCAGTAAAATAGACTCAACAGTACTAGCCACACTTCAAGAGTTCAACAGCCACAGGTAGCCAGTGACTACCATGGTGGACAATACAGATGTAGGACATTTCCACCATTATGCAAAGTTCTAGTGGATGACATTAGACTACAAGATGCACCTCTAAGTCTCCTACAAGATCTATAAAGCTCTTTCTCTCCAGACTTACCTGCTGTTGCTATACACTTTAGCAAAGGTCAGCAGGCTATTTCTCAGGCCTGCAATTGTTTACAATTCTGCTACCTGGGATTGTACTCTCTCTCCACCTTGTCCATCTAGAAAACAAGAATCCTTCTTTATACACACATATTCAAAAAGCCAGAAGAACTGAACATGATGGAAGATGTATTTCTGAGCATACCTCTCTTTTAACTACCATTACTACAAAAAAATAGCAGATCCAAGAGATTATTCAATCTTTTAAAAAATCACAGACAAAAAACTTGATTGAAAAATGGGAAAGGAACTTGAACAAACATTTCTCCAAAAAAGATATATTAATGGCAATAAGCACAGGAAAAGATGTGTGATGACACTAATCATTAAGCATATGCAAATCAAACCCACAGCGGTACCACCTCACATCTATATTGGCTACTATCAAAAAACTCAGAAAATAACAAGTGTTGGCAAGAAGAAAGAGAAATTGGAATTCTTGCATATTGTTGGTGGAACTGTAAAATGGGGCAATTGCTATGGAAAACAGTATGGAAGTTTCTCAAAAAATTAAAAGTACAATTACATGATCCAGCCATTCCACTTCTGGGTATACACTCCCAAAGAACTTAAAGCAGGGTGTTGTGGAAATATTTGTCTGCTCATATGCAATACCAGCATTATTCACAATCGCCAAAAGGTGAATGCAATCCAAGTGACCATCAGTGAATAAATGGATATACAAAACATGGCATAGGCATGCAATGGAAGAATATTCAGCCTTGAAAAGAAATTCTGACACATGCCACAACCTGGCTGAAACTTGCAGCCTAATATATCTTCAACCATATCTTCAAACATCTCTGATTTTTAAACTACAAAATGATCTTGGGTTTTTTTTTTTTAACTGAAGAAAAAAATGCTTAAACACAGAGGAAAAAAAAAATACTGCTGAGTGCCTCAGATTAAATGGATAAAATAAGAACTCGCTCTACTCATTCCTTGTATTATCCAAGTGTTGGACTCAGTACCCTTCTGATAAATTTCCTTCTGAGAACCTCTGTACACAAATTAAGTGCCAGTTAGGCCTCATGGCTTCGACTAGACAGTGTTAGAAGAATGATTTCTGCCCAGAAGAACAAAGAGTCAGATGCACTTCTTGGATCGGACAGTAGCCCAGTGGTTATTTCCACCCGCTGCACACTGGCATTACCTGGGAAATTTAAAAGCCAAGCTGTTCTAAGGTGAGAGCAGGCTGGCTGTGGAGATGTACTGCTATTTTCTGATGACTAACCCCACCCCCACCCCCTAACCGCTACACATCTCATATTTATTTAATGTCCAAAATCATCAAACAGTGCGCCTGACACAGTCGCAACATTTCTGTCTTCCGGGTAACGGTTCTCCACTAGGTATCATTATCTAGAGCACGTGATCTCTCCAGCACCTGTAGCTCAAGCGCCTGAATCTCTCCCTGCATGTGTCCGCCCCTCACAACCACACCCAGAAACCATGACTCGCTACCTATTACCGTCCACAAGGCAGACCGCTTCCGGATGGACTTTGCTGATGGGGAGCGTCCAGGCCTATGCCATCTGCTCTCGCGCCAGATACGGCTCCGCTTAAACTTCGATTAGGTTCAGCTCCCAAACCCGCGGGGGTTGTGTTGGGGTCCGGGGATAAAGCGCCGAAACTTACTTGCCTTCATCCTTTCCCGCTGACAATTCCTGATTTTTTTGCAAACTGCTGCTTCTGGGCAAGAATATGCGCCACGGGGAACAGCTCTAGTCCAGACTTCGGTGTCTGGACATTTACCAAAGTCCTGCCTTTGTTAGATCAGAGGCTGCGAAGCCTGGTCCTTCTCTATCTGCCTGGAAGGTCCAGGCATTCTTGCTTGGGCACGAGATTCAGGGCGTTTGTTCCGGAAATCGCGGAGGCCTGCTGCCAGGAAAACAAGAACGCGAACACTTACGCCTCTGGGGTAGAATAGAGAGACAGGATGGGTTACTTTCACTGGCCTTATTTCCAGGTCCCCTCTAGGAACCTGGGAGGTTTCTGCGTCTCTGTGGTTATTTCTGCAGCTTCTTGTGCCTTTACCCTGTTCTAGGCCCTGCCTTCTAAATGGGTTGGGAAGTTTTGACAGAGAAATCGTTTGGGAAAACTTCACAAGTATATATGCAAAAAAAGAATAGTACGATGAATTCGATGTACCTGTCTCACACCTTCTATCAACTCATGCCCTCCTTCCTTCAGACACATTACATGAATCTCAGACCCATGTCACTGATAAATTTAACACAGCCCGGACTAAGTTGAGTTAGACACTTGCCTCGGGCACAAAATTTAGGAGACTTCCAAAAAGCTTTGCAATAGAGACAATAACATTTGAAAGTATTTTTAAAGTAAAAATTAATGCAAAAAACTATAATGAATACAATATCAATATTTTAAATAGAGAATAAGTATTACTGATTCTTTCCTTCTGCCCAGCTCCTACATGACTGACAAAAAGCTGAAACTTAAGTATCTCTAAGAATGAGGATGCTTTTGAAAAACATAATCACAATATCATTATCACATCTAAAAATAATACCAAAAATAAGATCAAGTATCCAACCACTGTTCAAAGTTTACCAGTTTTATATATTTTATAAATATATTATATAACATATATTATAAAATCATATGTGAGTAACGAGGAGGGCTGGAGTGAGAATTCTCAGGCATCTTTTATCTAAGATGCATAAGTTATCACAACCTTGGACATAGATCACTTGAAGCATTATGTCATCATCAAAGGTTTGGGAACAAACTTCCAACAGGCCTGGTCCAGAAAAGTTTCTTGGGAAATCTGATATCTGGGTATGAAGTTTATATGAATGAAAGAGTGGAACAGTAGGAAAGAGGTAGAAATGAGAAGGTCTCTCAGATAGTGGTAATGGTAGGTAAGGGTACTAGAATGGAGTGCTGAGGAAGAAAGAAAATCAAGGAATGTGGACAGGAATAGAAATATAAAAGTAGAAACAAGGATCATAATCAGTGGAATGGGTAAAGAGGAAAGATTATTATGGCTCTGAGATAGCACAGGAAAGAAAAAAGAGAAATATGATATTTATCAATCAGAAAGATGAGTAAAACGATCACAGTCCATGAAGGAGTAGAAACTGTAGACTGATCTATGGTGGGTAAATCTCACCATGTGAAAGCTAACTAAAAAGTCAGAAGTCATTTACAGTGTTCCCAATATTAAGGCCTTCTCTTATATTCCATCAATTGCCTAAACGCCTTTAAATTTTACTTTACTTCAAATACAGATCATGGTCTTTTTTAACTGCATTATTTTGGCCTTTATTTCCCACAGTATAGATTTTCAATAACTGCACCAGACAATGTTGCTAACTAATCAGGGATCTTAGTTGCAGAAGATAGAATCCACATAAATAAGGTAAAGTTAAAAGGGATTTCTTATTCATTCACAGAGTTTCTTGGAGACCAGAATCAAGTATAGATTACACTACACAGCCAGAAGCACTCAGCCATAAAAATGCTTCCATAGAAATCTTACTGCTGCCACTTCTGGTTCCACAAAATCCTAGACAGTAGCTGCACATAAACCAAAATACCCTCAACAACCTTGCATGTGTGAAAGGATTTCACGCTAAAATCAAACCAGAGGATATGAAATGAAATGTCACATATGCACCCTCTGAAGAATGGGAGGTAAGAGCTAAGAGACTTATTTCCTCTAAAATGCCTAATTTACAGAAGACAAGAGACTTATCTCCTAATCAATGAGTAGCCCCTAATCTGACTGGACTTGCCCCTCTTTGCATTCTTGATCATAAATACAACCACCTCAAAAAGCTCAATAGATTTACCTTGCTATATATCATGAGTTTCCTGAATTGTAACTCCTTTGCTATTTGAATAAACTCTATTTTTGGTAATTTCAACTTGCCTCCGTTTACCTCTTTATTTATGTTGACATATGTCAGAAGAGCTTTTCAGCCTTTATCTCACAATATTCATTTCTCCCAGTCTTACATTGCAGAGTCAAGTGGGCCTTAGGAAGCATCATTATGAACAAAGCTAATAGAGGTTATGGAATTCCAGTTGAGCTATTTCAAATCCTGAAAGATGATGCTGTGAAAGTGCTGCACTCAATATGCCAGCAAATTTGGAAAACTCAACAGTGGCCACAGAACTGGAAAAGGTCAGTTTTCATTCCAATCCCAAAGAAAGGCAATGCCAAAGAATGTTCAAACTGCCTCACAATTGCATTCATTTCACATGCTAGCAAAGTAATGCTCAAAATTCTCCAAGCCAGGCTTCAACAGTATGTGAATCATGAACTTCCAGGTGTTCAAGTTGGATTTAGAAGAAGCAGAGGAACCAGAGATCAAATTGCCAACATCCGTTGGGTCATTGAAAAAGCAAGAGAATTCCAGAAAAACATCTACTTCGGCTTCATTGACTATGCCAAAGCCTTTGGCTGTGTGCATCACAGCAAACTGTGGGAAATTCTTCAAGAGGTAGGAATACCAGACCACCTTACCTGCCTCTTGAGAAATCTATATGCAGGTCAAGAAGCAACAGAACTGTACATGGAACAACAGACTGGTTCTAAATCGGGAAAGGAATACATCAAGTCTGTATATTGTCAGCCACCCTGCTTATTTAAGGTCTATACAGAGTACATCGTGTGAAATGCTAGACTGGATGAAGCACAAGCTGGAATCAAGATTGCCAGAAGAAATATCAATAACCTTAGATATGCAGATGATACCACCCTTCTGGAAGAAAATGAAAAGGAACTAAAGAACCTCTTGAGGAAAGTGAAAGAGGCTAGTGAAAAAGTTGACTTAAAACTCAACATTCAGAAAACTAAGATCATGGCATCTGGTCCCATCACTTCATGGCAAACAAATGGAGAAACAATGGAAACAGTGAGAGACTTTATTTTGGGGGGATCCAAAATCACTGCAGATGGTGACTACAGCCATGAAATTAAAAGACACTTGTTCCTTGGAAGAAAAGCTATGACCAACCTAGACAGCATGTTAAAAAGCAGAGACATTACTTTGCCGACAAAGGTCTGTCTAGTCAAAGCTTTGGTTTTTCCAGTAGTCATGTATGGATGTGAGAGTTGGAGTATAAAGAAAGCTGAGTGCCAAAGAATTGATGCTTTTGAAGGGTGGTGTTGGAGAAGACTCTTGAGAGTCCCTTGGACAGCAAGGAGATCCAACCAGTCCATCCTAAAGGAAATCAGTCTTGAATATTCATTGGAAGGACTGATGCTGAAGCTGAAACTCCAATACTTAGGTCACCTGATGCGAAGAACTGACTTCTTGGAAAAGACCCTGATGCTGGGAAAGATTGAAGGCAGGAAGAGAAGGGGACAACAGAGGATGAGATGGCTGGATGGCATCACTGACTCGATGGACATGAGTTTGAGTAAACTCCAGGAGTTGGTGATGGACAGGGAAGCCTGGCGTGCTACAGTCCATGGGGTCGCAAAGAGTCGGGACACGACTGAACTGAACTGAGTCTTACACTGGCTGCTCAAGATGTGTATAAGAGACAGGGATGAGATGGCTGGATGGCATCACTGACTCGATGGACATGAGTTTGAGTAAACTCCAGGAGTTGGTGATGGACAGGGAAGCCTGGCGTGCTACAGTCCATGGGGTCGCAAAGAGTCGGGACACGACTGAACTGAACTGAGTCTTACACAAGCTCATCTGCTCAGCAAAAGCTATGTGACACAGGAAGTCCTAGTGACAAGGAGATCTGAGAACTGGAGATTTTACTGCTGCAGGTTTAGTGTACAGGAGGCACATTGCAACAGGGTTGCAGAGGTGTAGAGTGAGCAATCTTTACTACTGATCACGGTTGCTACCTGGTATCCATTTCACCCTTTTTTCCTTCTTAAAAAACTGATTTTGTTCCAATATCCACCATTCATACTCATAAACTGAAGAACTCAGGAGACTCTACCTCCATTTTAAGTTCCAGGGCAATTTATGAGTCGTCTAAGATGAATGTGTGAATCCTATGCCTTTATAGGGAGAAGGCAATGGCACCCCACTCCAGTACTCTTGCCTGGAAAATCCCATGGATGGAGGAGCTTGGTAGGCTGCAGTCCATGGGGTTGCTAAGAGTCAGACACGACTGAGTGACTTCACTTTCACTTTTCACTTTCATGCAATGGAGAAGGAAATGGCAACCCACTCCAGTGTGCTTGCCTGGAGAATCCCAGGGATGGGGGAGCCTAGACGGTGGGCTTCCGTCTACAGGGTCACACAGAGTTGGACATGACTGAAGTGACTTAGCATGCATGCATGCATGTATGCCTTTATAGATGATTGATTTACAAATTTAGGTTTAAACCAATAAGCAAAAGCATTCCCCTGCTAGCTGTTATAAGTTCAGAGGTAGGCAGGAGATCTAAATTGTCATAATCACACTTTAATGATTAAGAGGAGAGGTTATACTTTTCCTTTGTGTTAAAAGCAAAGAACATTTTGCCCAAGGTGCTTCAGGGTGCAATATTAAAGATAACTGTAAGATTAGGCAGCCTAAGCGTAATGCTGACAAACTGGTTAAACTTGGTTCTCTTTTTGCTTCACATTGTTGGTCATCCCAGTTAGACTTAAAAAGTGGCCTGTACGGGGAGCAAACCGCGACCTTGGTGTTACTAGCACCACGCTCTAACCAACTGAGCTAACCGGCCCTCATACAAACTACTATTCTTCCTTAATGTTTTGATTGCATTGACCTTCTAGAATTTCTTTATCAAAAACGGGAATGCTTCTGTTAAAGGGAAACAAAAGAAAAAAGTCTATCAAGGTCAAGTATGAACCTTGCCTTTCAGAACATGCCTTCTTGGAACCAATGCAAATGCATTTTGTAATGCAAACTCTTTTGTAGCAAGTACAAAAACCATTTTTAATGAAAATGGCAAATTGGAACATTTGATAGTAAGGACTTTGATATATTTGCATCTTGGAGACCACAGTAATAGATTGTAAGAGAAGGGAAAAGAGTCTTTCTACCTGCAGACTCTTTGGGAATGAGAAGAACAAGTGCTTGAAGAATAAGATTGAATAAGAATAAATACCAGCAGTATTTTTAAAGAACAATTGAATTAAAATAATCCATCCATCCAAACACCCACTCATCCATCCCTGAGAAAACATTAAAAGCTTCCTTCCGAGAGCAAATAATGGAAATGTAATGCTAGTGAAAAATGAAAGGCATATGGCCTTAATAATGAGCTAGAAAAAAACTCACTGTGAAAAAGCTCTACATGAACCCAGAGAATAATAATGAATAAAGCTTTCCATGAACAAATGAGGAACTAGGTCTGAGGTGGAAAAAAATGAGCTGATGCTTAGGACAGGTAGAAAAAAATATACATTGAATTTGGGAATCAATGTGGTGTTGTGAGAATAAAATGGACCTGCTTTTTAAGGTTGCTATGCAATACTTCAGTTCTAGTTTTTCAGTACTTTCTATTTAGATATCACAGGTGTAAATAAAATCTTATTTAGCCATAGTAGACCAAAAGTAGACCAAAGACTACTTATGTGTTTTAAATGAATTAACATATTTAAACATAACTAATTTATGAGGAGAATGCTACAATCATTCTCGTTTTACAAATAACCGAGGACAGAGTTTAGAGTCAGCATTCTGATGATTTAACCTTACAGAACTTCCTTTTCATTGTCACTAAACTGCTTCTTAAAATCGGTGTTTATCATTTTTTTAGTGGATGGCCATATCCTGAGGACCCTCCTATTCTAAAAACCAACTTTGTAGCATCTTGATTTATACCCCAGGATATTAATTGCTTCAATTTTCAATTAATATTAATCTCACCACTAATATTGAATATGTAACATGGATCTGAAAACTCCTATCCCAGGTAAGGAAAACTCTGAGCATCAGCCACGTGCACTGTATTATTATGGCAGGGCAATTCTTTCTAGCAATTTTACTGTATTATTTAGTGATTCACTTCCTTTTCTTGGTTCCCCAATAAGGAAAGGAGATATATTGAGAGCAAACACCCTAGAGACATTGATTTTTTTTTTTCCTCTCTCTTTTTCCTCTGATTTTTTTTTCTCTCCAAGAAACAGTTTCCTTACGGAGAACAAAACAAAATGAAATAAACAAAGAAAGGCCCTCTGTTATACCTTTTAGCTGCCAGGTCTCTGCTATCGTTCTGCTTTGTTATTTGGAGTGGGATCTGTTCACTCCGCCTAAGCAGGTTCTAGAACCCGCTAGCAAAGAAGTTTGCAGACTCTCCTCTGCAAAGAAATTCCAATGCCATCTTAAAGGCCAAAAACCAACCTTGGCCCGTACGGGGATCGAACCCGCGACCTTGGCGTTATTAGCACCACGCTCTAACCAACTGAGCTAACCGGCCAGTATAACTTCTCGGCCCTTCAGATTACAAACGACACTTAAACAGCACTGTTTTGCAGTTTACGGTGGGAAGAGTGAGTTGCTTCCATTCTTTTTCTCGTCTTTCCTCATTGGCCGAGAAAATGGATGAAAAAGCTTCTCATTCTGCCTCAAGAAAATGTCCTTCTTCCGGAAAACTTAAAGCTCCCTCAAACTTCGGATTCTGACCCGAGAAGATTCAGGCCTACGTCCCTAGGCAGGGCTTCATGAGACCGCGACGGGTGCATCACAGAAACGACCACGAAGCCTCCAGAGGCCTCGAAGGACTCGGCTCCAGCGCGCAAGATCCAGATTCCTCTCTACTCTTGGAGATCCTTAAGCTTCCCTCGGAAGCCTCGAGTTCCATGAACCTGAACCCTGTCGCCGCCTGGCCTCTGGGTGGTTTTGCCGGCCCTGCCACCCGGAATCCGCAGCTGTGAGTCCCAGGTATCCGGCTCCGAGCGCGGGAATATATGTGAGTCTTGGTGTTGCAGTGTTGGTCATCAAGCACGTGGTGGCGCCCGACGGACCGGCTGCGGTCAGCGGGAGCGAAAGAACCTTGGGGATGGGAGGGGCGGAGGCCCGGGTTGGGCAACTGTGAAGAGGCAGGAAACCCCATTCGAGAGGCTTAACTGCGAGGTGAACCTTGCGGGCAGGGGTCAACCCAGAGACGGGCCGGAAGAGGAGCTAATTCCCTATTCTCCCTCTGCTCTTTTCTGAATTCTACTTCTTCCCTCCTTTCCAACACGACTGTTCCTGTTAAGTTGGGGATAGTAGTGTTTTTAGAAGTTAACTGACCTGTGTTCATGGGTTTCTCAAGGCAAGAATACTGAAGTGGTTTGCCGTTTCCTTCTCCAGTGGACTGAAATCAGATTGATTATATTCTTTGCAGCTGAAGATGGAGACGCTCTATACTGCTGCTAAGTCGCTTCAGTCGTGTCCGACTCTGCGACCCCATAGACGGCAGCCCACCAGGCTCCCCCGTCCTTGGAATTCTCCAGGCAACAACACTGGAGTGGGTTCCCATCGCCTTCTCCGGGAGACTCTCTATACAGTCTGCTAAAACAAGCCCGGCAGCTGACTGTGGCTCAGATCATGAACTCCTTATTGCAAAATTCAGATTTAAATTGAAGAAAGTAGGGAAAACCACTAGACCATTCAGTTCAGTCGCTCAGTCGTGTCCGACTCTGCGACCCCATGAATTGCAGCACGCCAGGCCTTCCTATTCATCACCATCTCCCGGAGTTCACTCAGACTCGCGTCCGTCGAGTCAGTGATCCCATCCAGCCATCTCATCCTCGGTCGTCCCCTTCTCCTCTGCCCCCAATCCCTCCCAGCATCAAAGTCTTTTCCAATGAGTCAACTCTTCGCATGAGGTGGCCAAAGTACTGGAGTTTCAGCTTTAGCATCATTCCTTCCAAAGAAATCCCAGGGTTGATCTCCTTCAGAATGGACTGGTTGG
>SJYT01069772.1:312418-396741 GCA_006410635.1 Cephalophus harveyi | reverse complement strand
TTGATTCATGGACCTGACATTCCAGGTTCCTAGGTAATATTGCTCTTTACAGCATCGGACCTTGCTTCTATCACCAGTCACATCCACAGCTGGGTATTGTTTTTGCTTTGGCTCCATCCCTTCATTCTTTCTGGAGTTATTTCTGGAGTTATGCTACTGACCTCCAGTAGCATATTGGGCACCTACTGACCTGGGGAGTACCTCTTTCAGTGTCCTATCATTTTGCCTTTTCATACTGTTCATGGGGTTCTCAAGGCAAGAATACTGAAGTGGTTTGCCATTCCCTTCTCCAGTGGACCACATTCTGTCAGACCTCTCCACCATGACCTGCCCATCTTGGGTTGCCCCACGGGCATGGCTTAGTTTCATTGAGTTAGACAAGGCCGTGGTCCTAGTGTGATTAGACTGACTAGTTTTCTGTGATTATGGTTTCAGTGTGTCTGCCCTCTGATGCCCTCTTGCAACACCTACCATCTTATTTAGGTTTCTCTTACCTTGGGCGTGGGGTATCTCTTACCATTCAGGTATGACCTAAATCAAATCCCTTACGATTATACAGTGAAAGTGACAAATAGATTCAAGAGATTAGATGTGATAGAGTGCCTGAAGATCTATGGAGGTTCACAACATTGGATAGGAGGCAGTGATCAAGACCATCCCCAAGAAAAAGAAATGCAAAAAGGCAAAATTGTTGTCTGAGGAGGTCTTACAAATAGCTGAGAACAGAAGAGAAGCTAAAGGCAAAAGAGAAAAGGAAAGATATACCCATTTGAATGCAGGGTTCCAAAAAATAGCAAGGAGAGATAAGAAAGCCTTCCTCGGTGATCAATGCAAAGAAATAAAGGAAAACAATAGAATGGGAAAGACTAGAGATCTTTTCAAGAGAATTAGAGATACTAAGGGAATATTTCATGCAAAGATGAGCACAATAAAGGACAGAAATGATATGGACCTAACAGAAGCTGAGGATATTAAGAAGAGATGGCAAAAATACACAAAATAGCTATACAAAAAAGATCTTCAAGACCCAGATGACCTCGATGGTGTGATCACTCACCTAGAGCCAGACATCCTGGAATGCAAGGTCAAATGGGCCTTAGGAAGCATCACTATGAACAAAACTAATGGACATGATGAATTCCAGTTGAGCTGTTTCAAATCCTAAAAGATGATGCTGTGAAAGTGCTGCACTCAATATGCCAGCAAATTTGGAAAACTCAACAGTGGCCACAGGACTGGAAAAGGTCAGTTTTCATTCCAATCCCAAAGAAAGGCAATACCAAAGAATGTTCAAACTATTGCACAATTGCACTCACCTCCCATGCTAGCAAAGTAATGCTCAAAATTCTCCAAGCCAGGCTTCAACAGTACATGAATCCTGAACTTCCCGATATTCAAGCTGGTTTTAGAAAAGGCAGAGGAACCAGAGATCAAATTGCCAACATCCACTGGATCATGGAAAAAGCTAGAGAATTCCAGAAAAACATCTGCTTCATTGACTATGCCAAAGTCTTTGACTGTGTGGATCACAAGAAACTGTGGAAAATTCTTCAAGAGGTGTGAATACCAGACCACCTTACCTGCCTTCTGAGAAACCTGTATGCAGGTCAAGAAGCAACAGTTAGAACCAGACATGGAACAACAGACTGGTTCCAAATAGGGAAAGGAGTATGTCAATGCTGTATATTGTCACCCTACTTATTTAACTTATATGCAGAGTACATCATGTGAAATGCTGGACTGGATGAAGCACAAGCTGGAATCAAGATTACAGGGAGAAATATCAATAACCTCATATATGCGGATGACACCACCCTTATGGCAGAAAATGAAGAGGAACTAAAGAGCCTCTTGATGAAAGTGAAAGAAGAGAGTGAAAAGGTTGGCTTAAAACTCAATATTCAAAAAACTAAGATCATGGCATCCTGTCCCATCACTTCATGGCAAATAGATGGGGAAACAATGGAAACAGTGAGAGACTTTATTTGGGGGGGCTCCCGAATCACTGCAGATGGTGACTGCAGCCATGAAATCGAAAGACACTTGCTCCTTGGAAGAAAAGCTGTGACCAACCTAGACAGCATATTAAAAAGCAGAGACATTACTTGGTCCACAAAGGTCTGTCTAGTCAAAGCTATGGTTTTCCAGTAGTCATGTGTAGATATGAGAGTTGGACTATTAAGAATGCTGAGTACCGGAGAACTGATGCTTTTGAACTGTGGTGTTGGAGAAGACTCTTGAGAGTCCCTTGGACACCAAGGAGGTCAAACTAGTCAATCCTAATAGAAATTAGTCCTGAATATTCATTGGAAGGACTGATGCTGAAGTTGAAACTCCAATATTTTGGCCACATGATGCAAAGTACTGACACACTGGAAAAATCTTTCTCTGGTGCTGGGAAAGATTGAAGGCAGGAGGAGAAGGGGACAACAGAGGATGAGATGGTTGGACGCTCCAGGAGTTGGTGATAGACAGGGAAGCCTGGGGTGCTGCGCTCCGTGGAGTCACAAAGAGTCAGACTGAACTGAGGGAGTGAACTGAATTGACCTGTTTGCATATGTATCTATGTATATTACCTAGTTTCTTTTGGATATGCACTGCTAGTAAATAAAGTTTTTAATATAATACTTGGTATTCACTTTTTTTTTCCCTGGAAATGGGAATCATACTCTTTGGCTGGCTGAATCTGTCATTTTTTTCTTGCTTTCCATTTCACTAAAATTTTGCTTTTAATATCATGCATATAAATGATTCTTCTGGCCCTTCAGCACCTTTCACTAACTTTGTACATCTTTTAATCAACTTGTAGATGTCTTCATTTGTTTTGTTCTTTGGTGAAAATTCTGAAAGTTTGTATAGCAGAATATTAGTAGTAGTACCTGACATTCTGGTTCTACTCAGGTATGTTTAAGTGGTTTTTGAGAACCTGGGCCCTGTTCAGAGTTAGATGGTAGACTGCAGTCACTTGCTTTGTGTTAAAGGTCAGTTTCCTGGGAGATAAACATTGAGATGGAGATGGAGATGCCAAAGCAGTGACCCAGGGGAGACTGCGAGGCCGGCTGCAGGGCCAGAGCTTGCCTCCTCCTCCACCCCTACCCCCAACCCCGACCTCCACCCCGCCGCCTCTGCTGATTCATCGCAGCTCCAGCTGGCAGCAGCCTTTTCAGGGGATGGCTGCTGCTGAAATTCCTCAGAGATAACCAGTTGCTTCTCCTTGAGCCTGGTATAAGATGGTGTTAGAGTTTTATTGGGATCACTCTTAGAATCGACCACAATGAGAGGGTGAAGGAAACAGGATTAGGAAGAGGCAAAAGTTGAACTTGATGTTGTAAAATAAGCCTCAGGTCAGTTTACCAGGATATCTGAACCTGAAATGGCCTGTTAGTGATATTCTGAATTGAGGCTGGATTTGAGCTACACTCAAGGATTGGTGTACTCTTGAGCAAGCTTTCCTCTTTTCTGTTGCGGATAGTGCCCAGAGTAAACCAGCCGTAAGCCATTAGAAGTCTACATTCCTGAAGTGGAGGAATAAGTGCCACCATTCCGGAGGGTGATTTGACAGGTGCATCACACCACTGTTCTTTCAGAAATCTTGTGTCAGATATATGCTTTTGACCAGTATCTTTGACCAGTAACCCCTCCGTCAACACACTAATATAGAAGAGAGCTGCTGCTGCTGCTGCTAAGTCGCTTCAGTCGTGTCCGACTCTGTGCGACCCCACAGACGGCAGCCCATTGGGCTCCGCCATCCCTGAGATTCTCCAGGCAAGAACACTGGAGTGGGTTGCCATTTCCTTCTCCAATGCATGAAAGTGAAAAGTGAAAGTGAAGTCGCTCAGTCATGTCTGACTCAGCGACCCCATGGACTGCAGCCTACCAGGCTCCTCCGTCCATGGGAGTTTCCAGACAAGAGTACTGGAGTGGGATAGAAGAGAGCAAGTGTGGCTAAAATAATATGATGGCTAATAGAAGATCATTTCATTTTTTCTTTTGGGCTTCAATAAAGGTCTCTGACACACACTCCCCCACCCCCTAACACTTCATACAATCCCTAGCCCCCACACACACACCCCCGTGGCCAGAGTTTATAATCTAGTTGAATCCAGTGATGTTCACTCTGAAACAATTTCTCAAGAGGAGATAGTCATCTTAATCTAGTACCTGTATTTATTCTTCCAAAAGAACATTTTTCTTTGGTTTTGACTGACACAATGTTGCTTCCCCCGCCCCCCCCCTTATCACCTGGCAAACAAAAGTTTCTAAATTCATTATAGCTGAGAGACATATGAAATTATGTTCAAATACAGTGTAACTAAAAATTTTGCCAAGGTGGGCTCTGTGGCTTAGCTGGTTAAAGCGCCTGTCTAGTAAACAGGAGATCCTGGGTTCAAATCCCAGCGGGGCCTGTTGGAATCTTATTTTGTCTCTGGTTTTTGCGATTTTAACCTCATAGAAAATATTTTTCTCTGAGTGAGTAGAAACTAACTTGAATTGACACTGGATGAATATCCTAATACTCAGGACTTAAGCCTCATTTGGGAAAAATGGGGTACTTTTGTAGAAGAGGACAGAGGTAAAAGGGCAAATAATATCCTGAGAAGCATTCCCGACATATTGATCAGAAGTAATTTAAGGACTCCGATTATTTGTCTGAATCATGACATTAGCAGTGGATAGGTAGCCTAGCTTAGCAGAGGTTTGCCCTTTTGTCTAACTATTGGAATCAAGTGAAGAAGATTCAACAGCTTTAAATACATGCCCTTTCAGATATCCTTTAGATTTGTCTGATTACTGGAGAGATTCAATTATTTTTTTGCAACCTCAGATACACTTGGAGTAGGGTTGGCATTCAAGTTTTTTTATTTTTATTTTTAAATAGACTATTAAATAGCTAATGGCTTTTCTAATTTCAAGGTAATATGTAGGAGTATTAGTACCAAGCATCTTTAAGGAACAATGGATAAGGTAGGAAGACAGAGACCCATGGTCAGAAGTGATTAGTTTAAATCCTCTGTCATTGAACCTTTTCTTGCTACTCACCACTTCTAGGAAGTCTTCAATTTTCCTTTGCATTTCTGCTCTTAGCCTCAACCTAAAGAAGGTAAGGGGGAAAAAAGAGAAAGGACTTAAAAAAAAAAAAGCACCTAATGTAAATGTTGAATTGAGTACTGTAATAGCTGTTTCTACTTTTCAAGTGATTCTGGACTCTAGGTCATCACTGAAGTTTTTGAAAAGAGACGAATATGGTTAGTGACAAAGCGTATAAAGCATCTAGAAAGAGTTTAGAAACGAATGAAGTCTTACACTTTTTTCTATACAGATTTTTACATAAAAGTTCTGATAAAGACATTAAGTCCTAAAAACAAAGATGTTTCTGCTTATCTGCAGTTTCTTTTGACATTCTAAGATATATCTTAAAATAATTAGACTTTACAAATGTCCACTTCCCCATACTTAGTAATGTGCACAAAATTCTACAAGCAATGACTGCACCCTAAGTACCTTCTTGCTTCTCATTGTCACGGCCTAACAGATTATTTACTCCTTTGTTGAGCATCTGGGAATGCAAATGTGTCAGAAGACTGACATTTTAAAGAATCTCTTAAAATGGAGTTGAATCTAATCAGTGAAATCCTGTACCTCTAGAAGTGTTCAGTACTTAATATGTCTAAATGATAAAAGGTTGTTATTCTATAAAACAGTTGTAAACAAGTCATGGACATTCTCAATTGTCTTTGTTAAAGGGACTTCTCCCTAGTTGAACTACTCTTTCTTTCTTGACCTACCTTATTCTTCATTCAAACTTCCTTCCCCAATAAATGTTCTCTGGCTTGGGATCCTCAAATGGATAGCTCCTCTTTTGTGCTCTGAGGGTACAATTGACATTGTCTTAAGCCAGCTGTGTGGTTCTTTCTTCTTCATGTCCAGGTATACACTTCCCATGTTGGACACTGGATAAAATTTGGTGAACAAATTCAAATGCGATGTCCCTTGAAAAGGTAGAAAAGTAAGGCATGGTGATGAGGGAAAATGTTAGGGATAGAGGAGTCTCTGGAGCTGACCCTTCCTTGGCTGCCTGCCTGGAGCTGATCTTTCAAAATATCTGTGTCTGAAAGAGGTCTCTGCCTAATTTCAAACTCACATTTCCATTGCCACCAGGATTTCACATGAGTACCACTGGCACCATACACCATGAACTCAACTGATCATTATTTCCCCTGGAAATCTATTATTAAACTTGACTCTTCCTGCTGCCTTACCCCACCAATCAAATTATCACAGTCTTCCTGATTTACATTCAACATATGTGAGATATTTTTCTCTCTGTTCATCTACTTGGTTCTTATTTGGACCTTCTTCACTACAATCTCTAACAGCCTCTTCCTGTTCTCCCTGTCTTCAAGACTGGCCATCTGAAGTCATTCTCAACCCAGAAGACATATATCTCTGGCTTAAAATACAAAATATCATTTCCTCCCTAAGATTTCCCAGTCTTAAACCTTTCTTCATTTTCTAATATATGGATTTAAACCTATATATTTTCCTCTAAACACTACTTTAGTTGCGTGTTGTATTTTCATTCTTTCAATTCAAAGTATTTTCTAGTTTCCATTGTACTTATATTTTACCTAGAAGTGTACTGCTCAAGTTTCCCAGTATTAGAATTTTTTTAGTTATCATTTTGTTATTGACCTCAAGTTTAATTCTGTTATTGTCAGAAAACATTATTTTTAATTGTTTGAATCCTTTTAAATTTATTAAGACTTGTTTGGGGGGCCCCTTTTGTTTTGGTTTATGTTTAATGTGCACTTGAAAATAATGAGAATTCTGCTGTAGTTGGATGTTCTGTGTGATAAATGTCAATTAGATCAAGTTGAGTAGTTACTAGCTATGGCTCATCTTCTTAATTCCTGCTTATTTCCCCTTTTCTGTAAGTTTCTCATCAACTACTAAAAGTGATCTTTAAAATCACCAACCATAGCTCTGCTTATTGCCGTTCTTGTTTTAGTTTTCTCAGTTTTGCTTCATATAAGAATTGACATGTCTTCTTGCTGAGTTGACCACTTTATCATTATGAAATGTTCTTTATCTTTGGTCTTACTTTTTACTTTGATGTCTCCTCTGTTTGTCAACCAGGTTTCTAATGGTTGGTGTTTCCATAGTTCCCTGACATTTTATTTTCAACCTATTGTCTTATTTTTCAAGTCTATTTCTTGTAAGCAGGATACAAAAGGCTCTTGTTTTCCTTTATTTTACTATTTAGCCAGCCCATTTATGCCTTTTAATTATTTATTCCATTTACATTAAAAGCAATTATATATATCTGGGTTTAAGTTGGCATCATTATTTATTTTCCCTTTATCCTACTTGTTCTCGGTTCCTCCTTTTCTACCTTCCTTTGAATTAATATTTCTTATTGCATTTAATCTTTATTTAACTAAGATGTAGTATCATTTCCCTCCAGCTGCTTTTAAGATGTTTTTAATCTTTGTTTTTCAAGAATTTCAACATAATTTGGCTATAGTTTTCTTTATGTTTATCCAGATTGTTATTTGCTGAGCTTATGCAATCAATGAGTTGTCCCCCACATGTTTTCCCCCACTGAGCTATAAGTACCCTTAAGTTTAGAGCATTTTAATGTATGTAAATCACACTTAAAAAAAATAAAATAAACCTTCAGTGTAGATGTAGATGACATTTACACTCCAAGAATTAAAGATTAGTCTCCACTCCCTCTCTCATCAGATTTAAATTGAAATATACCTTCCCCTGTTTGGGAGGCACATCCATCTTGCCTTTGATCTGGCCCATATATCACCATTTAGTCTTATTTCTTTCCACGTCTTGCTTCAAATGCTTGGATTCGCACCCACTCCACCCCAAAGATTATTCCTATTTCATTCAGTTCCCAACAACAACAACAACAAAAATTCCCTTACTAACCTCTAACCATCATACTTCTTTTCATCTATTAAGTCTTAGAATTGGTGTCATTTTCTCTTGGAAGCCTTCAAGGGCATTGCAATTTTTTGGCTGTTCAAGCAGGCTTTTCTGAACATTATGGTTGATATGTTTGGTAAACGCATTTCTACTTGTATTTATTATTGATTTAAAAAAGAAAAAAAAAAAAGAAGAAAAATGGAAACATTTCGAAGACCTAGGACAAGAAACAATATTTACTTCTACCTGTTCACGCCTCGGGTCTGGTTTCCGTAGTGTAGTGGTTATCACGTTCGCCTAACACGCGAAAGGTCCCCGGTTCGAAACCGGGCGGAAACAGGCTTCTTTCGGGTGTCGCTTTCCATTTCCACAGAAGATCTCTGTACGTTATTTTTGAGGTACCAGACTTCGAAACATATACCACATTTGCCGTTCTCTTGAGGCCCAGGGGTTTAAAACGAAAAGCTGTCCGGACGCCCTCTGCTGTGAAGCCCGGGTTTCCCCTTCCCCACCCGTTCTCTCCCCTCCTGCACTCGGCGTGCTCCTGCTGGAAGGACCGAGGGGCCAACCTGGGGTCAACCGGGGCGACCCCTGCTGCACCAGGCCTGCGCCACGCGGGCGTCACAGTCTCCCTTGGACGAACGGGTTTTCTGCAAAGTGACTTTCTCCTGACCTTCAGAGAGAGAAAAGTGCTTCACTTCGAAACCAGACAGCGATCTCACAATTGTCCAGTTATTATTACTCCTATTAGTACCATCCCGTAGTTGCAAAGCTCATCAGACGTAGATTCGGAAAGAAGAGTTGTGGGGAGCAGTTGGGGTAGGGGGATGGATAAGAGAAGATTCCTGTCCTCAAAAGCTCCCCGGGTATCTGTACTGGAGAAAGAAGGCTCTTACCTGCATTTTGGGGAGCGCCCTTCCCCTCCGTTCCCACCACCTCCAGAAAGATCCTCTGGGACTGTTTCTCCGTAGGCCTAGATTTTAGGCTATTCAGCCGCAGTGGAACATGCCAGACCCGTCCCCCCTCGCCCCGCTCACCCCCCACCTCTCACCCCCAGCTCTCCCAGGCCCAGGGCGGACTCCCGGCCCTGGCTGTTGCGGAGAGCCTCCTCTTCAGCGGAATCAAACTCGACGTTCTCCTAAACCTCAGCATCTGGCATCCAGCTCCGCCCTAAGTGGGAGGCCAGCAGGCGGAAACGGTCTCGGATGAAAGGAAGGATCTTGAGCATTCCTGAAATCAGTTACGTGCCAGCAGTTTGAGGGGTTTCCCGGAAATAAGAAAGGGTTGAAAAGTTTGGTGGCTTGTTTGTGTGTATCTCATGATATATTTTGCTAAAAGTCACTTTAGAGGGATGGTTTTTCTTTTGGAACGGGCATAACACAAGAAATAGCATGCTTCCACTTGACCCACAATTCAGGGAAATGACACGTTTTTTGTCTCCAGGTGTTCAGCTCAGTTAACAACCGCGCCTGCGTTCAGTGACCACATGGGGGCGACAGAGACTGGGCTCTCCGGATGGGAAGCTGGGTCCCAGAATTTGCCCCCAATAGTCCAACCAGTAGACTAAGAGGATTCTATCTTTCTGATGTGAATTCTTTCAGACTTATTGGGGGAATTTAACTGAGTTTTTTCCTTAGAGGTTAAGTCACACCAGATCGCATATTCTGGATATTTTGACTAAAGGCAAAAGGAGACAGAAACGAGATGAAGCTTTCTTGGAGCAGGGCTGTGGCAGTTGGAAGGGTGATAAGTTTTTCACATCTAAATACATTTTGAAGGTAGAACAAGACAATTTCCTCACATCCACGGAATGAAAGAAAATTTTAAATAAAGAATATTGCCGAGATTTTTTTTTTCTGCCTAAATACCTGAAAAGTTGAAATTGTCGCTAAGTGAAATATGCAAGTTTGGGGTTGGAGAAGGTCTTCTTGGGAACACTCAAAAACCGGTGATCCTCTTCCCTTCCAACCTTGCAGGGAAACGATACTGGTTTTCAGTTGCATGAATAAAGCTTTTTCTCCTGAGCTGTGATGGCCGAGTGGTTAAGGCGTTGGACTCGAAATCCAATGGGGTTTCCCCGCGCAGGTTCAAATCCTGCTCACAGCGTTCTCATTTTCGGTGTATCCTTGACTCTCGAAACTTCCAAATAATTTACTGCCGCCCCACGCAGCATGCATGCAGAAAAATCCCTTGAAAGGTAGTTATGACATTTTTAAAGAGAGTGGGCGCCAGCCAGCTTAGAGTTCCAGAGTTCCCTCTCGAAGTCTGAGCCTCTGTGAGCATCCAGAGTCCAGCCTACCCACTGTCTACAAGAGGCTTGGATCATGCTCAAAAATACTGGCTGCGTTGAGATGGTTTGTTAAGTCTGTAAGAGTGATCACATGGAACCAAATCAGAAAAGAAATCATACTTTCCCGTAGTCAATTTAGTCTCTGGTTTTAATCCCTTACTAGATTTTTAAAAATCAATCATTTCTTTGGTTGGCATGAACTGCGGATAATGAGGAAAATATGAACATGAAGTTCACCAAAACAGCGAGGGCCAGTGGCGCAATGGATAACGCGTCTGACTACGGATCAGAAGGTTCTAGGTTCGACTCCTGGCTGGCTCGTTAGGCTGTCTTTTTTTTCCTCCTTCCAGGTAGGAGGTACTACCTCGTTACTCTTTTCTAAAGGATACGGAAACAAGTTTTTAAAGTCCTTCGAATGTATTTTCGTGGAACTGGTCCTTCATTTTCCCTCCGTTGAGTGTGAAAGAGATTTCAGAATCATCAAAGGACCCATCCAGAAAGTTTTTCTTCCTACTTTTCATCATTTCTTGAACTTGAGAAAAGTGACTGAAAAAGACCATTGGAAGGGAGGTTTTTACATCAACGAAACTTGAAAATCGGAAAAAAAAATTTTTTTCCCTACCAGTATCTTCTACATCAGTAATTTTTTTCCCCACTGGGAAGAGTCCTCTTCCAGAGTCCTTTTTCCCCACTGGGAAGAGCATCCTGCAAAGCTCTTTCCTCGCATGCTGCTGCTAAGTCACTTCAGTCGTGTCCGACTCTGTGCGACCCCATAGACGGTAGCTCACCAGGCTCCCCCGTCCCTGGGATTCTCCAGGCAGGAACACTGGAGTGGGTTGCCATTTCCTTCTCCAGTGCATGAAAGTGAAAAGTGAAAGTGAAGTCGCTCAGTCGTGTCCGACTCTTCGTGACCCCATGGACTGCAGGCTACCAGGTTCCTCTGTCCATGGGATTTGCTAGGCAAGGGTACTGGAGTGGGGTGCCATCGCCTTCTCCGCAGAGCTGCTGACAAAAAGAGACATCTCCTATGGAAATGCTGAGTCAAGAAGTGTGGTAGAGACGCGACGCGGAAGGTTTTTTATGTCAGGATGGGTGTGGTTGTCATGAGCCCGGATAGCTCAGTCGGTAGAGCATCAGACTTTTAATCTGAGGGTCCAGGGTTCAAGTCCCTGTTCGGGCGTCTCCATTTTGCTTCCCAGGTGGTGTTAGTGGTGAAGAACCTAACTGCCAGCTGAGGGGACATTGGAGATGCGGGTTCTATCCCTGGAGGAGGGCCTCCAGTATTCTTGCCTGGACAATCCCAAGGACAGAGGAGCCGGCGGGCTAGAGTCCATAGGGTCGCAGAATCTGACACTACTGAAGCGATTTAGCACACACACCCCTGAGGCCCAGTCGGTGCTCTTCATCCTCGGTATCTACCCCACCAGCCGGAAACGTCAATCTTACGGACATAGGCAGGAGCTGGGAAACCGGACCTCAAGTGTACAGAAGAGCCAAGAGGAATGCCCTCCCCACTGTTTTTTAAAAGAAGATGAGCGTGTAAGGAAGGCGTGGAAAGGTAGCGCTGGAGCGGCATTTCCAAAGAGAACAGACTTGCCTCTTTCTCTGCGTTGATGCAGAACAGAGAGGCTGGGGGAGATCACTGCCAAGTGAGGGGGAAATTCCTCAAACTAAACTAAAAGAATCTTCATAGGTGGCTAGATTTCCGAATGTGTAACTTGTATCCTCGCTCTGCGCCGCAGGTAAAGTTCACCACCACGAGGGAAACGTTTAAGCTTCTGGACCTCGGATTATAATAACCGTGCATTGTAAAGGTCCACCCTGCCGGTATCATAAATCCAAAACCAAGCCAGGAATGGCCCGTACGGGGATCGAACCCGCGACCTTGGCGTTATTAGCACCACGCTCTAACCAACTGAGCTAACCGGCCACCGCGGGAGTGGATGTCTTTTATGAAAGTAAATTAGTTTACATTTTTGTTTTAATCTAAAAAATTATAAAAGATAGCAATTTTTTTTTAATTTCTCTCCCTCAGGCCACATTCATAGATTTTAATGAGGAATCTATACTATTTCAAGTCTTCGTATTTGGACTAGAAAATCAACGGAGAAATTTTTGTACAGAAGTTGAGCCTAGTTTATTTGTAGAAAAAGCACTGTAATAAGATCTTCAATCGTGGGTGAAGGGAGCCTTCCGTTTTTAAAAGCTTATCCCTACTGGATCACAAATTGCAAATAATTTGTAACTTAGAGACCTAATGTTTTCAAGTTGGTATTAAAATTTTCACCCATTGATATAGTGCATTCTCTGTGTCACTCATCTTCCATTTTGCGAATGGAAGGATCCAAGCACGAGGTTGGAGAAGATACAGTGAGATGAGCTCGTTGGCCCTCGGGGAGGCTATAGTTTTTATCACCTAAAGTTGAAGAAATCTCCTGCAGCCTTGGGAAATGTCCCTGTACATTCCCTGGGGTTGCATTGGTGTTTTGTTTGTTTCCTACTTTTTGAACTTTCCTGCTGACCGACCCCTAGTTAAATTTTCACTGAATATACATTTAAAGGTAAATGAATCAACAAGTAATGATTTTTGTTGAATTTTAAGCTGACGCTGGTGCAAGGGGGAAGTGTGAGTTGCTAGTGGTTAGTTAAGTATTCAACAGTCAAAGGCTCAAGTCCCGCCAGTCTTCTAGGTTTTACTTCTCTAGTCTTCAAGAGCTTTTGTCCTGGTAAGGCTTGTTGCTGCTGCTGCTGCTGTTGCTGCTGCTAAATCGCTTCAGTCGTGTCCGACTCTGTGCGACCCCATAGACGGCAGCCCATCAGGCTCCACCGTCCCTGGGATTCTCTAGGCAAGAACACTGGAGCGGTTGCCATTTCCTTCTCCAATGCATGAAAGTGAAAAGTGAAAGTGAAGTCGCTCAGTCGTGCCCGACTCTTAGCGACCCCATGGACTGCAGCCTACCAGGCTCCTCCATCCATGGGATTTTCCAGGCAAGAGTACTGGAGTGGGGTGCCATTTCCTTCGGTGCTCAAAAGTCACAGAAACGAAATCTGTTAATTCTTGGGCAGTCCCACGTCCTCTGTACTTAGCAAAATCAACTACCTTCCGGCTTTTGAGGATTCTTCTACATTCCAAAATGTGTATATAGACCCCTAATGTTCACTTAGAAAGCCATCGCTAAAGAATGAGCGTGTTTTAGCAATTTGAACTCCGAAAGAATTACTGTAAATAAGGGACAATTGAAATTGCTCGTGCCCTGATTCTTATAGATGCCTTTAATAACATCTAAATAAATACATAAATATAAAGCCCTAAGTGTTTTGCTTTGGGTTTTTTTCCCCTCTTTACCTTAAGGAATTACTGGTAGTTGTGGAAGAATTACTGTATATAGGCACAAAATTACATTTTGCCATAGAAATTAAGGGTAAATGTATGCAACTCCTCAGTATATAAAGGCACTATAAACTTATTATATTGTATATTTGAAGGCGATAGACATTTAGTTTGGCTTCAGTATCTCATAGTTCGCGTTACAAAACGGTAAGAAAACAGCTGCCGAAACCCGGGATTGAACCAGGGACCTTTAGATCTTCAGTCTAACGCTCTCCCAACTGAGCTATTTCGGCCACCCGTTGCGTACTACTTTGTCAACTACTCTCTTTAAATAGTCTTTTCTTAACTACTTCCTCCATTTCAGAAAAATGTAAGAAAACCTTTTGTCTTGTTTTCTAAAAACATAATACACTTCCCTTTCAAAAATAATTGTACCAACAACAAAAATATAGGACAATGGGGAAACATCCCCAAATTTCCTGAGTATGATAGGAGGAACAAAAGAACAGAATGGTAAAAGAAAATTTATGGATATGAATTGGAGAACCAAAGAGGTGTGGTGATTTATAGCTTCCTGTTGGAGTGGTAAGCTTCCTAGAACTCAAGGCAACACCGTTTGAGTTCATTTCTAGCTTGACGCTTAAATATCTTCTATTCTTTCAGTCATTTTTATTCCTTTCTATTCTATTAAAGTATGTTATATACAGTAAAGCACCCAAATTTTAAGTGCACAGCATGATAATCTCTACAAGTTTACACCCCTTAGTCACCATGCATGCTCCCTCATGTTCCCTCTCATTTGTTTTTAAACTTTATACATATTGAATCAAATAGACTCTGCATTCTTATAAGTCTGGCTTCTTTCACTCAATATTGTCTTTGAGATTCATCTGTTTTTTCTTAAAGCAGTTAAAAGCAGTTTGTTCCTATTTATAAACGTCCATTTTATGGTTGTACCACAATTTACTTATCCACTCTAATGCTGACAGGCATTTGGCTCTCAATTTGTGGTTATTATAAAAAGCACTGAACTTTCTTGTGCATAGTTTCAGATGAACATAATCATTGATTTATTAGATAGATATATAGATGTAAAGGTGGAATTGCGGGTATACAGGATATATGTGTGTTTAACTTTATTACGTGCTGTGACACTGTTTTCCAAATGTAACAGTTCACACTACTGAAAGCAACCTAGGAGGCTTCCGGTTGCTTCACAGTCTAGCCAATACTAGGTATTGTCATTTTAATTTTAGTTACTCGGGCCAGAATGTAGTTATAGTTCTTTGTGAGTTTGACTTGTATTTTTGATGATTATGATATTTTACATCTTCCCATATGTTCTTCCCTATTTAAGAAATTGGGTTGATTGCCAGTTTTTAAAAAAATGATTTGTAGTTCATTTCCTGTTCATTCATTCAGTTGTGTCCAACTCTGCAACCACATGGAATGCAGCCCGCCAGACTTCCCTGTCCTTCACCACCTCTCGGAGCTTGCTCAAACTCATGTCCATTGAGTCGGTGATGCCATCCAATCATCTTGCCCTCTGTCGTCACCTTCTCCTGCTGCCTTCAATCTTTCCCAGCATCAGGGTCTTTTCCAATGAGTTGGCTCTTATGTATTGTGAATACAAGTCCTCTGTCAGATATGTGTTGCAAATATGTTTTCCCAATTTGTGGTACATCTTTAGCTCTCCTAATTTTGTATTTTGAACTTTTTAATTTTAATGAAGTCCAACTTATCAGCCTTTACAGTTAGTACTATTTTGCATCCTAGTTCAGAAATATTTGCCTACACTAAAGTCATGAAGCTGTTCTCCTATGTTTCTGTCTAGAAGTTTAAGTATTTTCTTTTTAATATTTAAGTTTATATTCCATTTTGAATTTATGTATAGTGCAAGATAAGTATTAAATTCTTTTTCCTTAATATATTATTTCAATTATTAATAATAATTAATATAATTATTTCAATTAATAGCATTATTTATTGAAAAGTCAATTTTTCCCCTACTGAATTGCACTGTCTCCCTGTCATCAAACAGGGAACTGTTTATGTGTCTGTTTTTCCCTAGACTTTCTATTCTGCCCCATAGGCCTACATTTGTCTTTACACTAAAATGACACTATCTTAATTTCTTTAACTTAAAATTAAGTAATAATATCTTGCAGCATTATTTACAATAGCCAGGACATAGAAACAACCTAGATAACCATCAACAAATGAACAGATAAGAAGTAGTGGTACATATATACAATGGAGTATTAGCCATAAAAAGGAATGAACTTGAGCCAGTTCTAGTGAGGTGGATGAACCTAGAGCCTGTTATACAGAGTGAAGGAAGTCAGAAAGAGAAAAACAAATTCATATATTAACGAATATATATGGAATCTAGAAAAATGGTGCTGATGAACCTATTTTTAGGGCAGCAATAGAGACACAGACATAGAGAACTTGTGGACACAGTGCAGGAAGGAGAGGGTGGGATGAATTGAGAGAGTAGCATTAAAACATATACATTACCACATGTAAAATAGATAGCTGGTGGGAATTTGCTGTACGATGCAAGGAGCTCAACCTGGTGCTCTGTGATAGCCTAGAGGTGCGGTATGGGGCAGGAGGTAGGAAGGAGATTCAAGATGAAGGGGACATGTATATACCTATGGCTGGTTCATGTTGTTGTATGGCAGAACTGACACAACATTGTAAAACAAATATCCTCCAATTAACTAAATAAATTATTTTTTAAATTAAGTAATATTATCTGATAATACAGGGCCTCAGTTTTGTTTTTCTCACTTTGGATTGCCATAGCTATTCTGGATTTTTTAAATTTTTTTAATTTATTATTTAAAAATTATTATTTCAATATGAATAACTGTGGCTCAGATCATGAACTCCTTCATCAAATATGTATTTTGTAAATATTTTCTCCAGTCTGTTATTCTCTTTCCATGGGCTTTCACAGCCAGAAGATTTTAATTTTAATGGACTCCAATTCTTCAATTTTTTCTCTTTCACAGATCATATTCTTAGTATAGTATCTAAAAAATCCTTTCCAGGGACTTCCCTGGTAGTTCAGTGGCTCGGACTCCCTTCTCCCAACTCACAGAGCCGGGATTCAGTCCCTGGTGGGGGAATTTGATCCCACATGCCACAAATAAGACAGTCAAATAAATAATTAAATATTTTTTAAAAAGTCATCACCAGGAGTTCCCTAATGGTCTAGTGATAAGGATTCAGTGCTTTCACTACCGTGGCTCAGGTTCAACCCCTGAGCATGGAATTGAGATCCTGTAAGCTGTGTAGTGTGGTAAATAGTTTCACCGAACCTGAGATCAGCTAGGTTTTCTCCTATGTTATCCAGAAAAGTTTTATATTTTACATTTAGGTCTGGCCTGTCATCTACTTTTGAAATGGCAACCCACTCCAGTATTCTTGCCTGGAAAATCCCATGAATAGAGGAGTCTGGTGGGCTGTAGTCCATGGGGTTGCAAAAAGAGTTAGACACAAATGAGAGACTGAGTGGGCATGCACATCATCTACTTGAATTAATATTTGTGACATAAGATCTATGTCTAGATTCATTTTTATTTTGCATGTAGTTTTTTCTGAATTGTTTGTTGAAAATACAATTTTTTATTAAGTTGTTTTTGCTCCTTCATCAAAGATCAGTTGACTGGATTGGTTTAGGTCTTTATCTAGGTTCTTTATTCTGTTCCATTGATCTATTTATTTATTCTTTCACCAATACCATACTGTCTTGATTGTTGTAGTTTTATAACAAATCTTGAAGCTAAATAATATCAGACCTCCAAACTTGTTCTTCAGTGGTGGTGGTGGTGGAGGTTTAGCTGCTAAGTCATGCCCAACTCTTGCAACCCCATGGACTGTAGCCCACCAGGCTTCTCTGTCCATGGAATTTTCCAGGAAAAAATACTGGAGTAGGTGGCCATTTCCTTCTCCAGGTTGTTAACTTCAGTATCCTGTTTGTTATTTTGAGTCTTTCAATATACTTTAAAATTAGTTTATCAATATACATAATATAACTTGCCTGGATTTTTACTATATCCTCCAAAGAATGGGCTCATTTAATCTAAGTAATCAAATTTGTGGGCTTACCTGACTATGGAGCCTGCAGACCAAAACTACTGAGACTGTGCTGCAGCTACTGAAACTCACATGCCTAGAGCCAGATCAAGAGAAGCAACAGGAGAAGCAACCAAAAAAGGAAGCCCACACACAGAAATGAAGAGGAACCCCAGCTCACCACAAGTAAAGAAGCCTCCAGGTAGGAACCAAGACTGAGGGCAACCAAAAATATATAAATGAATAAATTGTTTCCTAACAAAAGTGGAAGAGAGAGACATAAGATGAAAATCAGAGATGTGACAAGGGAAGCAGAGATTAGAGTAATGCAATTGCTGGCTTTGAAGATGAATGGGGTCCAGAGTTAAGGGATGTGGGCCACCTCTAGAAGCTAGAAAAAGCAAGAAATAGAATTGTCTAAGAGAATTTCCAGAAGGAACACAGACTTGCCAACAACTTGGTTTTAGCCCAGTGAGAGCCTTTTTAGACTTCTTATCTACAAAACTGCAAGACAAGAATTTTGTGCTAAGCCACTAAGTTTCTGACATGAGGGCAATTGTACAGTAGTTTGAACATTCTTTGGCATTGCCTTTCTTTGGGATAGGAAGGAAAACTGACCTTTTCCAGTCCTGTGGCCACTGCTGAATTTTCCAAATTTGCTGACATATTGAGTGCAGCACTTTTACAGCATCATCTCTTAGAATTTTAAATAGCTCAGCTGGAATTCCATCACTTCCATTAGCTTTGTTCATAGTAATACTTCCTAAGGTCCACTTGACTTCACATCCCAGGATGTCTGGCTCTAGGTGAGTGAGTGACCACATCATCCTGGTTTTCCAGGTCATTAAGGCCTTTTTTGTATAGTTCTTGTGTATTCTTGCCACCTCTTGTTAATACTTCTGCTTCTGTCAGGTCTTTGCCGTTTCTGTCCTTTATTGTGCCTATCTTTGCATGAAATGATGGTATTTCCAATTTTGTTAAAGAGATTTCTAGTTTTCCCAGTCTATTGTTGACCTCTATTTCTTTGCATTGTTCACTTAAGAAAGCTTTATTATCTCTCCTTGCTATTGTCTGGAACTCTGCATTCAGTTGAGTATATCTTTCCCTTGCTCCTTTGCCTTTTGCTACTCTTCTTTTCTTAGCTATTTGTATGGCCTCCTCAGACAACCACTTTGCTTTCTTGCATTTCTTTTTCTTTGGGATGGTTTTGCTCACCACCTCCTGTACAATGTTACGAACCTCCACGTCCATAGTTCTTCAGGCACTCTGTTCATCACATCTCATTCTTTGAATCTAATTGTCACCTCCACTATATAAACATAAGGGATTTGATTTAGGTCAAATGGCCTAGTAGTTTTCCCTACTTTCTTCAATGTAAGCCTGAATTTTGCAGTGAGGATTTCATGATCTGAGCCAGTCAGCTCCAGATCTTGTCATTGCTGACTATATAGAGCTTTGCCATCTTCGACTGTAGAGAATATAATCAGTCTGATTTTGGTATTGAATGGTGATGTCCATGTGTAGAGTCTTCTCTTGTGTTGTTGGAAGAGGGTGTTTTCTATGACCAGGGCATTCTCTTGCCAAAACTCTGTTAATCTTTGCCCTGCTTCATTTTGTACTCCAAGGCCAAACTTGCCTGTTACTCCAGGTATTTCTTGACCTCCTACTTTTGCATTCCAGTCTCTTATGATGAAAAAGGCATCTTTTTTTGGTGTTAGTTCTAGAAGGTCTTGTAGGTCTTCATAGAATCATTCAGATTCAGCTTCTTTGGCCTTAGTAATTAGTAATTGGGGCATAGACTTGGATTACTGTGATGTTGAATATTTTGCCTTGAAAACAAACTGAGATCATTCTGTCATTTTTGAGATTGCACTCAGGCACTACATTTTGGACTCTTGTTGACTATGAGGGCTACTTCATTTCTTCTAAGGGGTTCTTGCCCACAGTGGTAGATATAATGGTCATCTGCATTAAATTTACCCATTCCTGTCTATTTCAGTTCACTGCTGGCAAGGTAATGCTCAAAATCCTTCAAGCTAGGCTTCAGCAGTATGTGAACCAAGAACTTGCAGATGTACATGCTGAATTTAGGAAAGGCAGAGGAACCAGAGATCTTATTTTCTTGGACTACAAAATTACTATGAACGGTGACTGCAGCCCTGATATTAAAAGACCCTGGCTCCTTGGAAGAAAAGCTGTGACAAACCTATACAGCATATTAAAAAGCAGAAACATAGTTTCTGAAAAAAGTCCATATAGTCAAAGTCATGGTTTTTCACTTCCTAATTATCTCACCATGCTGGGCATGACCCAAAATGCTGGGAGGACAAAAAGATCAAGTCCCTATTCTTATGAAGCTTACCTTCTAGTGGATGGAGACAGATACAAGGCAAATAAATTTTAAAATATGGAAAACAAAACAAAAGTCATGGTTTTTCCAATAGTAAGGTATGGGTGTGAGAGTTAGACCATAAAGAAGACTGAGCACAGAAGAACTGATAATTTCGAATTGTGGTGCTGGAGAAGACTCTTGAGAGTCCCTTGGACTTCAAGGAGATCAAGTGAGTCAATCCTAAAGGAAATCAATATTCATCAGAAGGACTAATACTGAAGCTGAAGCTCCAGTACTTTGGCCACGTGATGCAAAGAGCCCACTTATTGGGAAAGACCCTGATTCTGGGAAAGATTGAGGACAGGAAGAGAAGAGGGTGACAGAGGATGAGATGGCTGGATGGCATTCCCAACTCAATGGACATGAGTTTAAGCAAACTCCAGGAGACAGTGAAGGACAGGGAAGCCTGGTGTGCTGCAGTCCATGGGTTACAAAGAGTCAGGCACAATTTAGCAACTGAACAACAACAACAATTAAGTTTGTCCTAATTTGTTACAGAAGCAATAGGAAATTAGTACAATTATCAAAATTCATCAAACGCTACACTTAAAATGCTTGAATCTTATTGTATATAAATGTCTCACCAGAAAAGAGACCTATGGGACTTCCCAGGTGGTCCAGGGGTAAGACTCTACACTCCCAATGCGGGGGCCCCCGACTTGATCCTTGGTCACAAACCGCAAACCACAACTAAGAGTTTGAATGGTATAACTAAAACTCCTCATGCCTAGTGCATCCTAAATAAATGCATTTTGCTTTAAAGGAAACATAAGAGAACTGTATTGTTGCTTTCTGTTTTGAACCACTAGCTGCACAGAAGTTAGTGTGATCAGAGTCATCACAGAGTTCCCAAATCAAGCCATGGGAATCAGAGACAACCCAGCCCTTGACTGGCCAGAGATCACTACTGGAAATAGGAATAACCCCTGGGGACATTCTTTGTGATTCTGCCAATTTTATTTTCACATTGTTTCCTCAAACATCATTTGCTCACTGTATTAACTAATATTATGTAATATCATGTCAGGCACTAGGTTTCAAAAAGTATTAAAGAGGCTCTTCTGTTGAAAAATTCAGTAAGTCCCCAACATACAAATAACTTCCATTACAGGACTGCGTCCATGAGTCCAGTTCATTCACAAAGTTAACCTAGGTACCCAACTAACACAATCAGCTATATAGTATTGTACTGTAATAGGTTTATAATACTTTTCACACAAATAATACATAACAAAAAATAAAATAGACATTTTAATCTTACAGTGGAGTAATACAATACAACAGCTGGCATTCAGGGGCTGGCATGGAGTGAACAGGCAAGAAGAGCTACTGACTGGAGGAGGGAGAGGAGGTGGGAGATGGTAGAGCTGAAGGATTGTCAGCAATAGGAGATACAGGGCAAGGTGCAGTGTCACTCATGCCTGACACTGAAGACATAAGTTCTGATTTCTTGCTGAATGCAATTCTATCTCAGTTCAGTTCAGTTCAGTCGCTCAGTCGTGTCCGACTCTTTGTGACCCCATGAATTGCAGCACGCCAGGCCTCCCTGTCCATCACCAACTCCCAGAGTTCACTCAGACTCACGTCCATCGAGTCGGCGGTGCCATCCAGCCATCTCATCCTCTGTCATCCCCCTCTCCTCCTCCCCCCAATCCTTCTCAGCTCAATGATCCAGTGATCTGGGTGGTAGCTCTTTTTTTCTCGCCTTAAATGACACGGTAGAATAGTATTGCTTTCGGAACAGCTGCTACATCCTTTGTGTATCATTATAGATACAGGTCCTGTGCTCAAAAGCTAACAGTGCCTCCTCAAATAAAGAAAATTCCCTTGCCATTTCCTGCATCATGAATCACTTCAGTTCTTCAGTTACTTCTTCCTCTTATCTCTCTTCTTCCTTTTTCTGGGCCTCCAATTCCTGGTGCTTCTTAGCAGTACCAGATATATCACTGATGCTTTTACACTTGCTTCTGGACATCCTAGACTTGGAAGAAAGATACTGTACTCTATACAGTACTGTGCAATAAAGTACACAAAAGCACAACCACTTGTAGAGAATCCACACATTTGACAATGTAAGCCAGACAAGTGAACTAACTCACGGGACTGGACAAGCGAATGCATGTTGGCATTTTTGAAAGTTCTGCAACTTGAAGATTCATATGTAGAGGACTTACTATGTGCCAGGGCAACCTCTTTTCCTTTTTCTTCTCTAACTATGCTCATGGCACCATTCCCATAGCTTGACTTTTGCCTTTGTTCTTACCTCTGCCTGTACGTGTCTTTCACCATATATATCCAAGACTTTCTCCCTTATTTTCTTCAGGTTTCTGCTTAAATATCACTGCTTAGACAGGCTTTCTCTAACAATCTTATATCACACAGCACTCCCAGCATATTCCCTGGTATCCTTGATCCCTCTTATCCTATTTTTGTTTTTTGCTGTCAACTTATTACCACTTTGTCCAACTATATATAAATATATTTATGTTCAGTTGTTCATTGCTTATTTCTCCCTACTAGAAATTAAGTTCTAGAGAATAGAGATTTGATTTTTTTTTTTTTCCAATACAGTAATCTCAGCATCTAGAGTGGATCTGCCAAAAAGCAGGCATCAAGTATTTGCTGAATGGCTGCCTTTATCTCCTGAGATAAAGTACACAGGAGAGGGAGTGGGTTTGAGTTTGATGATTTCCCCATGTGTTGCTGTTAGAGACTTGCAGGAATGTCTAGACAGAAATATCCTGTAGGCAGTAGGATGCATAGGTCTTGATTCAAAAGAGGGGACTGGATGGGAAAGAAATCTTAAAGTCATCAGTATTTGGAAAGATACTGTAATTAAGGGAATGAATATAATACAAAGAATGTGTATATCAGTAGGTGAGAAAAAAAATGAGATGAAACTGTAGGCTATAACCATAGGTAAGAAACACAAGAGAAGGAGGGCCCTGTGAAACAATGAAATCCAGGAGAGACTGGGTAAAAGTAGAGCAACATACGATCATTTATTTCAGACACAGCCTCCAGATGAATGTCGCTTTTCCAAACAAGGTCGTTTATTTTCTGATGAAATTAGGAAGAAATCCATACACAGCTACCTACTTTTCATTGCAGGGGGAGATAAATTTCTGTTCCCCAGTCTGGTTTATGTACGGTAGGCGTGGAGCTCGACTCAAACACATTTATATTTCACAGATGAAGTTCAGCAACCTCCCTGCAGATCTTATGGAAGTCAGCGTTAAGATGCCTGAGCGCAGCTTCTGGTCATTCGTGAGCCCCTGTGACAGCCGCACGAAATGGCAGAGCCTAAGACCCAGGTTGTCCTCTTCCGTGCTCAGTTCCCCAAGATTTGAGGGATGGTTTTACACTAGGAGCGAGGAAAGGATGAGGGAGACTCATTCGAAGCTGTGCAACCTGACTTTAAGATCTCCTGACAGAGGAGAATCGAATATGACTGAATGAGCTCAATTTGCCTCCTTTCGGCTTGTGATTTCTTTGTGTTTGAAAACGACCAAATAGTCTCCTTAATCATGGGAATATCTGCGTTCTCACCTTGGAAAATGTAGCAGCCTCTTTTTAGCTTTTATCTTTAAAGAGGACTGAAGGAAAGTATTAGAGTGAAAAGAGACTGAAACCGTAAAGGGAAGAAAACATGCTCCAGGTGAGGCTCGAACTCACAACCTCGGCATCACCCGCACATATACTGCTGTATAAGTACCGCGCGCTAACCGATTGCGCCACTGGAGCATGCTTTCCCTTAGCTCTCGGTGCGCACTCTACTGAGCCACGAGCGACCGGCGCGCCGGCTCCCCAAGATAAGCAGAGCGGGAACGCGCCGCACTGCTGGGGACTCTCTTCTCCCCACCCTCCTCAGCTGCGGCTGGCCTGGCAGAAACACTTTGACCGAGACACTTCGATCTCTCCCGCAAAAGTGTGATTCTTCCTCTGGGCCCGCGAGGATTAGCATTTCCCAGGGGTGCAGGGATGCTCCTTTCAGAAGCCCCGAGAGAAGGCCGAGGAGAAAGGACGGGCGGACTCTGGTTCCTCCTCGCCTTGACTCCAAGAAGGGGACGATTTCCGCGGAAGACAAGGGCTATTTGACCGAGGTATTGTATCACCGCGCACCGCCTGGCTGGTCCGTGATCCTTCCTACCAGATCAGGACCCAGAGAAGCAGAGCCAGCCCAGTCCTCGCCCAGCGGGTTCCCCAGCACCCGCTGCGCTTCTGGCGGAACGATCCACCTTGCTGTCCAGCATCTCCGGGCTGTGCCTCCAGGTTCCCCTAAATCCTTCCCGAGATTGCAAACCTCATTCTAAGTCATACAGCCGGCTGGTCCGGCATCTCCTGTGGGAAAACAACCAGAGCAGAAACGGCTCCTTCGTGCCGAGTGTTAAAGAGATCAAGGTGGTGTCCCCCACCCCCACTCCCACCCTGCTCCTCCACCAGCTTTGACCTTCTTTTGAGGTTCGTTGCAGGTAGTTTGCCTCTACAACCCAGTAGAGTAGAGGCAAACCCAATTTGCCCACCCAGTATCTTCATTTTCTGCCTGGGGCATCTCATTATAAAGGCCAATTTTGTTTGTTAGTTTGCTTGTTTGTATTTGGCGTAGAGTAATCGCAGCTGGCACATACATACCAGATATGAGGCTTTCAGGCTTTTATGGAATAATTCCTGTCAGTCAGAAGGAGTATTGTGTAAATGATGGAATAGCTTGACTATTCCTGTCCACACGGGACTTTCTCTGGGTCAACAAACAGTACTGAGAGTACTAGACCAGTGACCAAATATCCCCATTCAGATGCAGGAAGGAGTGCGAGGGGAGAGAACTATTTCCATATTTCGGTGTCTGTTGCATTGCTGTACTGGATCGTTACGTGTGTTTAAAACACACCTTAATGTAAGGAGCAGTGAGAAGCGACATAGCCCTTTAGTAGTGATCATCTCACCACACGATCTCCTCCTACATTCCCACCACACAGTCCTCGAGCTCTGCCTGAACCTCTAGAGGGCATTCATCTAAACAACAACAGCAGCCACAAGTTGGTTGGAGCTTATTGGGCTAGACTTTGTTCTAAGTGATTTATATAAACCTCATCTTAGCACTCATGTGCTGTATTCCAAGTCTGGATCTAGACAAGAAGAACCAGTATCTTCGGAACTATTCTTAAGAGATGAAAACTTACAAGATTCACGATATGTCACTGGATATTAAACTGACTTTCATTAATACAATGCAAGCATTATAAGCATAAAATCATGTGCATGAAGAAAAATGTAGATAGAAAGCCAAGTGCTTGGGATTGTTAACGTTAAAAAAAATTTTTTTTCTGATTTCTGCCTGCTCTTTTTTCTATGAAAGTATGGCCTGCAGGAGAAGGCAATGGCACCCCACTCCAGTACTCTCACCTGGAAAATCCCATGAACGGAGGAGCCTGGTAGGCTGCAGTCCATGGCGTCAGGAAGAGTCGGACACGACTGAGCAACTTCCCTTTCACTTTTCACTTTCATGCATTGGAGAAGGCAATGGCAACCCACTCCAGTGTTCTTGCCTGGAAAATCCCAGGTACTGGGGAGCCTGGTAGGAGGCCATCTATGGGGTCACACAGAGTAGGAAACGACTGAAGCGACGCAGCAGCATGGCCTGCACTGACCATAATTTAGGTTTCCCTGCCCTGCAACTTCATCTTGAGTTTCAATTGAGGGAGCAAACAGAATGAGAGAAGACAGAAAGGTTGGAGTATTTATCTCTCTGGATTGCTTTCTCTGGGTCAACTTTAGTTCATCAAAGTGGATGTTTCCTTCAAGTTCCAGATAAATACCCAAAACTGAATTTGCTGGATCATATGGTAGTTATATTTTTAATTTTTTTAGAAGCCTCCATGATGTTTTCCATAATGAGTGCATAAATTTACATTTCCACTTACAGTGCAGAAAGGTTTCCTTTTCTCCGCACCCTCACCAGCACTTATTTCTTGTCTTCTTGATAATAACTCCCTTATATAATTGATGTACTTAAACAATTAATATTCAGAGTAATTATTGATGTGGCTGGATTGATATTTACTAAGTCATTATCGGCTTCTATTTACTACCCTTGTTCTTTCTTCCTACTTTTGTCATCTATACTTTTGAGGTTTTAATTGAGCATTTATATGATTCTATTTTCTCTCCTATCTTAGCATACAGTTACACTTCTTTTACTTTTTTCAGTAGTTTGCAATATATATTTACAACTAATCCAAGTCTACTTTCAGATAACACTAATAGCCCTATATCATGTCCTAAATAGTGTGAGTACCTTATAATAACAAAAGAATCCCAATTCCTCTCTCCTGTCCCTTGTATCATTGCTGTCATTCATGTCACATATGGAGAAGGCAGTGGCACCCCACTCCAGTACTCTTGCCTGGAAAATCCCATGGACGGAGGAGCCTGGTGGGCTGTAGTCCATGGGGTCGCTGAGTCGGACACGACTGAGCGACTTCACTTTCACTTCTCACTTTCATGCACTGGAGAAGGCAATGGCACCCCACTCCAGTACTCTTGCCTGGAGAATCCCAGGGATGGGGGAGCCTGGTGGGCTACCGTCTATGGGGTCGCACGGAGTCGGACACGACTGAAGTGACTTAGCAGCAGCATGTCACATATATGCAGACATACACAAGCAAATATATATAGAGAGAGGTGTGTGGTATACAAATAAGCATACATAATCAAATACTCAGTTAACTACTACTATTACTTTGAACAAACTGTTATATAGTAAATCAATTAAGAATAAGAAAAATGCAAGTTTTTATTTTATCTTCACTTATTTCTTCTTCAGTGCTCTTCCTTTGTCTATATAGACCTGAGTTTCTGACCTTTTTTTTTTTTTTCCCCATCCCTCTTAAGAACTCCTTTTAGCAAGTTTTTTGTTTGTTTGATTGCTTTTGCAAGTCAGGTCATCTAGTGACAAATTCCCTAAAGTGTTGTTGGTCTTAGAAAGTATTTTTCTTGCTTCTGAAGGATAATTTTGCAGGGTACAAAATTCTGGGTTGTTTATTTTTTTTCCCTGTCAAAATTTTAAATATTTAACTTCACTGTCTTCTTGCTTGCGTGGTTTCTGAGGAGCAGTCTGATATAATTCTTATCTCTGGTTCTGTATGGGTAAGATGTTTTTCCCTCTAACTTCTTTCAGGACTTTATCTTTTGTTTTCTGTAGTTTAAAAATTAAGTAGCTAGTTGTAGTCTTACTAGGTATTCTTGGTATTCTCTGGGCTTCCTCAACCTGTGGTTAGATGTCTGACATTAATTTTAGGAAAATCCCAATTATTATTATTATTTAGGAAAATCCCAGTCATTATTCTCTCAAATATTTCTTCTCTTACTTTCTCTCTTCTCCTTCTCAAGTTCCCCTTACTTACATGTTACATCTTTTCTAGTTGTACTGCAGCCCTTGAACACTCTGTTTTTGTTTTTTTCAGTCTTTATTCTCTTTGCTTTTTTCAGTTTTTGAGTTTTCTATTGTTGTATCTAGCTCTGAGATACAATATGAAGCAAGATATGACTCCTGTCTTCAAGGAAGCTTAGACTCCATTAAGTAAGTATGATAAAATCGATAATTACAATATCTCTTTAGGCTTATAGCATCTAAGTTAGTCAAGACTCCAGTTTACAACGAATTGAATCACAGGAGAAATTGGTTTATTAAAAGGCTTGTTGTTGTTCAGTCATTAACTCATGTCCGACTCTTTGTGACCCCATGGACTGCAGCACGCCAGGCTTCTCTGTCCTTCACTGTCTCTCGGAGTTTGTCCTGGTCCGTTGAGTCACTGATGCTATCTAACCATTTCATCCTCTGCCGCCGCTGCTTCTCCTTTTGCTTTCAATCTTTCTCAGCACCAGGGTCTTTTCCAGTGGGTCAGCTCTTCACATCAAAAAGCTTATATTGGTATTAATTGTATTGGTGGCATTTCAAATGAGGTTTTCCACACCTGAGTTTCAGATATCAAGAATTCATATATCACAGCAACTTTATTTGTGTCATATGTTTTTTCTAAAAGCAGCACCCCCAAGGCTCCAGTGAGATTCGAACTCACGACCCCTGGTTTACGAGACCAGTGCTCTAACCCCTGAGCTACGGAGCCCCAGTAACTTACCTTTAAACTCCTTGTCTTAAAGCAGATTATATGCTGAAATCGTTAGGGTTTCGTTGCTTTATTTTGATTCGTTTCTGGAAAATTTGACACCCTACTGTCAATCCCTTTTCGATTTTCTGATCTGTGGTCAAACAAATTCCCTCACTGTCTGATAGTTTTAACATCATGTTCGATTGGCTTTTGTCAAAGGAAATACAGGACCCCTAATCCAACTCTGAGAGTTTTGCCTGAAAATCCAGAGTAGTCGAGGGTCAGAGGTTGCACGTTGACGAGAGTGGGGAATGAACAGCTTGCCCATCAATTAAGATGCGAGGTTTCAGGATGAGGGCTATGGGGCCACTTGATTTTAGTTACAGTCACGCCCTCTGCTCTGCAGTATATTCCGCACTGATTTTCCAGGCTTCATTTTTTAGAGTCTTGGGGGAAAGCACGCGAGATCTGTCTCAAATTCCTCGATATCGGTTTTCAGAAGGGAGACTGAGAGTTGAGGATAAGGATGAGGTCAGCAGGAAGAAGGAAATGGAGCGGATTTCTCCCTGAAACTGAAACCGAAGAGAGGCTCTGCCTGTTTGTAGCCTTGTCTTTGAGGCTGAAATACCTTTTAAAGCCTCGATCCAGGGCGTAAAGAAAGTGCTATGTTTCTCCTTCCCCACTGGGTATGGCTGAAATCCAAATAGAAAAATTCTGTCTAAAGGAGCTGTGGCAAAGATATCAGAAAATTTGTTAATTTCCACCCAGGTAAAGGAACTGCGTGGAGAAGGAAAGGGCAACCCACTCTAGTCTTCTTGCCTGGGAAATCCCATGAACAGATGAGCCTGGCAGGCTATATAGTCCATGCGGTCTCAAAGAGTCAGATAGGAGCACATTGAGCACACAAAGTCACACACATATAAATATGAGCACACTGATCACTGAGTCAGACACTGAGCACACAAAGGGGCTGCGAGGGTCACATACACACACACACACACACAATCTGTTTAGGGACTCCGCTCAGACTAGCAACAGCAATAATGTAAAGAGACCTGGTGAGGAAAAAAATTCAACCACAAATCCTAGGTCTCCTCAGAGACCCTGTGCTCCTGATATAAAGCAAGCATTGTTTTCCTGTCTACTTTCAGGATTTGATAGCTGGCTCATTAAAAAACAACTCTTAATTAAAAACAAAAAGCAAAACCAAAACCAACTCGACTGCCAACAAATTCAAGTAACTCATTAAAAACAACTCAGCAAAATAAGATTTGTTGGTGAAGTGGGGAATCCAGTTTCTATGCTTTGGTCCCAATCTGGAATACAGTTCTCCCATCATTCAGGGGAGAGACTGCAGAATCTATGAAAAGCCAGCCAGCCCACTCTTTTAAAGGTCTCACTGGGTAAAAAAGAAACACACTCTACCTCCCTCTCTCCACAGTCATATATGGGCAAAATAATGTTCTTATGACCTCAGTTCAGCCACTCAGTCTTGTCCAACTCTTTGCAACCCCATGGACTGCAGCACGCCAGGTTTCCCTGTCCATCATCAGCTCCTGAAGCTTGCTCAAACCCATGTCCATTGAGTCAGTGAGGCCATCCAACCATCTCATCCTCTGTTGTCCCCTTCTCCTCCTGCCTTCAATCTTTCCCAGCATCAGGGTCTTTTTCAAGGAGTCAGTTCTTCACATCAGGTGGCCAAAGTATTGGAGCTTCAGCTTCAGCCTCAGTCCTTCCAATGAATATTCAGGACTGATTTGCTTTAGGATTGACTGGTTTTAATTCTTTGCAGTCCAAGGGACTCTCAAAATTCTTCTCCAACACCACAGTTCAAAAGCATCAATTCTTTGGTGCTCAGCTTTCTTTATGGTTCAACTCTCACATCAGTCACCATCTACAGTAATTCTGGAGCCCAAGAAAATAAAGCCTCTCACTGTTTCCATTGTTTTCACATCTATTTGCCATGAAATGATGGGACCAGATGCCATTATTTTAGACTTTTGAATGTTTAGTTTTAAGCCAGCTTTTTCAATCTCTTCTTTCACTTTCATCAAGGGGCTCTTTAGATCCTCTTCACTTTCTGCCATAAGGGTGGTGTCATCTGCATATCTGAGGTTATTGATATTTCTCTTGGCAAACTTGATTACGGTTTGTGCTTTACTAGACCAGTATTTCACTTGATGTATTCTGCATATAAGTTAAAAAATGCAGGGTGAAAATATACAGCCTCGATGTGCTCCTTTCCCAATTTGGAACCAGTCTGTTGTCCCATGTCTGGTTCCAACTATTGCTTCTTGACCTGCATACAGATTTCTCAGGAGGCAGGTTAGGTGGTCTGATATTCCCATCTCTGTAAGAATTTTCCAGTTTGTTGTGATCCATAGAGTCAAAGGCTTTAGTGTAGTCAATGAAGCAGAAGTAGATGTTTTTCTGGAATTCTTTTTCTTTTCCTATGATCCAACAGATGTTGGCAATTTGATCTCTTATGACATAGAGTGTCATAAACAAAAATGTAGAGAAACACAACAAAACAGGAAATGGGCATATTAATGAAGTTGAGAGTGAGGGGAGTGAAAGAAATGTGAGGTCAATTTTATCGTTGTTACTCATCAGCAACTTCCTAAACTTCTTGGATGAAAAGTCTGCCTCCTGCCTTCTGGAGGAGCCAGTTTGTTCAGATTCTCCATAATCCTAAACTTGTGTGTCCAGGAGGGCCTCTCTGCTGAAGCTCCTCCTCATCACCTGAGTATCAGAGAAGAAAGGGACGTGGTCTCAAGAAAGATCAGAAACTTCCAGAAAGTCTGTGATTTGCCGTTTTCACAGATTTCATCCTATATTTAGGTATAGTATTCACCTCTGATTTTCTTGCACCTAAAGAAATGTGTAAACTCAGTGAAATATGGTGAGACAGACAACAGGAAGAAACTGTCTTCAGGACTTTTCAGTAACAGTCTTCTCAAGGTCTTTCCAGTTTCTGCCTGCTGTCCAGCCTCAAAGTCACATGCTGTGGAGTTTGTTCCCATTTTTAGGTAACAAAATTTGCATATCCACTACTCCTCATGAATTGACTGTCTCTCAGTCCCAAGTTCACCCTTTTTGCCTGCTTTGTGGAAATGGGTATGAATCCTTTAAATAGTTTTCTTTTAACAGGCACCAAAGCTCTGCAGTAGGGAATAGTGGAGAATCATTGCAGGAGGAAGGAGGATTTGCATCCTGGTTCCCATGCATTACTTGGCCTGCTGCTTCCCCATGGTCTACCTCCTACAGAGGCATGGCTTTCCCCTGCTTCAGGCTCCAGCAGCCAGCAGCAGCCACTAACTTCCCCAGGCGGGCATCCCCCTTGAGTGTTTTCTAGTGGAGAGCTCTCAGTGAGAGACCTCTCCAGGAAGAGTTTTCCAAGAAACACTGGAAGAATGATCTTCAGCAAGTTCCAGAGGGCAGATTTCAAGCAAGTTCTGCTGGCACAACCCCACAGAAATTTCTCTGCTCTTCAGTGAATCATGCCCAAGCCTTCCCCATCAAGGTCTGGATCTTAGCTAGGGGTAGGGTGAAGTATAGAGGGTTCGTCCTTCTGTGCTTTATCTCAGCCATGGGTGAGAGGGCACTCCCTAAGGTGCTTTAGCAGTCCTAAGGGTAGTGATTTGCTATTCTTATATTCATTAGTATTCTCTTTACTTTTTACTCATCAATTCCTTGTTTCTCCAATCCCTTCTTTAGTCAACAATTCTATATATTACACTTTCCCTATTCATTATAAGCAATATACTTTCTGGGGATATAATGTACAACTTGACAACTGTAGTTAACAATACTGTATTGTATATTTTAAAGTTACTAAGAGAGTAGATCTTAAAAGTTCTCATCACAAAGAAAAATAATTTGTAATTTTGTGAGGTGATAGATGTTAATTAAACTAATTATGGTAACCATTTTGCAATATATACATATATCAAATCATTATGTTGTATACCTTAAACTTATATAGTATTATATGTCAAATATATCTCAATTAAACTGGAAAAATAAATAAACAACTTTTCCTGTCATTATTGGTTCTTCTCTCCTGACTGGACCAAGACTGATCCATCCCTAACTATTGCTACATAACAAACCATAATAAAACTTAATGGCTTAATTTAACACCTATAATTTATTTGGTTCTACACATTGGTTGGTTCTCCCAGAGTTTGGACAGAGCACAGTGGGGACAGTTTGTCTCTGCTCTGTGATTTCTGGAAACTCAAGTGGAAGACTATAAGACCAGTGGCAGGAAATCATCTGAAGAATGGGTTACTCAAACGTATGGCAGTTGTTGCTGGCTGTGGGCTGGAGTCCTCAGGTATTTTCCATGTGGTTTTTTCCTGTAGCTTAGTTTGGGCTTCCTCACAGTATGGTGGTTGGGTTCTGGGGACAAATGTCTTGAGAGAAAAGTATTGACAGTTTCTATCACCTTTTACCACCTAGCTTTGGAAACTCATATAGCATCCCTTCCATAGCAGGCACAGGCCTAACCAGATTCAAGGGGAGGGAACAGAGACCCCCACCTCCAGAAGGAATGTCTCAAAATTGCATTAAAAGAAAAATACACGACATGAGATATATTGGTATGGCCGTTTTTAGAAAATAGAATCTATGACAGGTTTTTTTTTAATGACTTAATGACTTAATTCTAACCACTTAGAAGCCTCTATCTCCTTAGATTTCATTTATCCAATGTTCCCTGGACTTACAAAGAAAATTTTGAGACATTAAAATAAGTTTGCATTAATATTAAACAGGTGTCTAGGGAACATATTACCCAGAGGTTCATGATATATTGACGGTGCTGAGCCCTACAAGAATTGGTGTATTAAAGAAAATTGAATTATGGCATATTTCAGTTTTGATTTCTCGCTTACATTACATTTTCATAATATCCATTTTCAAGTACCCCAAATATTTTAAACCTATTTTCAGAGGTTTTCATTCTACAAAATTACATAAATAGACTTCAAAGGTGTATAGAAATATATCTATACCTCAAGCTATAGAAAACATGAATACTTTCAGAATCACGTGGAGGCAACCTCCTGCACTGTCTTCTGAGATTCTCCTCCTCCTAGAAAAAAAAGTACCATAACAACTTGTGGTCTTTTCCTTAGTGGGTCAACTGATGAGTCATCCACTGTTGGATGTTGGGTTTTTACTGTGGAGAGAATGAATGAAATCCTCACCGCTTTTCTGTACACGGAAAAGAATCTGTTATAAAGCTCTCACAAAGTATTTCCTTGTCATCTTCTTATGTCATCTCTAAAATCTAAGAGGGAGAGTCCTTCAAGACTATGACACTGCTGAAAATACTTTTAGGTTATCAAAAGGAAATGCTCATACTGTTAAAACTGAGATGTGTATAAGAGACAGATATATGTATATATTAAAATACACAATACTGCATACTTTGTAAGCATACTATTAGTATAGAGAAAAAATGGTCACAATAAAAAGAGTAAAATCTACAAACAATAACATTATTTTTAAGAGCTGATTTCCATTTGCATTAGGGTAATAGATGAGAAAATTACAAATTTAAAAGTGATAATTCTCTAATTTAAGTGTCCTATAGATTTGGATCTTCACAGCCTAATTATATAAACTTGGTGATACTCCAAGTTATTGGAGGTTTTAATTTGTCCTCTCCTTTAACCCAAAATAATCATTGCAACAAAAGCATATTTTTCCCCTTTGTCTATTTCATTTTCCATCACTTAAACATATTTTTCAGTCATATAAATGTAAACATTATGTTTCAGAATTGCTGCGGTCACCCCAGAGGGGTAATATTTCCCAGGAAGCGTCTGAGAGCTCTAGAGAGAAGAAAGGCAAGATTATTACTGAAGAGCACAGGCAACCCTGCAGGGCAGAAAAAGGCGATGAAATTGGAGTCCGGACGGGTTGAAAACAGGGGAATGACTCTCTCTCGTCCAGAGCAGTGGGGTTGACCATTTATTCACTCAAAGTTTTCACCGATCCTGAGGCAGCATCGAACTGGACCTGCTTAATGAAGGTTTGAATCACGAAGAAAACAGTGACCCTGGGGTCCAGGTCACAGGTGGGCTTCAAGGCCATAGGAAGAAATTTGTGAGAGTCCGGGTCCCTGTTCTGGCGGGCGGGGCGCAGAAGGCAGGGGACTGGACCGGGAGCTCTGATTGGTGGGGGCTGACGCGGAACAGTGTCTCTCAATACCCTACCACCCTGTCTCCAGGGCAAAAAGAATTATTCAGGTCTGCATTAACGCTCGTGTTCTGCTACCTTTCTGTTTGTCTGTCTCTAAACTCACAACTCCCCCCCAGTCCGACAAATTTCAGAAACTTTTCTTCTGGGACACCCCTATACGCCAACCCCTTAGAGTCTACAGTACAATATTGTCAAGCGGTAGGGTTGAGATGTCAGGATGGCCGAGTGGTCTAAGGCGCCAGACTCAAGCTTCTGCTTCCCACCTTTGGGGTTTCTGGTCTCCGCATGGAGGCGTGGGTTCGAATCCCACTTCTGACACATCTTTATTTTGTTCTTAGGACATTCAGAACAAAAGTATTGGACAGTTCCTGATACTCAACTCTCGACACTCAAATATTTCCGGGCCCTGACCGATATTCGACAGTGAGAATTCCCTGGTCAAAGAATCCTGGAATACTTTCAGAATCACGTGGAGGCAACCTCCTGCACTGTCTTCTGAGATTCTCCTCCTCCTAGAAAAAAAAGTACCATAACAACTTGTGGTCTTTTCCTTAGTGGGTCAACTGATGAGTCATCCACTGTTGGATGTTGGGTTTTTACTGTGGAGAGAATGAATGAAATCCTCACCGCTTTTCTGTACACGGAAAAGAATCTGTTATAAAGCTCTCACAAAGTATTTCCTTGTCATCTTCTTATGTCATCTCTAAAATCTAAGAGGGAGAGTCCTTCAAGACTATGACACTGCTGAAAATACTTTTAGGTTATCAAAAGGAAGTGCTCATACTGTTAAAACTGAGTAAAATTGAGCTCACTCTGAGATTTCTTTTCAAAATGATTTGATTTAGATATCTTTTCTTTATTTTTTTTAAGGGTAAAAAAAAAAAAAGCCTTCTGTGAAGAGCTACATAAGCTAGGTAAGATATTGGTCTTAAAATTAAGACTTTTTAACTTTTGCAGCTTTGACATTAAATGAGTTTGTCTTCCTGTATAGCTTTTAAATCATTACACAGCAATCTTCCTCTTAGGAATGTACCTCCGTGAAATTCCAGCTCAACTTCATGGTTGGCCTTGTCTAAGTGTAGGATTTTGCAGTACCAGATTATTACAGGCAAGCTAGATATCCATCAGATATATCTCAGTGGCCACCCATGAATTTCATACTATGTAGCAGCTGCACATAGGAGCAGATGTGACTGTAGCAAGACAATAGATTTTTCAAACTGTGTTGAGTACAATAAAAACATATAAGGATTAATAGTGCCAATAAAAATCATGCAAATCAACAGCACTTTTTTTGAGGGTAATTTCTTTCCTAAAGAATATTAAATACTTCAAAGAGGATCTATATGTTTTGGGGAGAAGAAAGAGATGGATATAAGTTGTGACAAGGAAAAAGGCGTTTCTGAAACAAAGTGTGCATGGACCAATAACCAAAATGAGCCCTGAACTACCAAGGGTGATTAATTATCCTTTTGAACTCAAAGTCACTTTCCCTTCCATCATTAAATTCCACTTTTTTTCACTCTCACCTCTGCAGATTCCTAAACATCCACCAGTCTTTCCTGTCCTGCGTTTCCTCTGAAATCATGAAATTCCAAATTATTTTTCTCCATTCTCCATTTTCATCTTCTTCCAACCATTGTTTCAGATTGAGACTGTTTATTTTCTTGTAACTGGTTTTATTTTATTTTCCAAAGCATTCCTAGTATATTTTGAGATAAATGGGGAAATCTAAAAAATAAAATAAAATAAAAATCATTTTAAAATGTTTTCTTCCCTTTATAAAGTATCCAACACCTGGGCTGGATGTTGAGTGCTAAGCTCTGAGGATCCTTCTTCTAGCCAGGAAACTGTTACAGAGCTTGATTTTTAAAAACTTAGGAAATGATGGTCTGAGTGCTTGCCACATTCCCCAATGTGTCATTTCTTACTTAACCTGGGAGATAGTGCCATAGGTACTGTGATACTGTCTTTAAATCAAAAGGCAAAACCAAAAACTGTGTACTTACTCTTTTGGATATCTTTCTTACTAATACAAAAATACAAAGGCTACAAACTGATTCCAGTGGGGTTTATTAGTATTATTATTATTGCTTCCATTTTGTTTCTTTCAGTTCTTCCATGTGGGAAAAAGCAGTGAATTTTCCAGTAACTTTCCCACTGGAAAAAACTAGGACTGTGTGGGAGCTTCTTAAGCTGAGCTACCACTAAGAAAGTCTGGGTCCTTTTCATTGGTGTGGTCATGCAGAACACTGTTTGATTTGCCAGTGGTGAGTCCATATTCCCCCAGCGCATAACAGTCTGTCTTGAGGTCTCTCTAGGAAAGGGAGAGCTTTCTGATTACTTTGTATTTTTGTTATTAAGTCAAGTTCCTGGGTTTCATTAAGATAAACAGGCTGACAAACTTCGAATGGAAATCCACTGGCTCTTTCTCTCTGGGAAGAGGGAGTCATAGGTGGCAAAGAGATTTTTTTTTTAATGTGCCCAGTTGTATGTGGAAATACTCCAGGCTCTCTGATTGGGAATTTCCACTTGTCAAATGCTTGGCTGGTGGTTGTAGAAATGACTTGTTAGTGACTCTTCCAGGGACACCAGGACCTTCCTGAGTATAGGCCTGGGTGGAGCTGCTGGTGGGGACTGTCTTTAGAGGTAGAAAGAACTCAACTACAGAATAAGGGAGGATACTCAAGAGTCAAGAGAATGAAGGTGGAAAGGCAAGAGTGAGATGAAAGACACATGTGTGCCAAGAACAAAACTGAGCCTTGTTAGAAGTGGGATTTGAACCCACGCCTCCATTCAGAGACCAGAAGCCCCAAGCGAGGGAAGATAGAATCTTGAGTCTGGCGCCTTAGACCACTCGGCCATCCTGACATGACACTGAGAAAAAGCTCAGCAGTAACAACTCTGTCAATGACTAAAGCCTGTTCTACTTGAGAGGAAGAGGAACAAGTTATTTCTAGAAATTACAGGAGTAAACCGAGAATTATCTGCAAAGCCAAAAGACAAGAAAGGAGTAATTTTATGGTGAAGAGGTGCACTGGGAGACAGAGTTGATGCTGCTTTGAAGACTGGGGAGCCCACCTCAAGTACCTTGAGTCTTTTTCTCCCACTCCATCACATTACACGACCAACCTTAAGAAACAGAGGATTTAGGATACAGATTTTATCAGCATGTGTTGCAGGTATTGTCTTTCAGGAGCTTTCCCCAGTGATCACAGTATCTCACAGTATTTTATCTTAACACAGTATTTTATCAATAGGGACTGGGCCTGTGTGTGGGACTTCAAGTCCCTTTACAATAATATTTTCAGCATCTTCACAGTTCCTGCAAGGTCCACTGCTTTCTCCCCTCTCCTCTCTTTCTTTTCCTTCCGTTGCCATTTTTCTCTCGCTCTAACTTATCTTCCCCTTTACATTCTTTCAGTCTGTGCTTAAAGAAGGGATGTGAAACAAAGAGGCAGGACGTGGTTTATTATAAGACACATAAAAAGAGAAACATAGAGCATGGAGGACTAGAATAAGGTCTTTGTCTTGGTTTAACATCTTTACTGAGTTTTTAAAAATGTTGTTGCTGTTGTGGTTAAAAATCTTTCCTGCTTTGGTTAAGGTGAGAGGTATTCATCCAGTGTTTTCTTTCTATTTTGTCTGATAATAGTTTTTAGTTAGTCTTCCAAATTAACAAGCTTCAGAAATTTTTCATTGCCTGCAGAAGACAACTCAAACACATGCATGAACCGGCAAATAGCTATTTAAAGATCCATTTTGGGTGCACATCGATCAGAAGTGAGTTGTTTCTTTTGCTCTGTTTTTGGTCTTCATGTAGAGAATCTGAAATACTTTTTTAAAGGCAATGCAGATTAGGAGAAAAGATGAGGATCTTGAATCAGGTGCTTATGTTTGAATTCAAGCTTCATCATTTACAAAAGTGTGATGTGTTGATATTTTACATTATTTTGACCATCTGTGAACATTTCTTTCATCTGTAAATTTAGAGGGCAAGCCCTATCTCAAGATTGTTGAGGGTTTAAAAAAATTTATGTAGGTGCTTTCCCTAGCAAACCATGTGACAAGTAGCATTCACTCAAAAGACCTCCATATTTCATTCACCTTCATGTTTCTATTTGTAACCTCTGGCATTTAGACGGTTTTGCAACAAACCAAATTGCAAACAAACCAAATTTGCCTTTTCTGAACTATGGTGTCCCAATTTCCAAACACTTAGAAAATATGCTGAGTCCTCCTTTTCTGCCAATTAACGATGTTTCACACTTAACAGCTTCCCCTTCCTCTTAGTCAAATCCTCTGTCATTTAGCTCTTGACATCCTAGTCATGACTTCTTTCTCCCTTTTAAACTCTCCAAACATATTGCTGTTAGTAATCACATGAAAAGCTGAAAGCTCAACTTCCAAACAAATATAAGATGAACATAGTCCCATTCCTTGAACATGGAATTATGTGTGATATTTTTAATGAATAGATCTTGATTTTAATATAGTCACAGTTGTCAATCTTTGTCTTTATAGTTGGACTTCTCTGTTCTATTTCAGTTGTTTTCTACCTTTGATTCCTAAATATAGTCTTTATTGGTATCCTTTAAATGTTTATATTTTGCCTCCTCCCTGGAATAAAATTCACTTCAAGGTCAATTCAGTACAATTCAGTTCAGATGACTAAAAAAAAAAGTCTGCATTGAGCTTCTGAAAAGTTTTATAGAAGGCCACTAACACCACCAAGGCCTGGACCCCAATAGTACCTCAACGAATTTACAAACCTTCCTTCTAAGGTCTTCCTGGGAGAACACTCAGAACTAAAAGTTTTTGGCTTACAAGACCTTTGACCAATGATTCTCTTTTTGAAGGTGGTAGTTTTATTCTGTTAATGTAGTTGGGGAGGTTACTGGGAATGAAAATATCGGAGGAAGTGATGATTTCATGGTTTCTGTTTTTAAAAAGAGGTTAAGACAAAGTTTGAGACTTCTGTAGCAGACGAAAAAAAAAAAAAAAGGTTAAGATCAGAGCCCTGCAGAATTCAGAGGGGATATGAGAAGGAAAGAACAGCTCAGAATAGGATCGATCAGTCATCTTCTGAGGTAGACTTATGCAGCAAAAATCACACTTCCTGATTTTGAATGTTGGTGGTTAGGTTCATCTCAAGAAACTCGAGTTCTCTCTGCCCTTGGAAAATGATAATTTCTGGTTCCTAAGGTGTTTGGAGCATTGATAATCTATTTTCATAAAAATCCACTTAAATGTTTCATCTCTCCAGTAAATAACACTTTCGATGTCCAAGACTTTAAAAAGAGAGGGGTGGGGGGGGAGCAGTACAAAAGATACAAAAGAATGCGGCATATAACCATGAAAATGAAAGGAGAGAAATCTGATTTTGAATAAACAGGTAACAGGTGTTGTCCGCTGAAATGTGAACAAAGAATCCAGCTATGATCACCTTGGGCTTCATATCTCCCTTAATTCTTCAAGTTGCAATTCTCAAAAGTATTTGCTTTTCCTTCTCTTCGCCCAAGTCTTCAGTTTTTCCAGGCGGCGCGACCGTGCAGTGCCCCTGGCCTTGCCAATGACGTGGAGGAGCCAGGGAGTTCCAACGTCAGAGTCCGGGAGTGAGCAGTGGGAGGCGCGGGAAGGCGGATGCGAGAGGGGAGAAGGAGTCTGAGTTCTAAATTCATCCCTAGAAATCGGTGTAGGAGAAGCTAAGGGTTGGAATACCAAATTCCTGAGGAAGGATTTCAGAGCTTCGGTTTCCTTATTGCAAAAGTGCAGACGCCTTAGAGATTGCGTGCAGGCGGCAATTTTGAGAAGGCGATGAGGGGCCGACTCAGAATGAAAGACGTAACTTAGAGGAAGGGAGTGGGAAAAGGGAAACAAGAGGAATTGATAGACACGGGTGGCTACCAATCTTTATACAAATTAATGAGATGCAAGAAAACACCTGGGTGTGAAAAGCAGAGTGGCGCAGCGGAAGCGTGCTGGGCCCATAACCCAGAGGTCGATGGATCGAAACCATCCTCTGCTAATGTCTTTTTTCCTTCCACAAGCACTAGACCAACACTCGTTATTCTCTTCCTCAAATTCCAAGATTTCCACAAGAACACTATGCAGAGGCAACTAAATTAAAATACTCATGACGGTGACACAATTGGTTTGTCTTTCTTGTTTTCTTTGATCTTGATGAAAATTGGCCTCAATCAAATACGTCATTTTAAAGCTCACAATATATTGGGAAACAATGCACATCTTAATTATTGTCTATATGCAGTGACTCTACCACTACTTTTTTGCTTATACAGACATGCTTACCGGTCTTGAAGAAGAGCAGGACACTATGGTCCTTCCCCATCTTCCCCGCTTGCGTTTTGTCTGTAGAGAAACTTTAGCCAAACAAATTTAATCGAGCGAAGTAAGACAAGGCAGAAGCAATGGAAAGCTGTCAAACAGGACAAAATAATAATAATTTAGCAATTAAGCAAAGTGAAGAACCTGAGTCATATCCTTTCAGCTGTCTTGTAGGTACTGAAACCCCCACCAGGTAGAAGTTAATTGCATGTTGACCAGACTGTAGCAATGACGGAAGCTGCCACAATTCTGAGAACTGGCCTCAAAGAAATGGGAACAAATTGACCTTGGCACTAAAGATCGGCTGTACTCAAAACAATCAAGATGATGCTGATCAGATCACTTAATGGCCGAGTTCAAGATGACTGTCAGAGCTGACAGTGCTGTTTCTGCATATAGCCCCCTCCCACCACCTATCCATCCCTGAAATGCCCCTTTAAAAGCTCTTGCCCACTGATCGTCAGTGGGGGAAGTTGGCCTTTGGACACAAGTCCGCCCTGGGTTGTTGGCCTACAGAATAAAACAAGCTTTCCTTTCCACCAACTTTACCTGTAGAGTATTGGTTTTAGAGCTGCAAGCAGCTGAATCCCACTTTCCTAATAGTCTCATGAACAAATGAAGACCTGCTCTTACAGAGGCAGGGGATACAGTTTCAACTGCCTGATCCTTCCTGTCTTTATAAGTAGAATGGAGCTCAAAATAAAACGTGGAGTTGAAAAGTAGAATTCAGTTCAGTTCAGTCGCTCAGTCGTGTCCGACTCTTTGCGACCCCGTGGACTGTAACCTACTAGGCTTTTCCATCCATGGGATTCTTCAGGCAAGAATACTGGAGTGGATTGCCATTTCCTTCTCCAGGGGATCTTCCCGACCCAGGGATTGAACCCGGGTCTCCCGCATTGGAGGCAGACGCTTTAACCTCTGAGCCACCAGGGAAGCTTGAAAAGTAGAATAGGAGAGGACAAATGTGGACTTTCCAAATTGGCAAATGGGAGGTTGGAAAGATGCAGGGAAGGAGGGAAAGGAGACTGAGGAGAGTGAAGAAAAAGCGTGTGAAGGAAAGATGAGGAAAGGTGCACGTGCTGAAAATGAGATGTATGACTATTTTGAATAAGTGAATTTTCTGGGAGTTCCTTTCCTGAATGGAACCACCACTTCAAAGTGGGCGTCAAGTTTGTTTCTTGCTCTGGCATGAAAATTCCAGGAAACCCCAACTCTGAAAGAAATTGGAGGAAACAATGGGGAATGACCCTCCTCCTTGTATCACAATCTTCATTCCTTACCCAATCTTTGATTTTCCTGAAGTTCTTTCCACTTACTGAAGTCATTGGTGAAACAGAATCAAAGCCCCCTGGAAGACCCAAATAATTTCAAAAACTATGACTATTACTAGAAGCCCTCTGGTGTTCTTATTTTACATAATGAGTAAGACAATTTCCTAGAGGGTCTGGATAGCTCACTCAGTAGAACATCAGACTTTTAATCTGAGGGTCCAGGGTTTAAGTCCCTGCTCAGGCACTTAGGCCTTGTTTTGTTTTCAGTATTTACTTTAAAACTACTTAGATAACAGCCCATTTAAGAATGCCTCTGAAAATGAGGAAGCCTTAACAGCCAAATCAAGCAAAGTCACTTCCCTAAAATAGTTTACCGTTTAGTTTTTCATTAATTTTCCTTTTCTAATATTAACAAAAACATTTCCTCAAGTTTCTAAGAGGAATCAAAAAAGGGCATCATTTAAAAGTAATAAACTAGTGACAGATTTAGAAGTAAGCCATTTAAAAGTTCCCTTAAAATGATTCATTAATCTGGGAGTGGAAGGGAACAATTTGGGTGGACTCAGTGTGATGGTATTAGAAGGTGGGACCTTTGAGAAGTGATTGGGTTATGAGTTAATGTCTCATAAATAGAAATATTGCCCTTTCAAAGGAGTCCCCATGGAGTTCTCTGTCCCTTCTGCCATGTGAGACAACAGTGAGAAGACAACAATCTATAAACCAGGAAACTCTCACCCAACAAAGAACCTGAACCATGAATACTGCCTTTGAGGTGTTTGATGCCTGTCTTTGTCTAGAGATTCTCTTGTTTCTTTAGATTGAACACCAAAAACCTCCCTTCCATCTCACCCATAAGCAATTTTAATCAGTACTTTTACACCTTTTAATGTATACTTTGATGCAGTTAACTATATTTCTGCACATAACACCTCATCTTTCATCCTTAATTTTAGTGGGTTAAATATTGTAGGCAGGAATTTGTGTTTACCTAGAACTTCTGAATGTGATCTTGCTTGGAAACAGGTTTTTGCAGATATAGTTACATTAAGATGAGGTCATTCATACTGGATTAGGGTGGAGCCTAAACCCTACCACTGGTTTACCCTATCCTTACAAGAAAGAACACTAGGAGGCAGACAGAAAGAAGAAAGTCATATGTAGACAGAGGCAAAGACTGGAATCATACAGCCACAGCCAAAAAATATAAAGGATTTTGGGGATCCACCAGAAGCTAGGAAGAAGCAGGGAAGGAGGCCTTCAGCAAGCCTTCAGAGAGAGAATGGCCCTGCCGATATCTTAATTCCGATGTCCTAGTCTTCAGAACGCAGAGACAGTAATACACTAACATGAGAGAAAGTTCCAGGGGAAAGTGATTCCTTGGGGTGAATCTAAAACAATGAATAAACTTGAAGAAAAGAAGTCGTTTTGAACGGAGGGAGAGTTTTGGTTTGTTTGTTTAAGTTTAATGCCTTCCTTGATATTAATGAACATTTCTTTGCTATTAGTGATAAAACTATTTATAGCAATTGGTTGTGAGGCTGTCGTTTTTAGATTTAGATAACATGAGGAATCCCTTTTGATGAACTGTTATTGTAAAGATTCTTACTGTATTCTTATCGTTAAAGATCCGTGAAATTCCCAGGAACTCACTGTCCAGAAAGAGTTCAGGGCACAACGTGTGAATGTCTCTTTAACTGAGATTCTTTTAAGATTCACTACCGGGTCTTCCTCGTTAGTATAGTGGTGCGTATCCCCGCCTGTCACGCGGGAGACCGGGGTTCGATTCCCCGACGGGGAGATTATAATACTATGTTTTTTCAGTCTGTAATAGAAAGGAAATCTTCCTTCCTTCTGGTTTTGTTCCTCTAAGTTGAATTCTCCCCTGTTGACTTATCAGTGTGTTCACCGAGCAAGCAACTGCCTTCTGATAGAAACCCACGGCTGCCTTCTGTCTGAGAAATCAGATATAGCGCGGGGGTTCAAAGTGTGCCCATTTGACTCGAAATATTCCAAGATCTTGCAATATGAATTTTCATTTGTCAACTGAGGTGATGGAGATGTTGCTTGTACAGAAACCGCCCTTCGAAAAGTCTCAATGGTTCCCAAATTTTGGTGCACATTAGAATAACCTTGTTGTTCAGTCGCTAAGCCATGTCCGACTCTTCGCGACCTCACTGACTGCTGCACGCTAGGCATCCCCGTCCTTCACTATCTCCGAGAATTTGCTCAAATTCTTGTCCATTGACTCGGTGATGCCATTTAACCATCCCGTCCTCTGCTGCTCTCTTCTCCTTTTCCCTTCAGTCTTTCCCAGCTTCAGGGTCTTTTCCAATGAGATCGCTCTTCGCATCAGGTGGCCAAAATATTGGAGCTTTAGCTTTAGCTTCAGCATCAGTCCTTCCAATGAATACTCAGGGTTGATTTCATTTAGGATGGGATCGATTGGATCTCCTTGCAGTCCAAGGCACTCTCAAGAGTCTTCTGCAACACCGCGACTGGAAAGCATCAGTTCTTCGGTGCTCAGCCTTTTTTTATGGTCCAACTTTCACATCCCTACTTGACTACTGTAAAAAAACATAACTTTGACCATACAGACCTATGTCGGCAAAGTGAGAATTCTTGACGGAGGGGTGGCAACCCATACTAATTAAATTAGAATATCCAGAGGTGGTAGCCAGGCTTCAGTATGTAGTTAAAATTCTCACCATGTAATTTCAATATGCCTCAGAGTTTCGGAGCAGCTGGCCATTTCTCTCTGGTTAGTTACTCTGACAATGTTACTAACATATTCAAAGTATTATTCTATTTAATTTAAAATGTAAGCTATTTGTAAAACATTAAAAAAGACCCACTAGCAATCTAACATAGATCATATTGTTACTACACATTATGCAGCAACAACAAAAGTAACTTACTGTTACTCCTCCAAATCAGGTAGTCACCATAAGAGTGCCAAAGTGTGCAGTGGGGATAGTATAATTTCAATTCATGTAAAATTATGGACATTTGCACTGACACCTTCCATAACTCTAATTGGCCAAAGTACTTTAATTTTTATATGTAAAAAGGAAAACCTGTAACGTTTGTTAAAAAAAAAAAAAAGCCTGATGAAGTTATTAGATGCTAGCTAACATAAGTTCTACAGTACACCTGAATATGTATTGTACAATGTGCTGGTTTTGTTTATACTTGGATGTTTAGAAATTCGGACATATACAGCTCACTAAAATATGTTTAAAATTTCAAAGTCTGGTGATTCTACATTTACTAATATACTTTTGAACTGTTTTATTTGGAAATAATTTCAAACATAAGAGAGGTTACAAAAATAAAAATTTTGTAAGGAACACTCTATATCCAGATCCACCTTTCCTTAACATTTTACCCTATGTCTTTATTATTTTCTTCTATATCATGTTTTTCTGAGTCATGTAAATATATTACATAAGCTCAATGTGTGTTGCCTTAAAAAGGTAAGCTAGCACCTGAGCAGGGACTTGAACCCTGGACCCTCAGATTAAAAGTCTGATGCTCTACCGACTGAGCTACCCAGGCCCTGATTGTGGGAGTTGAATTGTCCTATAAATAACTAAATCTCATTAGCAATTTTAATCTCCAGGAAGAACTGGAGTAATCCATAACTTCAGAAACAACTCAGGTCTTTCAAAAGCATGGCTTGACCACTTAAGTACTCTACTCACCAAACAGACCGTTTAACCTCTGCACTGTACATTCTTTAAGTACATTTTTAATTGCTGAAAAAATGAAGATTATTCCTAGAGTCAATTACTGCTGAAGAGGATTCGCCAATCTGGGTCGAAGGAGATCATGTTTACTTCTCAGATAAGTTTGAAGAGAAGATGCACAAGGCTCCCTCACCAACCTGTAAGGAAACTGGAGGAGATTTTTTTTTTTTTTTTAAGGAACAACTAAAGTAACTGAGGAGAATCTTCCAAAGAATGAAAAGATGGGCAAAGAAGATGAGGTTTCTAACCTTGACATAATGTAGGGGCATCAAATTTGGTTGTACCCTTTGGTGTTTCCCCCCACTCCCTAGTTTCAGAAATGAAATGTCTGGGAAGAAATCCAAGGCTTCCTCTAATTTTCTCCTCCACATTTTATCTAGCGGCCCAACTCATCCAAAGACAGGAATGGCTTGACGGTTAAGGAAATAGTGCTCCTGGTTCATTCAGTGTTTACTGGCTCATGAGACAGTTTTTGAGCACCTGTAGGAGAAGGCAATGGCACCCCACCCCAGTACTCTTGCCTGGAAAATCCCATGGACGGAGACCTGGTAGGCTGCAGTCCATGGGGTCACTAAGAGTTGGACATGACTGAGCGACTTCACTTTTACTTTTCACCTTCATGCATTGGAGAAGGAAATGGCAACCCACTCCAGTGTTCTTGCCTGGAGAATCCCAGGGACGGGGAAGCCTGGTGGGCTGCCTGTCTGTGGGGTCACACAGAGTCGGGCATGACTGAAGTGACTTTTAGCAGCAGCAGCAGCAGAGAGATCACAGGAGCAAAATCCCAAAGCATAGGTGCAGAAAACGAAGATAGAAAGCATTCTTAATTCCATGAGGACTGCCAAATTCAGGACTATTAATTTTTGAGTCAATAATCCTTAAATTATTTAAGGTATTATTTATTGTTTTTTCTGTATGTGAAGCCAAGTGCAATCCTGACCAAACATGAAGAAAATACTGACTCATATATTACCCACAATACTAACCATTATGAAATCATGTGCAAATGCCATTTTACTATATAAGTTACACAGAGAACTTCAGAAGTTAAATATGTAACAGATATATACCTGGAGAAAATATTTAGATATTACTAAATGTGGATCAGAGATCATTTTGACTTGACCTAAAAAACAAACCATCCCTTCTCCAGGATGTTTTCCCCTGATGTCCAAGATATGTTTAAAATAAACATCCTTCTTCTATCTCTGAGCTTCACGAAATTTTAGGTACTTTTCCAGTCTCTCAAGGTCATTGATAAGAGAAAAATCAGAGGTAGAAAAAAAGATAGGATGAGAGTTTGGATGAGGCCTAGGGATGAAGGAATGGGTGGGAAGGGATGATAATTTTGATTTGAGAAAGGGTGGATACATGAGTTTGAATAAACTCTGGGAGTTGGTGATAGACAGGGATGCCTGGCGTGCTGCAGCCCATGGGGTCACATAGTCGGACACGATTGAGCAACTGAACTGAACTGAACTGGATAAAGGTTAAGTAAGGAAATTATATATTGCACAATTTCTCTGCCAGGTTTATAGGTTTCTTTGCCTTTATTCAAAAACATCTGGCTTTATCTCATTTTGTCAACTTTGCCCTTGCTATTCCCTCTGCCTAGAAATATCTATCCCAGATATTCACAGGACTCAATCCTTTTATTCTTCCAGGTCTTTGTACAAAGGCCACCCAAATCTTCGATAATAACAGTATTTCAGTCAGTTCAGTCGCTCAGTCGTTTCCAACTCTTTGCGACCCCAGGGACAGCAGTACGCCAGGCCTCCCCATCCATCACTAACTCCTGGAGCTTACTCAAACTCATGTCCATTGAGTCAGTGATGCCATCCAACCATCTCATTCTCTGTTGTCCCCTTCTCCTCCATCTTCAATCTTTCTCAGCATCAGGATCTTTTCAAATGAATTAGTTATTAGCATCAGGTAGCGAAAGTATTGGAGTTTTAGCTTCAGCATCAGCCTGTCCAATGAATATTTAGAACTGATTTCCTTTAGGATGGACTGGTTGGATCTCCTTACAGTCCAAGTGTTCTCAAGAGTCTTCTCCAACACCACCGTTCAAAAGCATCAATTCTTCGGTGCTCAGCTTTCTTTATAGTCCAACTCTCACATCCATACATGACCACTGGGAAAACCATAGTCTTGACTAGACGGACCTTTGTTGGCAAACTAATGTCTATGCTGTCCAGGTTGGTCATAACTTTCCTTCCAAGGAGTAAGCATCTTTTAATTTCATGGCTGCAGTCACCATCTGCAGTGATTTTGAATCCCCAAAAAATAAAGTCTGCACTATATCCACTGTTTCCCCATCTACTCGCCATGAAGTGATGGGACCAGATGCCATGATCTTAGTTTTCTGAATGCTGAGTTTTAAGCCAACTTTTTCACTCTACTCTTTCACTTTCATCAAGAAGCTCTTCAATTCCTCTTCGCTTTCTGCCATAAGCGTAGTGTCATCTGCATATCTGAGGTTATTGATATTTCTTCCTGCAACCTTGATTCCAGTTTGTGCTTCATCCAGCCCAGCATTTCTCATGATGTACTCTGCATATAAGTTAAATAAGCAGGGTGACAATCATTTCTGTCCTTTATTGTGCCCATCTTTGTATGAAATATTGCCTTGGTATCTCTAATTTTCTTGAAGAGATCTCTAGTCCTTCCCATTCATTGTTGAAATCTCCCTTACATCCCATATTTCTTCTTTGTTTACTGTTTTTTCATGGCTTTTTACCACCATCGAGCTGTCTGCATGTATAAATTATGAAACAGAGAAAAGCAACCCTGAACATCCAGGAACAGAGCTGGCATTTATAGTGATGTCTTAATGTTTTCTTGTTGAATATAAACAATTTTCCAGAACATCAATATCAGACAAGACTTCTCTAATAGATTAAGACAGAAACAGGACAACTCTATGATAATGTCTGAACATAAACAAAAAGAAGAATATTGTCCTAGCTAGAGAGTACCAAACATTTTCCTCTCCCACATCATACAAATGACTACCGTTTCTTTACTAGTTTCAGTTCTATTTTTAGTCTGCCCTACTTTAGGTAAGATTTAAGATATTCAACCACAGAATTACCCCTCACCTCCTGACAGTATACAAACCAATGCAAAGCCATACTTTCTTAAAACTGCCCCCAAATCACCTAAAAAAAAGTGATCACCTAAAAAAAGATCACAACAAACTGTGGAAAATTTTTAAAGAGATGGGAATACCAACCTTACCTGCCTTCTGAGAAATCTTGTATGCAGGTCAAGATGTAACACTTAGAACAAGACATGGAATAACAGACTGGTTCTAAATTGGGAAAGAACTACAGTCAAGGTTGTATATTGTCACCCTGCTTATTTAACTTATATGCAGAATACATCATACAAACTGCCGGTTGGATGAAGCACAAGCTGGAATCAAGATTGCCTGGAAAAATATCAGTAACCTCAGATATGGAGATGACACCACTCTTATGGCAGAAATCAAAGAGGAACTGAGGAGCCTCTTGATGAAAGTGAAAGAGGAGAGTGGAAAAGCTGACTTAAAAATCAACATTCAACGAACTACGATCATGGCATCTGGTCCTGTCACTTCATGGCAAATAGGTGGGGAAACAATGGAAACTTTCTTTTCTTGGGCTCCAAAATCACTGCAGATGGTGACTGCAGCCATGAAATTAAAAGATGCTTGATCCTTGGAAGAAAAACTATGACCAACCTAGACAATATTTTTAAAAGCAGAGACATTACTTTGCCAACAAAGGTCCGTCCAGTCAAAGCTATAGTTTTTCCAGTAGTCATGTATGGATGTGAGAGTTGAACCATAACGAAAGCTGAGTGCCAAAGAATTAATGCTTTTGAACTGTGGTGTTGGAGAAGACTCTTGAGAGTCCCTTGGACTGAAAGATCAAACCAGTCAATCCTAAAGGAAATCAATCCTGAATATTCATTGGAAGCACTGATGCTAAAGCTGAGGCTTCAATATTTTGTCCACCTGATGTGAAGAACTAACTCATTAGAAAAGACTCTGATGCTGAGAAAGATTGAAGATAGGAGGAGAAGGGGATGACAGAGGATGAGATGGTTGGATGGCATCACCGACTCAATGGACATGAGTTTGAGCAAGCTCCGGGAGTTGGTGATGGACAGGGGAGTCTGACATGCAGCAATCCATGGGGTTGCAAAGAGTCAGACATGACTGAGCAGCTGAACTCAGCTGAAAAAAGGTTCAGTTTAGTTCAGTCGCTCAGTCATGTCCAACTCTTTGCAACCCCATGAATCGCAGCACGCCATCCTGAATCGCAGCACGCAGTATGCCTCTCTGTCCATCACCAACTCCCGGAGTTCACTCAAACTTACATCCATCGAGTTGGTGATGCCATCCAGCCATCTCATCCTCTGTCATCCCCTTCTCCTCCTGCCCCCAATCCCTCCCAGCATCAGAGTCTTTTCCAATGAGTCAACTCTTCGCATGAGATGGCCAAAGTACTGGAGTTTCAGCTTTAGCATCATTCCCTCCAAAGAAATCCCAGGGCTGATCTCCTTTAGAATGGACTGGTTGGATCTCCTTGGAGTCCAAGGGACTCTCAAGAGTCTTCTCCAACACCACAGTTCAAAAGCATCAATTCTTCTCAAACTTACATCCATCGAGTTGGTGATGCCATCCAGCCATCTCATCCTCTGTCATCCCCTTCTCCTCCTGCCCCCAATCCCTCCCAGCATCAGAGTCTTTTCCAATGAGTCAACTCTTCGCATGAGATGGCCAAAGTACTGGAGTTTCAGCTTTAGCATCATTCCCTCCAAAGAAATCCCAGGGCTGATCTCCTTTAGAATGGACTGGTTGGATCTCCTTGGAGTCCAAGGGACTCTCAAGAGTCTTCTCCAACACCACAGTTCAAAAGCATCAATTCTTCGGTGCTCAGCCTTCTTCACAGTCCAACTCTCACATCCATACATGACCATTGGAAAAGCCATAGCCTTGACTAGACGGACCTTTGTTGGCAAAGTAATGTCTCTGCTTTTGAATATGCTGTCTAGGTTGGTCATAACTTTCCTTCCAAGGGGTAAGTGTCTTTTAATTTCATGGCTGCAGTCACCATGTGAAAAAAGGTTACAAAATCCAATTCTTATAATCACTTCTTTCTAACACTCTTACTGAGACACTCCACTGTTCTAATGTGCGTTCTCTCTTGCTGCAACAGTTAGCAAAACCAACTTTAGGAGTATGCTTTGGCACTCACTAGGTTCATGTTTTGTCACCTCCCCCTACTCAGACCCAACCACAGAATCTGAGTATCCATTAAATAAATATTGTTAAATAAATAAGCAAATAAATAAATAGAGTTGCCTTTTTTTCATAAGAAAGTAAAAGTTCACATTCTTGGGAAGTGGAGGTCAAGAAAGCAGTAAATAATATTTTAGGTGCTTAATTAGACAAAAATTACAGACAAGTATAACAACAACACAAGTAAAACCAACTCCTCTTCTACCATTGTCCATACACGAAGTAGCCTGCAATAACTGATTTACACTTGGTGTCTGCACTACTGGGAACCCTAATCATAGAAAATGGAAGCAAGGACAATATGAACTAGCTTGACTCAAAGTAAAGAATAAACAATATATTAAAAACCTGTCACCTTTACCACAGGGACTGGAGGCTGGGGCGAGGGTGGAAAGAGAGACAAAGAGAACCTATTTGTTACTTGGTAACGGGCATCAACCATTTAAACTCTTACATCTATTATCCTGTGTCCTATATGGCATCCCCTTTTCCTAGGCCATTGGGAAGAGATTAATGGGAGAAAAGAAAGGAGGGAGAAAACGCCACTGAAGAATAAAGAGATTATGGGGAGAAATGCCGGAAGAGGGTGCAATATGCCTGCCTTGTACTCCTCGACCGACAGTTCTAATTGAAAGGTTTAAACAGGTTTAAACAGGTTTATTGAAAGAGAGTTCTAGCCCTTCTCACTGACTCTCTCCTTGCCTATGCTACTTTTTAATTTATTGTGGAAATGAAAAAGCCTGAACACCGCGGGAAGCAGACTGAGGCAGTCTTCGAAACCAGCGCTAATTCGGTTCTGGGCTTACCTGGTACCTTAGTTGGTAGCGAATCTGCCTGCAATGTACAGACCCTTTTTTTTTTGATTTACGAAACTCCCACACTACGGGGACCGTCTTGGGCTGTGGGACTGTTGGGCCTTTGGGAGGCAGGCAGCGCGGTGCGGGAGCGGTAAAGGGACGTGCGGTGGGTGCTGCTTTTCAGTATCCCCTGGCTGGGCTCCCCGGCTGACTTTGTGCCATCCCATCAGTCTCTAGCATCCATCCACCAAATTTGTGTTTTTTGCCTCTTTCGTTTTGCAATCGATTCAGAGCTTGCGTTTCACCCTGTGCACTCGGGTGTAATACTAATTACATTGGTTGTTAATCACAGCAACAGATTATATGTAACTCAGAAACGAACATGTCAGGATGGCCGAGTGGTCTAAGGCGCCAGACTCAAGTTTCTACTTCCCCTACTTGGGGTTTCTGGTCTCCGGTTGGAGGCGTGGGTTCGAATCCCACTTCTGACATGGTAGTCTTTTGTTCTTATGCTCAAATTCTGCAACTTCTGTCAGTAAATCATAGCCACCTTCTTAGGCTGCATTGCCAGATCTTACCCATTACCATCGATATTTCACCCTTTCTTCAGTTCAGTTCAGTTGCTCAGTCGGGTCCGACTCTGAGACTCCATGGACTGCATGCAGCACGCCAGGTTTCCCTGTCCATCACCAGCTCCCGAAGCTTGCTCAAACTCATGTCCATTGAGTCGGTGATGCCGTCCAACTATCTCGTCCTCTGTCGTCCCCTTCTCCTCCTGCCTTCAGTCACCCTTACCCTTCTTCGGCCAGTGCTATTTAAGATGTCTGTCCTCTCATCATGCCTACCTTCCCTCCCTCCTTTCCTTTTCGTTCTTTTTCAATAAAAATTGCCTGTTTATGAGTATCTACACGGAAGAATAGTAATATATCAGTATTAAAATGCAGGTCTTAACATATATGTGAAGTGATGGTTATAAATTTCTGTATTCAGTATTTTAACTGTTCTGTGAAGGTTAAGTTTTGAATATTCTTCCACAGATCTCCTGCTTGTCCCTCCCTCTCTGTTGTCCTCACCTGACTCTTTTTTTCTTCATCTTACTCTTTCTTTTTTTTTTTTTTTTTTTGCGTACCTTCTCCCATCACATCTCGGGTTGCTAGTTGAAAGGTATCTGTTGTAAAGTGAAGAGGCTGGATGTGATAGATATATTCTATGACATAAGACAAGAGAGTTGTGGGAGAGAGGAGAAGTAGAACAGTGATTCTTTACCAGGATTGATTTTTAAAAACAAGATGTTTTTATAAAAATAAAGAAAGGGAAAGAGGGAGAGAGAGGGAAAGGAAGGAACTTGTCCAGGTCCCATTGCCCCTAAATGTGGCTCTATCTACCAGATCCTAAATTATTTGTTAAATATATATTCTGTTTTATTATTTTCATTTCTTTTGTAAATCTAGTAATTCACATGTTGGATCTTCTTTGCTTTTCTTTTTACGTATCATTTTCTGCCTAACTTATTTGAAATTTTAGTTCTGTTTTTTTTCCTTCTTTTCTACTATCCTCTATATTGTTTGCAGTTTTCCTCATTGTCAATTCTATTTTTGTGTTCATGATATATATATGTATACACAGGGGAGGCACTCTTCACCCTGCTCTGTGCTGATATAGGCCCTTAGAACTGGCCTGTATGGGTTTTCATGCTCTCTGGTTTCCATCTGGGTTAGGTCAGTGGGAGTCCCAGCAGAAGATAGGTGGATCTAGGAGAGGCAAGTATTTACTTCTTGTCTTTCTGCCTGCAGGTCACTTCAGAAGAGCTACATTCCTTGACGGGAGGCCATACCTCATTCAATGCGGCCCTCACTACAAGGCTGTCTTCTGAGCTCAAGTAATACACTCTCTTCAAGCCTCTTCAGGTACAGCAGTAATAATACCCTTACTGCTGCTTGTCCTGGAGAACGACACACTCCCTGGTGGTTTTTCTCTAGCTGCACACATTTTTCAGTAGAAAGTTTATTGTGAAATATATGTCTTCTGCACCTTAATTCTTCAAATTATCTTGTCTGGATACCACCAAAATTAACATTTTAACTGTTTCACTCTTGGATTTGGAGACCTCTATTTTCCTAAATAATATGTAAAACTGCTATTATTGATTAATTGATTTAGACATTATGTACTTATTTTCCATCTGTTAAATAATTAACTGCTTTATGCCACTACCACCCACTATTTCTTATCCTTCCAAAATACTTATGTTTTACCTTTTGTTTAATTCAGTGTTTATTGTTTATGTCATTTTTCTGTGAAAGTATTATACACAGCATTGTTGTGAGCTATGATTCTGTTTTCATTCTTTACTGGATGGTTATAATTGCCTAAGGCAAGCTTTAGAAAGAAAAATTTTAATGTGCCTAAGTCCCTTCATATGTATTGATAATTGCTAATTCTCCCTTAACTTTCAAATATCTTTCAGTGGAGCTTTGCATGAGATCAGTCAAATCAGATAATATATCAGCTCAAATATTTTTTCTTGAGGATATTTTTCCAGTTGACTTCTACATGCTTATAGTCTGAATTGGTTGCTCTCTGGACCTGCTACACCACCACAATCTGAATCTTCCCTTGCTCATCTGTTTATAATCTATTTCTATTTTTTGTTCATTTATTTGTTCCACTGTTTCAGTGGAAAGTATTCTCAAGGTTTTTGGTTTTTAGGTTATAAAAATAACTCAGAGTCTGAGGTAATGGTGAGAAAAGCCCTCAGTATGCTTATATGTTAAGTTAGACTCTACCAACTTACACCAGTTGCCTCACATATATTCTTAGCATTTTTACCTTTCATTTTTGAACACCAGTTGTATTTTTTTTTTTTTTCAGTCCTGCCATCAGGGTAAAGCCCTAACTGTCAGAGATCTGAGAGTTAGGTGAGGAAAAAGAGCTCAGCATTTAGCATTCCCTTACATCCAGATACAGAACAGATCCTCTCCTGTTCTCATTAAGGTACTCAAATCCTCATCTGTAATAGTCTAATCCCATTCTTTATTTTATTTGCAGAATAAATCTCCAGATTTTTTCCTGGGTGGTAGAAGGGCAAACACTCAGTATAAGTGCAGAGAATTTAGGGCTCTAACTCTTTCTTAAATTTTAGACAATCTGCTTTCGTTTCCCTTTAGCCTCCAGTACATAGTGCTCTCAGTTCCTGAGCTTTTTAAAGAAACTTTGGTGTTAATCAGATTGTTTCTGTGAAGTCTGTTATGATTTGTCTACCTATTTTTCAGTTTTAGTGTTTCTTACCTTCCACTTCTTCTGTGTTCTTCTCATATTTGAGCTTAAAAAAATCTTTTTACTATAGTTTTAGTGAGAATTCCAATTGAGCTATTTCAAATCCTGAAAGATGATGCTGTGAAAGTGCTGTGCTCAATATGCCAGCAAATTTGGAAAACTCAGCAGTGGCCACAGGACTGGAAAAGGTCAGTTTTCATTCCCATTCCAAAGAAAGGCAATGCCAAAGAATGCTCAAACTACCCCAAAATTGCACTCATCTCATACACTAGTAAAGTAATGCTCAAAATTCTCCAAGCCAGGCTTCAGCAATACGTGAACCGTGAACTTCCAGATGTTCAAGCTGGTTTTAGAAAAGGCAGAGGAACCAGAGATCAAATTGCCAACATCTGCTGCATCATCAAAAAAGCAAGAGAGTTCCAGAAAAACATCTATTTCTGCTTTATTGACTATGCCAAAGCTTTTGACTGTGTGGATCACAATAAACTGTGGAAAATTCTGAAAGAGATGGGAATACCAAACCACCTGACCTGTCTCTTGAGAAACCTATGTGCAGGTCAGGAAGCTGAGGATGAGATGGCTGGATGGCATCACTGACTCCATGGACGTGAGTCTGAGTGAACTCCGGGAGTTGGTGATGGACAGAAAGGCCTGGCATGCTGTGATTCATGGGACTGCAAAGAGTCGGACAAGACTGAGGGACAGAACTGAACTGAACAATAAAAATGATAACTTCTATTTCAACAATATTTTAATTTAATATGGATAAAGATTTTTATAGAAATTCCATGTAATTTCTAACCCACCTAAAAATTTTAAGTTGAACCAAATCAAGCTAGCTTTAAGTCATTTCAAAATTTGATGGCTATTGGAAAGCATTTGTTGTTGTTCAGTCTCTGAGTTGTGTCTAACTCTTTGTGACCCCATAGACTGTGCCACACCAGGCTCCTCTGTCCTCCACTGTCTTTGGCAGTTTGCTCAAGTTCATGTCCATTGAATTGGTGATACTATCTACTGTTGCCCCCTTCTTCTTTTGCGTTCAGTCTTTCCTAGATCAGGGTCTTTTCCAATGAGTTGGCTCTTTGCATCAGATGGCCAAAGTATTGGAGTTTCATCTTCAGCATCAGTCCTTGCAATGAATCCTCAGAGTGGATTTCCTTCAGGATTGACTGGTTTGATCTCTTTGCAGTCCAAGGGACTCTCAAGAGTCTTCTCCAGCACCACAGTTTGAAAGCATCAGTTCTTTAGTTCTTTAGATCATAAAGCCTTCTTTATGATCCAGCTCTCACATCTGTACCCGACTACTGGATAAATCATAGCTTTGACAAGATGGACCTTTGTCAGCAAAATGGTGCCTCTGCTCTTTAATACCCTGTATGTGTCATAGCTTTCCTTCCAAGGAGCAAGCATAATGATTTATAAGCATAGTCTTCAAACCACTGCATATTGTTTCAAGTGATCTTACTTTACCAGTGGACCCATGGCAAGGGGAGGTTTAAAAGAAAATTATTCAATATACTATTTGTTGGTAAAACGTTTCTGATGCAAATTTCCAAAGCACCGATAAAACTGACCCTAAGAGAAACATCTAACTGCAGAAATAGATTGTCCTGGAATCCATACAATAGAATTCCAATAGGGTGATTCAAAATTAGCTGAAATTAATATAGATGAAATGAAACCCCAAATTAAGAACTTTTGACTCATTAAAAAAAAAAAAACCTGACAATGGGAAAAGGAAACAGAAACTTTAAAACAAAACTTTTAAAAGTAACAAGAATAGTGGATGCATTTTAAAACAAATTAGGAAAAAGAAAATTAATAAACTGGTAAGATGAAAATGGATGTGAGAGTTGGACTATAAAGAAAGCTGAGTGCCAAAGAATTAATGCTTTTGAACTGTGGTGTTGGAGAGGACTCTTAAGAGTCCCTTGAACTGCAAGGAGATCAAACCAGTCAATCCTAAAGGAAATGAGTCCTGAATATTCATTGGAAAGACTGATGCTGAAGCTGAAACTCCAATAGTTTGGCCACCTTATGCAAAGAACTGACCCATTGGAAAAGACCCTAAAGCTGGGAAAGATTGAAGACAGGAGGAGAAGGGGACGACAGAGGATGAGATTGTTGGATGGCATCACCGACCCAACAGATCTGAGTTTGAGCAAGCTCTGGGAGTTGGTGATGGCCAGGGAAGACTGGCTTGCCACAGTCCATGGGATCACAAAGAGTCAGACATGACTGAGCGACTGAACTGAAGATGAAAATATCCAGAATAAAAATGTTATAAAAGGGAAACACAATCAAGAAGTTGAGAAAGTATAACACATTGACTGTTAAAGCCAAGAAAGCAAGGAGAGAAAAGATTGAAAAGAAGCAATATTTGAAAAAATAGTGACTGGAAATTGATCTGAAGATTCAAAAAGCCCTACTACATCCAAACTGGATAAATACAAAGAAAACCACATTTAGGCATATCTGGGAGCTAGCCTCCAAAATGTCCCTCCAGTGATCCCTGTGGGGATTTGATGCTTGGGGAATCGTACAATTGATGCTTTCTGGCTACTACTGTTGTAGTGAGTAATAAACCGTCCTTTGTCTCTCATCCAGAAGTCTCATGTCTTCTGCCAGTATCTATGAAACTGCAGTAGACTAATTCTTAGCTTAGAGTAATTACCATTTCTTTTTAGTGGTTTGAATAATTAAGTTCTAGTCTTAGCAAATTTGAGGATTGAAATACAGTATTGTGTCTATATTGCTCATTTGTTTTTAAAAGAAAATTGAAATGTTCATTTCACTTTATATAGGAAACTAATTTTTTTTTTTTTTTTTGTAGTGTCTTGACCATTTTGTTTATGGATGACGGACCAGAAAATAGAACCAAAGATAACCACTTTTTGGTTACCTCCATAGGTGGTTTTTTTTTTTTTTTTTTTTGTCAGTGACAATCGATTATTCCAGATGGGGAACTGGGCAAAGCCATTTAAATTTTTTTTATTAGATTTTTTTAGGCAAAGCCATTTCCCTCCTCTTTAGTTCTTATTCTCAAAGATTAACTTCTTCCTTTCTCTATCCTCCCAAAGAAGCTCCTTCTTTGTCAAGCAAGCTTTAGTGACACTTGTTTAGACATTTTTGATACTGTCCTTAAGTCTGTGCAGATCTTATATTCCCTTGGTATTCTGGATTATTATTAATTTTTCAGTAATTAAGGTCTGAACTTATGATTCTTCATCAAAGATTTTGTTCATATCCAAGACCAGAGCCAGTTTTAGTCTCCTTCCTTGTGACCAGGTGCTGAGTTAGCCATAGTCACCCCTTAGCTTTCAAATACATAATTTTAGCCTATTTAATTTTCAGTTAATTCATTATTGCTCTGAAGTAAAAATTATTAGAAACAAAACACTGTTACCAGTGAGAAGGTAAGGTTTTAAGTGGGATTCTGCAAATAGAGTATACTAATACTTTAAGCATGTTAAGGAAAAAGAAACAATTTCTCTCCAAGTGATAAGATGTTGTGGTGAAACTAGCCCAAGATTCCAGAGCCCAGGGCAACTGTGGCTTGTCCAAACTGAGGAGATGCTGACTGAACTCCTGCAGGACCCTCATTTCCCCTTTCTTGATTTTCCTCTAAATTCTACATGGTGCTACTCTTCTCCAAGCGATTCCTAGCATTCTGTTCTTTTCCCAATTTTCTGCCACAGCAAGTGCAGACATTGTGTTGCCATCCATTTAACTTATATTTTTCTCCCAGGAAAGGATCACCAGCCTCTTCTGTGAATCAGTTACTTTTACATATAATTTTGATTTCCAAAGGAATTAAGTGACAGAAGTGATATAAGATAGTTATGGCTTAAAACATAGGCATTATTAGAACCCAATCTCACAAACTGAGCAAAGCATTCAAGCAATTGTTTTTCTCGTGACAGATCACATTCTTTATGAATGCCCCCTCTGTGACTATTTATCTTTGGACGCCAGGAATGACCCAGGCACATGTCTGTTTCTACTTCTGCCTTATTACTGCATTCTCATTAACATCAGTATAACCTATCTATCCTTTGATCCATTTTTAGTCGCTTAAAAATTCTTATTCAGAAGTCCTGGGTTTTAGCAACAGCTCTACTTACAATATGTAGCCACTCCCAGGGAAGAGAATGACACTTTCAACTTTGAGAGTGACGGAATCTACTTTGCTTCCCATAGGATTTCAAGTATAATTTAAGCCCCCAACAATTCTCCGTGATATCTGGCTTTATGATTCTTCTTTTTCTCCTGCTATCGTATATATACACACACACAAAAGATGGGTAGGGATATAAAATTTGGTCATCAAATCACTGTTGACATGTGTGGGAGTGCTTATGAAGGAGCTCCTCAAATGCAAGCTACAGAAAGTAGGAATCAACTGCAGTGAGAAATGTAAGCACCTGGAATTCACAGACTGCGTCCAATTCATAGAAGAATGGACCAGTAAGTGCCAAAGTTATCCGCTTGGCGACAAAAACTCTCGCGACTCTGGCGGGACTCGAACCCGCAACCTTTGAATGCCTCTACTGTTGCGCTAGAAGTCCAATGCGCTATCCATTGCGCCACAGAGCCCGACGGCTTTTGGCGGTTGGCTGGATCCCAAACACTGTTGGTGATTTATTTGGTTATCAGTAAATATAATTTGTGAAGACTTACTCTGTTTCAGTCACTGTGAAAGTTCAAGAAACATAAAAACAAGACAATGTAAGGGACATCAATGCCCAAGATGGGGGAATTTCTGAGCCTTTCCGTGACTGCTGTCATTCGTTTTCATGAAGTAAGAAATAGTTTGTTCAAGACTCAAAAAACATCTTATTTCATCTGGTCTCTCCAAGCCCAAGCTCGGGACCGTTGGCTTTGCAAAAATGGAATATGAGGAACTTCCAGCAAAATGGCGTTGGGATATATTTTAAATCCATGGCGGGGCCCCACTACTCTCTTTCCTCTAGCTCACTTCTGGAGTTCTCTCTCTCTCGATTCGGGGGCCCTTCTTGTGTTCTTTCTGAAAAAAGAAGAATTCGTTTGTTTTGTCAATGGGCTCATGGAGCAACGCGATCGCATTGTTGCCCTCTCTCTCGAAGGAAAGGGCTACAGTTTTAAAAGAGTCCAGGAACCTTTGGAAAGATCTCAGGTTTTCTAACTCGGGAATTTTCTTTTGATGACTCTTTGGGTTGAGATGCAAAAGACGGCTCTTTCTTCGCTGCCGCTTTTCTGTGAGACTGTATGGTCCAGTCGCAGTGGCTCCTTCCGTCACCGTCGGCCAATAAGCGGGTTGATGTCTTTGCGGACAGAAAGGGATGCGAACAGAAAGGGATGCGAACAGTGGAGGTCACTGAATGCGCGAGAGGCCCAGGTTTGCTGACGAGGAGCAGGAGGGTAGTTGTGACTTGAGAAATCGAAGGAGAGTTGTGAAAGGAAGAGAAGAAATCCCAGGTCATCCCTACCGAGGGAGGACAGTGCAACATGATAGAAAAAATATGACCCGCTCTTCCACGGGGAGACTAGAACCTGAGCCAGGAGCCTGAAGCACTCAAGCACTCTCATACACTAGTGAGCAGCAAAGAATGCGGGAAAGGAGCTTCTCCCGGCCCTCAGCCTCTCAACTCCACATAATATCAGAAATGAAAATAATTTATCCTGAAAATTACAAGACAAAACGCGAACTCTGAACCGACTGTCAGCAAAAACGCAAAGCAGAAAGGACGTGTTAGACAAGAGGTGAAGCTTGAGCTGAGTGAGAAAGTCCTTGTAGCCCTAGAGCCTAGGAGCTTGGGTATTGAGAGCCTGTGCGTTCACACCCGCAGCCCACCCTCCCCTTCCCCCGCCAGCCCCCCGCTCCATCCCCTCCTCGGAGCCGCGGGTGCTCTCCCCGCGCTCGCATCCTCCCAGGACCTCGCCGCGCATACCTTTCTCTTAGCGCCACAGCGGGACTTCCGGCAACCTAGAGACTAAAGAAGTGATAGGCAGATCTGACCAAGTTTCTTTATTCATTCTTCTCCAGGCCCACGTCTTTGAGGACGCGTCGGTTCGAGTCCAAGTTTTGGGAGCTGCGAAAAAGGAGGGCCGGAGGTGAGCGGCATCCCTAGGGTAGCCTCAGAGTTGGAAATGCTAGTGGGAGAAGGACCCGGAATGAAGGCATCGAAAGCATCGGACACTAACTAGGGACTGACTTTGATGAGCGTACCCTGGGTTGCCCTTCCCCTGACCCAAAGGACTATGCGATACGTTGCTTGAGGGGGAATACCGGCTGAAGAGGAGGATCCCGGGACTGTCTCCTAATCGCTCAGAAAAAGTTCACCTCTCTGCTCTTTAGTAAAGGAGGCGAGAACGTTCCAGAGGCCCCTCTCCGAATGAGGGAAGCCCGCGGCCACTTTTGCTTTTCATAACAAAAAGCTGTAATTTTTATAAAGCATTCTAGGAACCCTCAGATAGAAGTCTTACCCCCCAAATAATCCTCCAGAAACAAGCAGGGTATGAAGTTTGTAAACAGATTTGGCAATCTCTTAAAGAAAATGGTTAGGAATTTTCCAGATTGCCAAAGGAAAAACACATGAGAAATGTCCTGAATCTGTGAATTTGCTTTTCCTGACCACATTTCGTCCATTTGTCAGGCATGGCTTAGTTGACCTTTTCTAGATATCAGTTCAGTTCAGTCGCTCAGTCATGTCCGACTCTTTGCGACCCCATGAATCGCAGCACGCCAGGCCTCCCTGTCCATCACCAACTCCCGGAGTTCACTCAGACTCACGTCCATCAAGTAAGTGATGCCATCCAGCCATCTCATCCTCGGTCATCCCCTTCTCCTCCTGCCCCCAATCCCTCCCAGCATCAGAGTCTTTTCCAATGAGTCAACTCTTCGCATGAGGTGGCCAAAGTACTGGAGTTTCAGCTTCAGCATCATTCCCTCCAAAGAAATCCCAGGGCTGATTTCCTTCAGAATGGACTGGTTGGATCTCCTTGCAGTCCAAGGGACTCTAAAGAGTCTTCTCCAACACCACAGTTCAAAAGCATCAATTCTTCGGCGCTCAGCTTTCTTCACAGTCCAACTCTCAGATCCATACATGACCACAGGAAAAACCATAGCCTTGATTAGACAGACCTTTGTTGGCAAAGTAATGTCTCTGCTTTTCAATATGCTTTCTAGATATAGATAAAAATAAAGCATGTGATCTTCAGTTAGATCTATCCCAGCCCCACTCCCATCCACCATGACTTTCTCAGTGATAGACGAATTGAATAGAACTCTATTTAAAGAAAGCTTTGTTACTTCTGGTTAAATATTATGTATTAAATCCAAGCAATTAGCAACTTTTTCAGGATGCATCCTATTCATCCGCTCACATGTCTTACCTATGAACAGCTTGTTGGCCATAAAATGGGGGCCTGTCTGTCTATGCATCTTAGGATCTGGTATCTACATTTAACCATTCTATCCTAAAATATTTCTGTAGAACGTCTGGAGATTCTGCTGAAGGAACAGCAAGTTACAAACATAAAAGGAGAGTGGGAAACATGCAATGTTGGTTTAACTTAGAGGAAATGAGCCTTTGCATTTCCTCCCCCAAACTGAACCACATAATTCATTTTCTAGAAAGCAGTTAGGACCTCACACACTCAAAAAAAGAAAAAGAAAGAAAGAAATTCATGGACAAACTATAGCTCTTCTTAACCCATCTGGAAAGTGAAAGCTCATTCGTTTCTGTAAAATACATTCCCAAACACAGTACTTTAAGCCTAAGTTAGAAACCCACAGACAGCGAGTGAGGGGATCCAGAGGTTTTCAACCTCGTTTTTCTCTCCTTCCACCTTAGACACAAATCAGAGAGAACATTCCCTTCCCTGAAACCCGTTGAGCACAATATCATTCATCAAGGAGGCTGTAAGTTCAAGCAGAAGTGTTGGTCCCACCCACGCCTAAAAGGATTAGTTTGATTTCAACTCGCTGCTGAGTAAATTTGGTTCGATTTCGGAGACCCCAGCACCCAGCACGAGCCCAACTCACCCCCGAGGGAGGCCCCAGCTGATGATGACCTGAACTTTGTTGAAAACAAAGATACTTGTCTAGATTTTGTTGTTCAGCCGCTCAGTTGTGTCCGACTCTTTGTGACCCCATGGACTGCAGCACGCCAGACTTCCCTGTCCATCACCAACTCTCGGAGCTTGCTCAAACTCTTGTCCATCGAGTTGGTGATGTCATCCAACCATCTCACCCTCTGTAGTCCCCTTCTCCGGCCTCCAATCTTTCCCAACATCAGGGTCTTTTCCAATGAGTCATTTCTTCGCATCAGGTGGCCAAAGTATTGGAGCTTCAGCTTCAGCATCAGCCCTTCCAATGAATATTCAGGGTTGATTTCCTTGAGGATTGTCTTCTCAAGCACTCATATCGCAGTGCTCCTAAATGTCGGAGGCGGCTGGAGAGAGTTTGACCTCCCTCCCCAAGCTTTCCCTTGGAGTAGGAAATGGCAACCCACTCCAGTGTTCTTGCCTGGGAAATCCCATGGACACTAAAGCCTGGTGGGCTACAATCTATGAGGTCGCAAAGAGTCGAACACGATTGAACGACTGGGCACACACGCACACCCCTAAGCTTTCATTCATCTGAGGGATTTTGCCCAACTCACTGCACACACTTGTCTACACAAGTCTTGTCTTTATGTCTACCACATATCTTCTTTAAAAACTTGCTTCTATACCTGTAGTCGTGGCCGAGTGGTTAAGGCGATGGACTAGAAATCCATTGGGGTCTCCCCGCGCAGGTTCGAATCCTGCCGACTACGGTGAGAATTTTTAACCTCTGTAGTGCTTCTGGGAAAAGCAAAGCTTGTACCAATCACATTCTCAGAAGTTTACCCACTCCAGTATTCTTGCCTGGAGAATCCCATGGACGGAGAAGCCTGTTAGGCTACAGTCCATGGGGTCTCTAAGAGTCGGACTCGACTGAGTGACTTCACCTTCACTTTCTAGTAATTCCCCAACCAGAATCTTATACAAGGCTCAAGGGTGTCTTCAGTTTTCCCTTCCCAAAGGGACATTTGGGTGAAATGTTAAATCACTTACACATTTTATTAAAATATTTGCCACAGAGTGAAATTGGCTTTTTGAAATTATATGAGTTTATTCATGTAACCACTACCATAATCAGGATACAGGAAAGTCCCATCAATCCATAAACCTCCCCATGTAGTCCCTTTATAGTCATCTCCTAATTCTATCCATAGCAGTTGACAACCAGATATGTTTTTTGCTCCCTTGTTTGACTTTTTTGAGAATGTTGTGGAAATGGAATCATACAGAATGTAACCTTTTAAGATTAGCTTCTTTCACATGAGATAGAACATGGCTTAAGATTTATGCAAGTTGTTGCATGTATTAAAATTTTGCACCTTTTTGCCGTTGAATAGAATTTCATTGAGTGGATGTACCACAGTTTATTTCTTCTTCTATCCATTGGTTTGGGCAATTGTGGGGGGGAAAGCTATTAACTTTAGCATGTGCAAATTTTCATTTTTATTGGGTAGATATTTCGATGGCTGCTTCCCCCTCCCCCATTTTCAAAATGCATTACTTTATTTTCCTTATAAGGCAACCATACATTTTAAATCTTGAGTATATAACAGACTCAAGATTTCTCCAGAAAGCTCTAGGGTTTTCATGAACTTTCCTGGAGCTTATGGCCTCAGTAGTTATATTGCTTTGAAATAATAGCATGTATCTAATCATACTGTGTTTTGTGGCCTGGTAAAGTGTCAAGATAGAGATAATTTCATGTGTGTTTGGAAAAAGTTTGAATCAGGAAGCTGATATGTGCACTGTTCTCTATATATGTATATTATATGACTTGCACTACTTTATTTTATGGTTATTTTTTTGATGTGTCTTAGCTTTTCAGAGAAGTATATTGTATAAAAATATACCACCAAAAATCCCAACATGGTTGTGATTTTTATCTTTCTCTTGGTACTTCCATCAATTCCTGGAATTTCCCTCCATTTCTTAAATTTCCAGAAGCTAGACATTCAGGATAAAGCCATGATCTAAGTAAGAATTATGACTTGGAGACTCCAGGTGCTACCACCAATTGAACAATTCCAACAAGAAAAGCCTAGGAAAAAATCTATTTAATTTATACAAACTTTAGACTAGCCATTGAGACTTAAGAGAAATGCTGCTACTTAGAGATACTCCTATGTTTCCTTCCTCAAAAGAAGCAAGGAAAATGCAATTTAAATATAATTTATCTCATGGGAAACTCTGGGCAAAAATTAAGGATAAGCTGCAGTGCAGATTCTGATCATCTTGTGCTTCAAAATGAGTCTGGCTCCATCCACTGGTTCTGACCAGATGTCTAACTTCTGGCCTCCTCAAACCCAGGAGGAACCCAAACCCCGTAACTACTCTGAGAGAAGAGAAAAACTCAGAACTGGTTTGACTAGAATCTCACCCTCAGGCGTGGGTGCAACTTTGCCTCTTAAGTTACAGCATTGGGGTTAATGAATCATGGAGCTTGAATTTAAAGAAGATGTTGAGAGAAGTGGGCCCCTTTTGCAATTTTTTGCATCACAGTTAGCAGGAGAGCTCCATTCAGCTGCCTCCAGACGCGCGGGCAAGGACCTCTGTGAGCAAGAAATGAAGGGCAATGCTTGGTGACCTTCTCGCTGCCATCAGAGGCCTGGCACTGAACTATCAGAATAGTCCTGAGCGCGGACCTGTGTTTTTCCCGGATAGTCACAGCACCACCTCATTTAAGGGGGCAGGTCTCTTTCCATTAAATTGAAAGTCATGCATTTGTAAAATAATGCCTACATACATCCATGGGGACAGTGGGTGACGGGAAGCAGCCAGCATCCACGGAATTCCACCCTCACAAATTCCAAGGCTCATCTTGGCTAAAGTTCTGTTGAAATCTCGACAGAAATTTGCTACTGGGCGGCCTCGGTGAACTTAGTTGAACGGAGGTAAGAGACTAGGAGTTGAAAGGGGCTCTAGAGATTGTATGCGAGACGCCAAGGGATCCACCGACCCCGCCCCATAAACCTAGTCTTTAAGGAAGCGCGCTGGCTTTAAGAAAAAAAAAGGTGTCCGCAGAATAGTAGTAAGAAAAATCTTTAGTACAATTTAGCAGTCTTCACTGGACATTTTTCTCTTGATGAAGTAGAGTATGATGAGTCTTTTATCTTGAAATATTGACTCTCTGATTTGCTCCTCACCAATCCCTACACTTGACAAAATTCAGACTTTTGCTTCAAGTGTACCTTTTCCACTTTCTCAAAAACATAACTTCTCTTGCAAGGTTTCTTCCATGAATGTGCCAGAAATCAACACATTAAAGCTTTTTTTCCTAGAGGCAATGGACCTGATAACTAAATAATCTATGTGGAGAAACGTATTAATTTATGGCCAAAACTGCGCAGAGGTACAGATAAACTATAAAATCTCAAAGGTTCAGTTTTCCTGTCTATATGAAGACTAAAAATACCTTGACGAATTTTAAAGTATTACATCATACAATGAATATAACACGTTCAATCCAGTGCTGGTGATACAAGAAATGTTCAAAATATTCATTCTGTGGTTTTTTTTTTTTTTTGTTTGTTTGTTTGTTTGTTTTTTAAGAAGAAAGCAAGGACTAGCACCACCAAGTTTCTGAGTTAATGGAGGGATCGGGAGCGGACACTCTTTGGGGTCTTGTATTTGGCAAAAAAAAAAAAAAAGGAGAAAAAATAAATAAAATTAAATTCCTTAGGATTTTTTTTTCAAGTGTCGTGAGTGGACGTAGACCAACATCACTGACAGTTATGGAAAGGTACATTCCATGTGTGGTTCCATGGTGTAATGGTTAGCACTCTGGACTCTGAATCCAGTGATCCGAGTTCAAGTCTCGGTGGAACCTACCAACATTTTGTCTCTTTATTTTCCCCTGGAAAATATTGTCTACCTATTGACAAAATCAGTTTGGCCTATTTTATTTCTTGTAAGTCCAAACACATCGGCATTTGGGTGAGGAGGCAGAAGTGAAATCCCATTCTAGTTTAATGGAGTTCATTTTATAAGGAAGAAAAGGGGTATCAGAAGTAAGTTAAGTACAAGTGCAAGACGACAAAAACCTTGCACTCTGCTGCGACTAGAAAATAAAAAACTAATAAAAAGCAATAACGATTCTTTTAATAAAGTTTACTTTCAGTACACACTAAAAGAATATTTGAAATTGTTCAATATTTCAATAGTGGGAAATAAATTAATCTAATGATATTGGAGAATATATAAGCAGCACATTTCTTTTCTGCCCATGATCTCTACCTGCACAATTTCTGACTCCCTCCACCCTTCCACAGGGCCACTGAACCTAGTGTGTGTGTGTGTGTATATATATATATATAGAGAGAGAGAGAGAGAGAAACTAAAGGTGGGAAATCTTAAAGTAGGTGACGTTAGGTAAACAAGCACGCAATAGTCATTATTACATTTTTAAAATATCTACAGATTTAACCTATTTCAGCTTAAAATGGGTGGGGAATCCATAATGACATTTTCATTGCCATATTCATCTGCGCATTGGGCTACACACATAACACCAAACATCTCCTTTTATCAGATAAAATGAGTGACTACTGCTATTTCCTTACTAATTACATTCTTGGTGTAAGTTTTCCTTTTTTTTTTCCCCCACTTGTTCTTTTACTGTTTTGCAAGGGACTCTGAATTTTTATTTTAATATAGTATTTGTCTTGGATGAAGTTTGAGTTGTTTTGCTTTCTTTTCTTGGATTAGACATTTGCAGCCATTTCACATGAACTAGACATTGGGAAGATTCCACCCCCAGCCCTACATAGTCTTATTATGATACCAGGTTGTGTGGGAGATTTTAAAGCAATTTTTTTTTTCTTACAACTAACACATATGAAGATTCTGCTCCCATATACTGATCTTATATAGTATCTGCTGCTTCTCAACATTAGCCCTTTGTGTAAAGCACTTATTCAAACATTCATGTCCAGGTTCTCCTTCGTAATGAGTTCTATGAAGTTCCTGCTTCGACATGTAAACACACTCCTTTGTTCAAAATCAGAGTGCTGATTTTCTTTCTCACAGTGTGCCACTAACTTTAAGACACTGTACACCTATATTAATTTGTTTTGGGGTTTTTTAAGCAAATACTGTACAGAGAAAACACTATTTATGGTCTCATTATATTCCTTTGACCTTCACAGAATGTGGAATCTACTCTTCATACTCCATTATCCATATAAACAGATCATTTTTACTTTGCTCAAAATTTTAGTTTGCTTTATTCTTTCTTATATTTATAGATACATATTCCCAGGTGAAAATTCAAAAGATGTCTACTCTGCAACTGTAAAGCTCTGTTTGTATTGCATACGTTGTTGTCATCATACAGTATATATACCAAATGGAAATATAAATATTGTGGGACTCATGCTTATAGTGCATCTTGCTTTACATGAACCCCAGCATTCCCTAAGTTGACCATAGTGATGAGTCAACAGTAGTTGATGAGTATATCATGATGCTTTTAACAGCAAGACGGAATGCAGTATGGGTGTGACGTCGTCTGAATTGGTGTTAACTATGTAGAATGCCCACTAAAATCGTAGTCGACAGGATTCGAACCTGCGCGGGGAGCCCCCAATGGATTTCAAGTCCATCGCCTTAACCACTCGGCCACGACTACTGACTTACTGCTTCTCTTGAGGGCCAAAGTGAAAACTAGTTAGTGGCAAGTTCTGCAACAGTTGGTTTGACAACAGAAAGTTTCTTAGCCCTGTCCGGGTCTCTCCCTCGTGTATGAAAAAGCAAATCAAGAAGCAGCTGGTGATGTAATTCAATAAAAAGCTCCTAGACAAAGGACTGGATCTTCCTGGATGCTGGAGCTTGTCCACTAGCCGCTGACAATCGTGGACACATACGATCACTCCTAGTTCTCGGGAACCCGCAGAAGGGGGAGCTTTGTGTTTAGAGTGAGTTCCAAACAACCTCCAGTCGCAAATACCAATGGAAGAAGGAATTCGAATAAAGGGAAAATGCGAGAACTGGAGGTGCGGGGTGGGGGTGGTCATCTGTGTTTACTTTCAGGTTTAAAATCTAAATCAGGAATCTCTTCCATGGCGTCAAACTGACTTGTGCTTCCAAAAGAACGATTAAAATCGGACTACCGCGACAATTCAGAGTGAGGGGTTGGGGGGTGGCGTGGGGGAACTGAGCAATTTCTGTCCTAACTAGAAAGGACAACGTTCCAGATTTCTTCCTTTGAAGGTCACTTGTGTCATCCTAGTGAAGGCCGCGAGACAATTCCCAAGCTACCTAAGCCTTCAGCCTCTGGAGCCTGGGGAAAAGGGAGGCACTCAGTACAGGTTTCCCAAGGATCCGAATTCTGCCGGAGGACATTCTTGGTCTCTCTCAATGCAGAACAACGCAAAGATATATGAAAACACGTAAATGTTAGAAAAAAAAATCCAGCTAAATTAATAAAGTTGATTCTTGAGTCGGAGATTATCTGGTTTATGAGAATGTGATTATGAAGGGGAGACTTGGCTCTGATTCCTTTTCATGGAAATGTTCAGTAGCTCAGTCGTATCCAACTCTTTGCCACCCCATGGACTGCAGCACACCAGGCTTCCCTGTCCTTTACCATCTCGTGGAGCTTGCTCAAACTCATGTCCATTGAGTCGGTGATGCCATCCAACCAGTTCATGCTCTGTCGTCCCCTTCTCCTCCTGCCTTTAATCTTTCCCAGCATCACGGTCTTTTCTAATGAATCTGCTCTTCGCATCAGGTGGCCACAGTACTGGAGCTTCAGCTTCAGCATCAGTCCTTCTAATGAATATTCAAGATTGATTTCCTTTAGGGTTGACTGGTTTGATCTTGCAGTCCAAGGGAGTCCCTCCAAAACCAAGGACTTTATCTCTGAGTTCTAGAAATGGAAGTGTTTTGCTGGGGCATAAACTAGTAGAGAGCATCTCAACTATGAAAAGAACATGACCATCATGATTGAAGTGGAATATACCTCGCTGGGAGTTAAAAGAAACCATCTCTTCAAACTAGTAAGAATTATACTCCTCTCACCATATTCTTGCAAATGTTATTTGGTCTTGCTACCAAGGCACTTGCTATATACATCCATTTAGGCTCATAAAGGGTTTATAACCTTTAACACAGTAAATTTATTTTGAAGTTTATTGTCCTTGAATGGTCTAATCAAAGTATTGCCCCCAACCAGCAGAGTGTGCACCACTTGGGAACTTGTGAGAAATGCAAATTCTTGGGCTTGGATTCAAATCTACAGAATTAAAAACTTGCTAGGAGTGGGGTGGTGGCAAAGGCAATGGCACCCCACTCCAATATTCTTGCCTGGAAAATCCCATGGACGGAGAAGCTTGGTAGGCTGCAGACCATGGGGTCTCTAACAGTCGGACACGACTGAGCGACTTCACTCTCACTTTTCACTTTCATGCATTGGAGAAGGAAATGGCAACCCACTCCAGTGTTCTTGCCTGGAGAATCCCAGGGACGGGGGAGCCTGGTGGGCTGCCGTCTATGGGGTCGCACAGAGTCGGACACGACTGAAGTGACAGCAGCAGCAGCAGCAGCAGCAGGAGTGGGGTGGGCAGGTGTGAGGAGATGCAGCAATCTGTTTTAATAAAAAGCCCTCTAGGTGGTTCTGATGCCCATTGAAGTTTGAGAAGTACTCTCCTAAAGAAATAATCTTAACAAAGAGAAACATGTACTGCATAAAAAATATTTATTTTTATTTCTCATTGTGATAGCAAAAAAAAAGGCATTAAAAAGAGATAACTGTTTAAATATTTTCATTTTATCTGTGTAACTGATCATTACAATGCCAGTAAAACAGAATTTGGGAAGACTTTGTAATTATTCTGGGAAAATGTTTATAATGTAATGTTCATTGACAAGAGCAGGATGAAATGAACATGACTTCAACTATGCACAATTATTGTATATGAAAAACTGAGAATAGAGAAGGAATACTTCAAAATATTGCTAGTGCTGGCTTCTGGGTTAATTTGTGCAGGATTACAAGTTAATTTTTTTGTTGTTGCCTTTTACAATGTAAAGTAATCTCCAGTTTTGCAAGTGAATGGTATAACGATGTCTTTTACTAATTAATTTGTTATTTAGTGATGAGTGTATGTATCTCATGGATCCCATCAGAAGCTGACAGCAGGAAGCTGGTCTCTCAGAATGTCTTCTATTTAGGCTCCTTCTATCAGACTATCAGAATAAGGGGTCCTTCCAGACTGAGGAGGAAGTGTTACTTGCTAGTTTGCCACAGTAGCGAGATATTAGACTAAATGATGTCAAAGAGTAAGAAATTTTACTTAATATGAATACACTTTCTGGTAGAAAATTTCTTTGAAAAGAGCTTTATTCTGTACTGTTACTCATGTAAAGATACAGCTCAATTGCCAAGTAGTCAGCATAATTGCCAAGTAGTCATGGCCGAGTGGTTAAGGCGATGGACTAGAAATCCATTGGGGTTTCCCCGCGCAGGTTCAAATCCTGCTGACTACGGTACTTGTCCTCCAATCTGGATCTTTATGGCTGCTGGGGAAAGGCATGAAGTATTCGGATGGTGCCCCAAACAGCATGGGGGTCTTACTACTATTATTAGCTTTAAGAAATTCTACCATACCCCTAATGGTGTTTTCTTTTTTTCCTAGGAGAGTCAGGGCTTTGGTGATGCCTTCCCTTTTCCTGTGATGAAAACCCTGCTTACAAGGCAGACAGACTTTCTTAAGGAAAAAAACTTGAAATGAGCGTTTCCTTGCTCAAAGAACCTCACCCTTATCAGGGGTCATTTTCATCCTTGTTCATGTACAAAGGAAACTCCATGAAATCTTGGATGAAATGCAAGTGAAACTTAAAGTTAAGGTTGCCAAGTGGGAAATCCAAAATAGATATTAATAAGCACACCACTACACAACTAAAGAAATTAAGTAAAACCATTTCCTTTGTGATCCAACTAGATAGGGACGATGACCTTACATATGGTGGGCTGTCCTGGGGCCCAAAAGCAGTGATAGGTATGACTGTAGATGGATCTGCCAGTTGCACTTTTTTCTTACTCTTAACTTACTGAGTCCCCAGATATTCTCTGGTGGGCAGTGATCATCCAGGTGATGGATCATACCTGGTGCAGTGGAAATCAAAACTAATCCATGAAGGAAATTATGGAAATAAATCACCAAGCCTTGGTAATTTCTAATCCACTCCAGGCCTGGTCATAGGGGAATCAGTGGCAGTTAAGCAGAACATTGTTGATCCCTGCATTATTGATGACAAATAAGTGAAAGTGCAGGGTCACTGATCAAAGTCAGGCTGAGTACTTAGGGTGAGATTGATTCTGGGACTTTATTCCTGGAATCAAAGGCTGCACTTGTACCATGGGGGTGCGTTTTACCTCTACATGGTCAGGAGAAAAACACCAGACCCAACTTACATAAAATTTGCAGAGAAAAACTGGTTGTCACTTGAGGAAGAAGGAGCACACAGCTGATGAAGAGACCCAAGCACGAGTTATTTGCTTGATCTCCTTCACGTATGTAGTAGCAGGTCAGGAAGTCCTAGGTTCAGGTCTCAAGTTCCTTCCTGGTCCCATACTTGAAACCAGATAAACGGAGCTTGAAGTTATTTTTGTTTCAATTTGGTGAGGACCGTCTCCTTCAAACTCCATGTGGTCTCAATTCTGTACTTTTTCCTTCCTTTCCTGAACTTCCACTCAACTGCTCCTACTTTCCTTCTGTCTCATTTGTTGTTGCTGCTGTTTCATTGTTAATCATATTCAGCTCTTTTGTGACCCCCTGGACTGTTGCCCGCCAGGCTCCTTTGTCCATGGGTTTTCCCAGGCCCACTGGAGTGGGTTGCCATTTCCTTCTCCATCTCTCTCCTTATGTCTTCCCTTTTGTCCACCAACACTCTCATCTCCTTTCTCATTATCTTCCATTCTTTTTTCCTCTTCTCTCTGCTCCTCGTCCCCTTCTGCTATTACCCAGCATCTCTCAACTGGACACTTTCTCCTTTGTGTTCCTTCCTCTAGGACAAGATGGAATCATATAAATCCACCTCTGCTTCTGCCCAACAGATGGAGATTCCCCATCATTCGAGGTCTTTCTCTAATGTTTTTCTTCCACAGTTTATCTTGACTTCATCCCATTCAAATACTGTAATGACCAGCAGTCGAAGAAATGAGTGTGGCCATGGTTATAAGTAAAGCTTCTTGGATTCAATATATATTTTTTGAGCCTCTCTAAGAGAGAGTCAAGCAAGCAGTGAGGGAGTAGACAGCTGAAGTGGAAGACAAGTTAAGACTAGGTAGTGCTTGCCATTATTCTGTAGGCTTCTGAAGACAGCTGGAGCAGAGAAAATGAGATATTCCTGTCCCAGGAAGCCCAGAGGGTGAGAATGGTCGTGAGATCATCTCTGGTGGGTTGTTTTTTTTTTTCTGGTGGCTTTTGTCTACAGTTTCTGCTTTGCGAATGTTTCAGTAGATGAAGTACTCTTGAGGAAAAAGATGACCACACATAGCAGAGGATGGTTTCGATCCATCAACCTCTGGGTTATGGGCCCAGCACACTTCTGCTGCACCACTCTACTTATGTTAGGGGGAGATGCTAGGGAATATTTTTCAACCTTGATTCTTTTGCGTTTCCCCAACACTTCCAAGTTTAATACTGTCACTTTCTCTGTCTTCTGTTCACCATTCTCTTTCTTCATCTGTCTCCTTTATGCTTTTCACTTTCTTTCTGGCCCTTATAGTCCGTGTCATTCTCAAAATATTAATACCACACAATCTCTAGTTTGCAGTCCTCACAAATCTTCAACCCTTTCTTTCTTCAAGAGGATGACAATCATTCCCTTTGGATCAGGAATTATGATAGCTAGGTAGGGAATAATGATGGATAAAATGTCAGCTTTCCAGAACAAGAACTTAGCAAAACCTTTTAAAACCTTTCAAGAGTCAGTTTCTCCCTCACCCAAAGCCCTTTCCTCTGGATTTCCTCTTAGTCCTGCCTTTCACCTTTTTTTCTCCTTTCCCTCCTTCCAAGCACGTACTTAGATTTATCAGGCAAAAGTGGACAATATCTTGTGTTCAGCTTAAGTTACTCCCCCTTCCTGGGTGCTATGCAGATTTCTCTTGATCTGCTGCTCTTGATTATTGGAGACTCTGAAATAAGGCTCCGTTTTGCCAAACTCCCCTTCTTGCGAGGTTCAGAGCCAACTGCGACTCCTTCCCTCCACACCCCAACCTGGAATCATCTAGCTCTTCTATTTTCAGAGGTCTAGTCATATGGCAAGTTTGTTTGAACGTGGTCTCATTGCTCAGAAACTGAGAGATTTAGGAATTAAGATAGTCCCCCAAGGACTCAATAGGTCCTGAACTGAAAACAAAAGCTCCCACCAAGGGTAGGGACAGGGCCCTTTTCTGCAATGAGGATTTTGCTGGGGACAAGCTTTCCCTGAGGCAGGCATGGTTTGTGGCAGGAAGAAGTCAAACCTCAGAAGGTACTGACTGGTTTCCTCCTTGAACTGTCCTTCATCCTTTACATATTCTCTTCTGAATTTTGCTGGAGAAGGAAATGGCAACCCATTCTGGTACTCTTGCCTGGAAAATCCTATGGACAGAGAAGCCTGGTTGGCTACAGCTGATGGGGTCGCAAAAAGTCAGACACGACTAAGCGACTTCACTTCATTTCTGAATTTTGCAGATCACTTGCCTTGTCTCCAGTAGATTCTCGGAGTTTCTGTTCTTTTCCTTATTCTTTGCCACAGAAGCTTCAGACCTAGTGTTGGCAACCCAAGACAATGTCTCAGTGAGGAGGCAGGGGTCATCACTTCTATATCTGGATCCACTGCCAATATTCTCCTGCCAGCATTAACAGAATACAGTCTTCTTTTTCTGGAAGAGGTTTGCTTGGCCTATGCACCTGTGCTTCAGTCACTTTCTCAGAAATGGAAAGGTTTGAGCCCAGACCTGAAAGCTTCAAATGCAGGAAAGCTGTAACACCATTATGGCTAGGGACTTTGCCATTGTTAGAGAGAGTTTTGCCCTGTAAAAATCTCTGCCCAAGTTCCTAATCACGTGCTGATTTGCCATCCATCTATCCCCATTAGTGAAATGTCTCTTCGTGTCTTCTATCCATGTTCTAATTGGATTGTTGAGGTTTTTAAAAAATTTGTTGTTTCCAGAATTCTTGTGCATTTGCAAGATACTGTCTTTCATCAGGTATGTGGTGTGCAAACATTTCCTCCCAGTTTGCAGCTTGTTTTTTCAACCCCTTAATAGTGTCTTTAAAAAAAATGATTTTATTTATTTGTTTTTGGCTGTGCTGGGTCTTCATTTCTGCTCAGGCTTTCTCTAGTTGCAGTGAGCCATGGGCTACTCTTTAATTGTGGTCCACAGGCTTCTTATTGTGGTGGGTTCTCTTGTTGCAGAGCATGGATTCTAGAGTGCTGGACTTCAGTAGTTGCAGCATATGGGCTCAGTACTTGAGGCTCCTGGGCTCTGAAGCACAGGCTCAGTAGTGGTGTGGGCTTAGTTGCTCTGCGGCATGTGGAATCTTTCTGGATCACAGGTTGAACACATGTCTTCTGCGTTGGCAGGCAGATTCTTTACCACCGAGACACCAGGGAAGCCCATGGTGTCCTTTTGTGAAGCCCATGGTGTCTTTTTGTGGAGTAAAAGTTTTAAATTTTGATGAGGTCCAATTTTTTCCTTTTAAGGATTGGGCTTTGGTATCAAGTCTAAAGGATGAAGATTCTGAAGATGTCCTATGTTATTTTCTGAAAGTTTTATAGTTTTACATTTTAGTTTGTGATTTATTCTAATTTTATATATGGAATGAGGTCTAGATCAACATCAAAAAAAGGTTTTTGTTTTTGCCTATGAATGTCCAGTTGCTCCTGAACCATTTGTTGAAAAGACTATCTCTCTCTCTTCCATTGAAATTTTTTTTTTTGTACTATTGTCAAAAAATCAATTGGGTATATTTTGTAGAGGTCAGAATACATTTTTAATGGAAGGATATAACTAAGACAATTACTAAACATTAGTTTGCTAAAATTTGCTTAAAATAAAGAGTGAATTGAATACTATACATTAAAAATAATAATATATACTCTGGAAGGTTATACAAAAATTTATTTCACTGTGGAGAGAAAGTGAACAGCTAGAGCATGGATAGAAGATAGATTTTATTCATTGCATATAATCTCAATATCATTTGAACTTCATATCATGATTATTATATTTAATTATTATAAATATTAAAATTCTTAATATGCAAGGAAAATAAACTTTGTATCAGTTGATCACTGCCTTTTGGTAGAGACAGTTTTCCAGTCAAGAATTTTGCTTTCTTTAGATACCATTTACTTCTAGCTCTTTACCCCATAAACATGCTGGAGTTGTGTGAAGCAAGCGTGGAGTTATTGATCGATTTCCCTTCAGTTCAGTTCAGTTGCTCAGTCGTGTCCGACTCTTTGCGACCCTATGAATCGCAGCACGCCAGGCCTCCCTGTTCATCACCATCTCTCGGAGTTCACCCAGACTTTCCACAGTTTATTGTGATCCACACAGTCAAAGGCTTTGGCATAGTCAATAAAGCAGAAGTAGATGTTTTTCTGGAACTCTCTTGCTTTTTCCATGATCGAGCGGATGTTGGCAATTTGATCTCTGATTCCTCTGCCTTTTCTAAAGCCAGCTTGAACATCAGGGAGTTCACAGTTCACGTATTGCTGAAGCCTGGCTTGGAGGATTTTGAGCATTACTTTACTAGCATGTGAGATGAGTGCAATTGTGCGGTAATTGGAGCATTCTTTTGCATTGCCTTTCTTTGGAATTGGAATGAAAACTGACCTTTTCCCTTAGACTGATTTCCCTTAGACAGATAAAAATATGTGTGTTAGAGATATACAGGTTATAGTTACATATGAGAAAAGAAATCCCTGAAAAGGTAAAATTTTCATGGAGAAGCAAGTAGGATTTTGAAAGCAGGAAACACCAAGGTATTTCTGAAGTTAGGACTCTTCTAAGGGGAAAAGAAAATATATTAGGATTCAGCTCAAACCTATTGGAAAAATACAATAATTATGACTTGGTTTTTTCTGGCAAGGGTGAGTTAATTGCAGGATAACAAGCTGGAAAGTGTAGTAACTGCCTGCATCTTGGTTAGAGTTTCTGTTTGTGTTTGGACTTGCAACTCTGAAATCTGTCAAAAAGCATAGTATTAAGAAGGAATTATTCCACAAACTACCACGTAGTCGGCAGGATTCAAACCTGCGCGGGGAGACCCCAATGGATTTCTAGTCCATCGCCTTAACCACTCGGCCACGACTACACAATAAGACAACATGCTATGAGAATAAATAGCCATGCTGAAGTTTAGCTTTCATAAAATTAAATCACATACCAGAAAGATTGAGTCACATATCAGAAAGTATATTTGCAGTCAATGTGACCATTCTCTGATGTCATTTAAGTGACTGTCATGCTGTTACACCAAATTACCAGGGAAAACATTATCCTCACAACTGGAAAGAGACCTCATTTGATGGGTTATTGGAGTGAGATCAGTGTCTGCTCTGTCAGCCTCTGGTGGAGATTCATGAAATAGACCACAGAGTGGAACAAACTTTAGCATTCACTTCAGAATTACATGTAATAACAATGATTAAAAGAAACAAACACACTAGAACTTAAGTCCACACACAGTGAGGATAGTGATTTTCAATAAAACTTTCTTCCCTGGTATAGTAGTAAGTGAGACTTCGTCATTGGGAAGACAGATGTTGGGTTCATGTCAGACACATCTATTAAGACAGTTAGAAGGAATTTGCTTGGAGCCCACATATCTTTTCATAGTCATTTTATGTGTTCCCAAAACAACAAAATAGAGTTAACAAATTGTTCTCATTCGATGGTCGTGCAGTTATTAAGACAGAGACTCAAATTATTTTTTGCCTCAAAATCCCATGCTAAAAGAAAACTTGTTCACCTTGTCACAGAGAGATTGGCCCTGACTCAAAGCTAACAACTGTAGAAACCATGTCAGGGGTTCATAAATATTGTTAGAGAACATAGACACAAGAGTAAGAACCGTCTGTATTGAAGAGTCTCCTTTATGTTACAAAACCTATTTTCAATGAATAAGCATTTTTAACTAACAAATGTTACTAAACTGTAATTAAGCAAAAAGTTGCTGAATAAATATCACCTTTGAAATATGGCTATGTGAGTCATTAACCTTGATTTTGTAAATTAGGAAGCCAAAGTTCACCCATGCCTGAAGCTATAATCCCAGTCAAACCAGTTCTTAGAGCATCCCTTTTTCAGAGGGATAATGGGTGTGGGTTTCTCAGTACACATTTGGGACACTAGAATGAAACATATGTAGGTCCAACAGAATGGAATGGAACCTTGTTCAACCAAAGGTTATTAGAACCTCTATCTCAGTTCCCTTTCAATCCTTACTCTAAGATTTCCACTGAGAAGAAGCCCTTGATTTGTGATAGTCTCCCTTTCTTGTTGAAAAAGGAAGCATGCAAAAGGGAAACAGATGCTAGACAACTTTATTTCTCTTAATTCTTAACAAATATTCTGAATTCTGTTTTTCCAATTTCCATTTACTGCTGTTGCCACTTATCATTTCAAAGTTATAGATGTCTTGAAGGAAATGGCAACCCACTCCAGTGTTCTTGCCTGGAGAATCCCAGGGACGGAGGAGCCTGATGGGCTGCCGTCTATGGAGTCGCACAGAGTCGGACACGACTGAAGTGACTTAGCAATAGCAGCAGCATTTAATTTAGGATGTTCTGTTGCTTCTGAAAGACTAACAGATGTAGCAAAAGAAATACCAAAAATGCATAAAATATTTAAGGAAAATAATGGATTAATCTACCAATGACTTTTGAGACTTTTAAATGATGCCAAGGAAACAAAAGAGATGAAAGGATGCGCTAAAGGGATGTACTATTTAAAGGACACACAGCAGTTAGATTCATAAATGGGCTTAGTTTCTACTACATTAGCTTATGTAATCTAAAGTGATGACTTAACCAGTTCATTTCTTCAAAAACACATATGCTAGCAGGCAGAATGATGAATATAGAAGTAGTTTCATATGAGACATATAAACAAAGATATATAGAAGCACTAATATTACCATTGCATTTTCTTAAACAATGTTATGGCAAAGACACTATAAGGGGCACTGAAGAAGGGGAATGAAAGATGGAACTTGAGGGCTTTTCAAAGGAAGAGACATAGACAGACAATCTTTAAGGGTGCATGGGATTTCAGGAGGTGAAGAACCTAGGAGTGACAACACTGGATAAGCGAATAATCGATTTTACATTTGAGGAACTCTATCTTGACTTTAAAGCTGCACCTTGACTTTAAAGACAGCAAGTCAGCCAATCAGAGATGAATGATTCCCATAACTGAAACAAATGTAAAAAGACATGGTGAAGGAGGATCATGGACTTTCTGGCCTCTGCCTTCCTAGAAATAGAAACTTTGGAGGTTTGGCAACACTCCTGATGCTGAAACAGGAGCTATTTATGATGCTGGGTAAGAGCTGTCCCCCTACCATCCTGGAAGAGGAGCTGGCAGCAGGACTCACTGGGCTTTCACAGACACTCCTGAGTAAGTTAGGAAAGAGTGCCCTGAAATAGCAAGTTTACTTACAGCAGCACTAGCTTCAAAAGCTCCAAGAAGTGCATGCCAAGAATAGTTCTATGTTGAACCATAGCCTATTGCTTTCAGTGTAGACTCTCCCTTGGTTTCAATCGTCTATCAACTCAGTCGTATGTTCTCTTCACACTCTAAATCTGTGATGTCCAATACTTTAGCCACTTATGACATGTGACTATTGAGCACTTGGTCCTACTTGAGCTCTAAGTGAAAGATACACAGCAGACTTTGAAAATTTTGTATGAAAAAAACAAAGTAAACTATCACACTGTCAACTTTTCAAATTTCTTACATATTGAAATGATATTTTGAATATGTTGGGTAAAGATAAAATCTATTATTAAAAGAATTATGCCTTCTCTTTTTACTTTTTAATATGGCTACTAGAAAATTTTAAATTAAATCAGTGGCTCAGATTTATTTCAATTGGAAATGTATTTCCTAATTTACATTCTCTGCTGCAATTGCTGTAATTCTTGTTTTTCTTACACTGTTAACCAGTTTTATTTTTCGTTTTATTTTCCTTATTTATAAGAAATTTCAGTGATTTAAAGCTAAAGAGAAAGGGATTTCCCTGGTGGTCCAGTGGTTAAGACTCCACGCTCCCAATGCTGGAGGCTTAGGTTCCATCCCTGGTTGGGGAACTAAAATCCCATATGCTGCTGGGTGTAGCCAAAAAAGAAAGAAAAAAAAAAAATTGTAATGAGAGAAGTTCTAGAATCCTAACAGCAGCATTCAGAAACCAGATTACAGGCGCAAGATTCTGTGTAATGGTCAGTCCTGGCTCAGGATTTCTATCCCAGCCCCCAGAACTGGAGCTTCATTTTCCATGGGATTCCTCCAGAAAGCAGTATATGGAAAGAGAAGAACGTCTGATTATACTATCAACATTCTTCCTAAGGTATCTTTTTGAACGAACTTTTATTTTTAAATTCTGTATATCGATGTCATGTGGGTCACTTTCTACAACTCTAAAGTTAGGAATAGTTTCCACAGAAGGGCCTTAACATTTCATGACTTTGACATTCTAGAATTCTATTTAATTTTTGAGAGTCAAAGCAACCTGTATGCTGAATGTAAGAGATGGCGAGATGAGAAATGATGCGTTTTGCAAAGAAATATCAAGTTCATCCTCTGGAAATCCAGGTCTTAATAGCCAAAACCAAGTTATTTTCATCAAGCAGGCCCTGCTCAGCAAAGAAGACTTATCACAACTCAACATCACTGACCTTCCTGAGGTTGCAACTCGATGTTTTTTTTACTGTACTTCATTCCTCTGAATACATGCATGAAAGAGGAAAGTATCTGGCATTTAATCAATGAATATGGAATGCATTGGGTTTAAGAAAAATTATTAGATGCATTCTTGAAATGCACTCAAATATGACAACTACACAGATCTCCACAAGAGAGGTGAGGATCAGTCCCATTAAATTGCCAAATGAGATAATCTAATTTTCTTAGGAATTCCTAGAAAGGCATTCAAGTGTGGTTGACATTGCTTTAACACTTCAATACATTAGCTCACACATGTTAATGACCCAGTGGGATTTTGCATCTGAACTCTGTGCCCAGAATGAGTCTAAACCTCATCTCACTTTTAGCTCCTCTCTCTTTACCAGCGTCCTGGACCCCAGGACAAGTTAATCTGGCATAATGTTGTCGACTTTTTTGGTTTGCCTTCCAAAAGAATGGCTTAAATAATTTCTTCAGTTATGTAGTTGGCTTGCCTATTAAAATCCAGTTTGGATTCATGACCATAGCTGTGAGTTCTGGCTTTCACTTATATGTGAGCCAAGATTTTGTGGAGTTTCCTTTTGTACATGAACAAGGACATACATGACTGGAGAAGAGTCCTGATAAAGGGGAAAGGTTTCTGCCAAGTTTTTTCTTTAGGAAAGGCTGCCTTCTAAGCAGGATTTTGACTGGAGAAGAGAGGAAGGTACCATCAAAGCCTGGGCTCTTCCAGTGGGGAAAGAAAGCACCATTAGGGCTGTGGTCGAATTACTTAAAATTAATAATAAATTATACCCCATACTGGGGGTATAATCCGTGTGCTTCCAGCGGTGGGGATCCTTTCACCGGCAACATAAAGAGCCAGGTTGGAGAACAATCCAGCTTCTCTCCAAGGTAACAGCATTCTTCCCCAACTGGCTATGTCTCAATAGAGACCGGTGTCGTAGTCGGCAGGATTCGAACCTGCGCGGGGAGACCCCAATGGATTTCTAGTCCATCGCCTTAACCACTCGGCCACGACTACTTAGACAGTAGTAAGCTCATTAGTCTAAGTAGCTAAAGAGACGAGAAGGAAACGGCACCCAACTCCAGTACTCTTGCCTGGGAAATCCCATAGACAGAGGAGCCTGGTGGGCTTCAATCCATGGGGTCGCTAAGAGTCGGACACGACTGAGAGACTTCACTTTCACTTTTCACTTTCATGCATTGGAGAAGGAAATGGCAACTCACTCTAGTGTTCTTGCCTGGAAAATCCCAGGGACGGCGGAGCCTGGTGGGCTGCCGTCTATGGGGTCGCACAGAGTTGGACATGACTGAAGCGACTTAGCAGCAGCTATAGAGAACTTCAATTCTTTTCAGAATGTCACATTTTCTATCAGAAACTGTATTTGTATTAAGCAGTTTCTTGCTCTTTGGCATCATTTAGACACATAGGCTATTGTGTCAAATTGGCAGGTAACACTACCTCCTCAAACTGCAAGGATTCCTTATTCTGATGGTCTGAAGAGAGGAGACTAATGTTTTGTTGTTTGCTTTTTTATTGCTTCCTTTGCTGTGCAGAAGCTTTTTAATTTGATATAGTTCCACTTGTTTGTTTTTGCTTTTGTTGCTTTTACTTTTATTTGGTGCCAAATCCAAAAAAAATCTATGTCTAAGAGCTTAAAATGACTTACAGACTTGAAAGTAAGATCTAAAACCATAAAATCATTGGAATGGGAGGAAATATTTGCAAATCATATATCTGATAATGGTTTAATATCCAAAATATAGAAACAACTCATACAAGTGAAAGGAAAGAAAACCATCTGATTTTAAAATGGAAAGAAGATCCGAATAAATCTGTCTTCCAAAGACATACATATGGCCAAAAGGTACATGAAAAGATGCTCAACATCATTAATTATCAGATGAATGCAAATAAAAACTACAATGGGATATCATCTCACATCTGTTATAATGCCTATTATCCAGAAAACAAGAAATAACAAATATTGGCAAGGATGGGGACCTCTGTGCACTGTTGGTGGGAAGATAAGTTGGTGCAGCCACTATGGAAAATGTATGGAGATTGCTCAAAAAATTAAAAATAGAATTATCATATGATCCAGCAATTTCACTTCTGGATATTTATCTAAAGAAAATGAAATCATTAATTTGAAAAGTATATATACACTTCCATGTTCATTGCAGCACTGTTTACAACAGCCAAGGTATGAAAACCTCTGTCCACTGATGGATGAAGGAATAAAGAGGTTATAGTATATATACAATGAAATATTATTCAGCCATAAAAAAGAATAAAATCTTGCCATCTATTGCAACATGGATGGATCTTGAGGGAATGATGCTAAGTGAAATAAGCCAGACAAGAAAGACAAATACCTTTTATATGTGGAATCTAAAAAAAGAAAAAAATCACAAGTTTATAGATACAGAAAACAGATGAGTGGTTACCAAAGGTAAAGGTGGGCTAGGGCAAGTGGGAGAAATGGAGGAAGGGGATCAAAAAGGTAAATAACTTAAAAAAAAAAATTAGGGATGTATCCATTACCATCAAACCTTTCTACAGAGGACAGGTTCTAGAGAACTTCCCAAGGACCCTAGCTCTCTCTTCACCAATCTGTTTCTTAGGGGGTTTTGAAAGGGAGCCCTCCAGGGAGCTAAGAGGGAAGATGAGTGGGTGTCACATGCAATAAATCCACACAATAAACTGTGGAAAATTCTGAAAGAGATGGGAATACCAGACCACCTAACCTGCCTCTTGAGAAATCTGTATGCAGACCAGGAAGCAACAGTTAGAACTGGACATGGAACAACAGACTGGTTCCAAATAGGAAAAGGAGTACATCAAGGCTGTATATTGTCACCCTGCTTATTTAACTTATATGCAGAGTACATCATGAGAAACACTGGGCTGGAAGAAACACAAGCTGGAATCAAGATTGCCAGGAGAAATATCAATAACCTCAGATATGCAGATGACACCACCCTTATGGCAAAAAGTGAAGAGGAACTCAAAAGCCTCTTGATGAAAGTAAAAGAGGAGAGTGAAAAAGTTGGCTTAAAGCTCAACATTCAGAAAACGAAGATCATGGCATCTGGTCCCATCACTCCATGGGAAATAGATGGGGAAACAGTGGAAACAGTGTCAGACTTTATTTTTTGGGGCTCCAAAATCACTGCAGATGGTGATTGCAGCCATGAAATTAAAAGACGCTTACTCCTTGGAAGAAAAGGTATGACCAAC
>SJYT01069772.1:109047-312376 GCA_006410635.1 Cephalophus harveyi | reverse complement strand
CCATCACTTCATGGCAAATAGACGGGGAAACAGTGGCTGATTTATTTTTGGGGGCTCCAAAATCACTGCAGATGGTGACTGCAGCCATGAAATTAAAAGATGCTTACTCCTTGGAAGAAAAGTTATGACCAACCTAGACACCATATTAAAAAGCAGAGACATTACTTTGTCAACAAAGGTCCGTCTAGTCAAGGCAATGGTTTTTCCAGGAGTCATGTATAGATGTGAGTGTTGGACTGTAAAGAAAGCTGAGTGCAGAAGAATTGATGCTTTTGAACTGTGGTGTTGGAGAAGACTCTGGAGAGTCCCTTGGACTGCAAAGAGATCCAACCAGTCCATTCTAAAGGAGATCAATCCTGGGTGTTCATTGGAAGGACTGATGTTGAAGCTGAAACTCCAATATTTTGGCCACCTGATGCAAAGAGTTGACTCATTTGAAAGATTCTGATATTGGGAAAGATTGAAGGCGGGAGGAGAAAGGGACAATAGAGGATTAGATGGTTGCATGGCATCACCAACTCAATGGACATGACTTTGGGTAAACTCCAGGCATTGATGATGGACAGGGAGGCCTGGTGTGCTGCAGTTCATGGGATCGCAGGTAGTTGGACATGACTGAGCAACTGAACTGAACTGAACTGATTCACAGATGATGTGATATTATATACAGAAAACCCTGAAATCCCCAATAAAAAATGTTAGAACTAACAAAGGAATTCATCATGTTGCAGAATACAAAAGCAAAATCAAAAAATCTGTTGTGTTTCTATATGCTGAAATAAAGTGAAATATCAGAAAGAGAAATTAAGAAAATAGTCTCATTTAAACTCATTTAAAAATGCTTACAAAATAATAAAAAATTTGGGAATAAATTCTATCAAGAGGTGAAAGACCTATATATTAAAAACTAAGATACATTAATGAAAGAAATGGAAGAAAACAAAAATAAATGAAAAGATACTCCATATTAATGGGTTATGAAATTTTATACTACTAAAATATTCATACTACTCATAGCAATCTACAGATTCCATACAATTCCTATCAAAATTTAAGTGGCATTTTTCATGGCAAGGCAAAAATAATCCTAAAATTTGTAGGAAATCATTAAAGATCTTGAATAACCAAAGCAATCTTGAGAGGAAAAATAAACCTGAAAGCATTACCCTCCCTGATTTCAAACTGTATTGCAAAACTATTATAAAGCAGTATTGTATTAGTGTAAAAATAAACACATAGATCAATGACAGACAATAAACCCACAGAAATAAACCCACACATATAAAGTCAGTTAATATATGATAAAGGAGACAAGAATATACAACAGGGAAAGTGAAAGTGAAGTCTCTCAGTCATGTGCAACTCTTTGCGACCCCACTGGCTGTAGCCTACCAGGCTCCTCTGTCCATGGGATTTTCCAGGCAATAGTACTGGAGTGGATTGCCATTTCTTTCTCCAGGGGATCTTCCTGACCCAGGGATTGAACCCAGGTCTCCTGCATTGTAGACAGATGCTTTACTGTCTAAGCCACCAGACAGTCTCAAATAATGCTGTCGGGAAAACTGAACAACCGCTTGCAAAGAATGAAGCTTGACCATTACACAAAAATTAACTCAATATAGATTAGAGACTTGTACAGAAATCCAAAACCATGAAACTCCTAGAAGAAAATATAAGTAATAATCTCCTTGATATAGGTCTTGGTGACAATTTTTTAAATAGGACACCAAAAGCAGAAGCCACAAAAGTGAAGCTGTTAGCCAAGTGGACTAAAGCAAACCAAAAAGCTTCTGCAGAACAAAGGAAACCATTATCAGAAAGAACAAACAACCTAATGAATGGGAGATATATATACACACTATATACAATATCAGATATCCAAATAGTTGCACAGAGTCAGACACTAATCAAGTGGATCAGCATGCACAAAATATTATAAAGTCAGTTTTTGTTATTTAATTGACATTATTCAGAATCTAGCAAACTGGTGGAAAAAGAGCTTAGTATCTACTGAAGATACTTTTTCTACCTAGGAAATTTTGTGAAAAAAAGCTATAGAACTAAATAATAAAGTAATAGAATACGAATTTCAGCACTGTGCGTGCTGCTTAGAAATTTCAGCTATCCTGATGGTAGTAAGATCTTAAGTAAATAGGCCTAGTTTTCTGATGAATAAATTTATAAACTGAGGAAGAGACTGTGCTTCCCAGGTGGTGTTAGTAGTCAATAACCTGCCTGCCAATGCAGGAGGTGTAAGAGACACGGGTTTGATCCCTGGGTTGGGAAGATCTCCTGGAGGAGGACATGGCAATCTATTCCAATATCTTTGCCTGGAGAACCTCATGGACAAAGGAGCCTGGTGGGTTACAGTCCATAGGGTCGCACAGAGTCAGACACGACTGAAGAGACTTAGCATGCACGAGGAAGAGACAACCATTTTGAATTTTTTAAAAGTAAGTTTTTAAAATTTAATTGTGTTTTTCTTTTTATTATAGCATATTTTTCTTTACATTGATTAAGTACATGGCTTTAAAATAACAATCTATTAAGAAAAGCTGATTAACATCAAATGTTTGTACCTTTACATAAAATACTTTTGAGACACATGAGGAATACTTTATGCCAGGATCAATTTCTCTCCATATGTCATATTTCATCAATTCAAAGACACTTTTCCCCCTGTATTTTGACTCAGATACCTTACAGTTGATGGCATCTTACAATCACCATGAGCAAGATAGCAGTTTTGATGTGGTTATCACTGACTCTGATGTGACTTGGCCATAACTGTTTCATCTGTTGTCATTTTGGTTGAGTTATGTGTGTTATAGGAGATACACAAGTGAGCTTTCATTATTATTTAAAGAGTCTTCCACAATTAAAAAAAATCATTCAATATTTAAAAATAAATGAAGAAACACTAGGCATTAAAAATGGTGAATTCTTATTAAGCTATAATGAAAAACAGTGATAGCTTACAATACCCAAATGTATTCTTAAGAGAAATTAAGGAATGACTGACTTATTGCTTCCCGTCTTGAGTATATCCACAGGATGTCAGGTATTCCCCCTACTATTGAGAAGTTCAGGATGTTAATAGCCACTGACCAAGATTCATTACGTGTTAGGGAGGACTTTGAGCGCTAAATATTTCCAAATTTTCTTCATTTCTTTTCTCTGTAAAATCTCTTGAGCCTGTTGATGAATATTTGCACAAATACAAGCCTGAGACATTTCACTTCTATGAGCTGTCTCTTTTGTGTTATTGTTTCAAATAAAAGAAAGCAATGCTATAGCACACCAATTTTTAAAAGCACTAGAGTTCTAATTGTCATCTTTAATTTTCTTTAAGCCCAATAAACAAGGTATACAGATTAGATCAGAAATTCTCATTTTTTTTCTGCCACAACATAAACCATGGACATAAACCATGCCACAACATAAACCATGGTAAACGCTCCCATAAATCTCTCAGACTTTGACAAAACACCAAAACTATTTTGTTAAAAAAGGCTGTTTCAATGTAATTGAAAAATTACACCAAAGTTTTCATCATTGTGAGCTTCAGCTTCCATCTGCTTCCAAAAAATCAAGAATTCTAGGGATAGAAGGGCTTAGAGGACTAATTCAAATCTGCATCCAATCCAGGAATCTTCTGGCATGTAGTTCCACAGTAACATCAGCAGTCATATAGAAGAGCAGTTAAACCTATTTCAGAACAATACAGTACCTAAACTGAGGAATAATCTGGCCCTCCAGTATCTTGTCCTGTGTGTTCCAGCTATGACTCTCTGAGAAATATAAACATGATTGCCTTGTACCGCTCACCTACAAATAGAAGCAGGTCTCATATTCTTTTTAGGACTTTTTTTTCCCTTCCCTTGTGTCTATTTACTCAATTTTTCTGTGCCTTACTAACATGAGATGGCTTCCAGATTCTGACCTCATTCTTTAGTTTGTCAAAATGAAACATCTAGATCCACATCAACTAATCCATGTATGGACTGGGTTTGATGGGACTATAAACTCTAATCACAAATCATTCTCATTTCCTTAACTTCCAGAGCAGTTGCCTCATTCACTAAGAAAGTCATCTATAAAACCATATTTTTGTTCTGCTTTATAAGATCAACCGCTAACAACTGAATGATATCCAATTCTGTATCATGAAATTGGTTTATTGAATTTATTCAAGATTTTGTATTTCTTCTTCTAAACTTTGCTTCATTATTTTCCAAAGAAACTATCAGATTGTCCTCAATGATAAAATGCCTAGGAAACCTGACAAAGGCTTTGCAGTAAGAAATGTGACAAGTTTAAAGCATTCTTAGGGCTCTTCTGCCATCTTGTGAATATGCAAACTCTCCATGGCTTAACATATAGGATGTTATAATAGCCTGTAATTCAGGGCAGAGGTATCTGATTAAATAAGGATGAGGGAAAGCAAAGAAAAAAATCACTTTAATTCTTCAACTGTTCTCTTGTCAAGCATAGGATTAGGTATATGATTTATCATTTCTTATTGACACCCAGACCTAAGAGGAAGATATATGCAGATCTGTTCTGTTTGTGCTCTGCCATACTGGATTTAAAATCTGGGAGCATAGGCTTACATCTTTTCCCCAGCATTTGCTAGCCATGTGTTAGAAGCAAGTTCCTTGAATCTTCATTTTATTTTTTTATTATCTATTACTTTACAATATTGTATTGGTTTTGCCATACTTCAACATGAATCCGCCATGGGTGTACACGTGTTCCCAATCCTGAAACCCCCTCCCTTCTCCCTCCCCATATCATCCCTCTGGTGCACCAGCCCCAAGCATTGAAGGTAGACAAGCAAGTTCCTTGAATCTTCATTTTAAAGTGGAGAACAAATGAGACTAAACCTTACAAAGAGAAGTCTCATTAAGGGCTATTTGTATTAAGATTGTTACTAACTATGGGACACCATTCTACTGCACTAGAATATTTTCTATTAATAGGTAGGAATGGGGAAGACACCAACCTTCTTCTGAAACTTATTTTCTTTTTTTTCTCCTTTCATGAGATCATCATTCCTTACCCAAGGTTATTTCTAATCTCTCTAGTCAAATGTACGTTTTTTCTCTAACATATAAGGAGCTTCCCTGGTGGTTCAGTTGGTAAAGAATCTGGCTGCTATGCAGGAGACCAGGGTTCAGTCCCTGGGTAGGGAAGATCCCCTATAGAAGAGAATGGCTACTCACTCCAGTATATAAAGTAAATCTCCATATGAATCAGAACCTGGAAAGCTTTATTTTCTTTTTTGTATATCTTTTTTTAAGTTTTTATTCATTTTTCCATCAACATTTCTCACCTCCTACAACCTTTAATAAGATCTTTGGAGACTGAAAATCCAAACAGTGCTTTCTCTGAAATTTTTACTTCTTTCAAAACTACTTTGCTTTTGTGCTCTAGTAAAAGTGTGCTACAGTGCAGAGCAGTACATGGATGATCCACTGCTGTAATCTATCAGCAGGGCTCCCTGGCTCCATGATGGATTGTTGTATTACATCATCGGCCCAGAGGCTGACAGGAAAGAAAGTGCTTCAAACAGACTTCTTTCATAAATTGTTTTAGTTCTAATGAAAGAAAAAATGATTTGAAAGGTTATAGATGAGTAGGAAAACTTACTATACCTTCAGCTTTGTATTGAATTATATGCACGTGAGAGCAGCCACCAAATATTTTCAGTTCTCAAGATAGAATTTTGTTTTTGTTTTAAAACAGTGAAACCAGCTAATGTGTGTAAGTGACCACCATATTTGGAAGAATCTCGAAGAAACTTTGATCATCTTAATTAAAGAACTTTGATTTTTCATTAACATTTTAACCATTTATCATTTATTTATTATTATTATTTTGCTTTACAATATTGTATTGGTTTTGCCATACATCAACATGAATCTGCCACAGGTGTACATGTGTTCCCCATCCTGAAACCCCCTCCCATCTCCCTCCCTGTACCATCCCTCTGGGTCATCCCAGTGCACCAGCCCCAAGCATCCTTATCCTGCATCGAACCTGATACATGTAAGTTAGTTGCTCAGCCATGTCCGACTCTTTGCAACCCACAGACTGTAGCCAACCAGGCTCCTCTGTCCATGGGTTTCTCCAGGTGAGAATACTGGGACGGGCTGCCCTTCCCTCCTCAAGGGGATCTTCCCAAAGAAGGGATCGAACCCAGGGCCACTGCATTGCAGGAGGGTTCTTTACTGTCTGAGCCACCAGAGAAGCCCTTCCCACCAGGAAAGTCTCCAGGGAAGCACAGGACTGTATGCTGTTGCTCCATTAACCCAAATGTTTAATTAACAACTTTCAGCATTCTATATCCTTACCAGGTAACAGATTTATCAATGAACTTAAATATACCTGTTTATATATTTATACATGAAAAATGTGAAACAAAAATTTGCATTCTTATTAAGGAAAAGAAATCATGAGCCATGTTATCTGTGTACTTGATATTTAGTAGGGTTTTCATAAGTTTGTTGAAAGAATTGGTAGACAGCTATATGATGAAATCTCTCATTTCTTTCTTTTTCTAAAGAAATTCGTTTGAAATACATAGTAACATCACATATTTTAGACTAGTGAGTCAAATGTTTTTGCGAACAAATCAAAAAATATAAAACTTTATGAAAAAAATTTAAAATCAGGTGTCTATTATCATCAGAGAGTTGTATGAAAAACATGAATTTTGCAAGATTTAATGTGTATTCTAATTTGCCTACTCTGTTGTTTTTTATCCTAAATTAAATAGCATCATGAACAAAATGAGTTTTAAGACAAAGTCTGTTATATCTATTATCCTGAATATGCTCCCTCTGCATCATTTTTCAATTGTAGAATTTGCTCATTGAAAATAAATAGCTGCACATTATGCTATGGTCAAAGAGAACTCTGATCTAGAATGTGCTGTGTGTGCCCATTCATGTATGACTCTTTGCAACCCCATGGACTGTAGCCCTCCAGGCTCCTCTGTCCATGGAAAGTTACGTGCAAAAATACTGAAGTGGGTTGTCATAATATGTGCTTGTAAACTAATTTCTACCCTTTTCTATTTAATAACTCATTTAGTGTTTTTTTAAGAGATCTTTTACACTGAAAAATTAAATATTAAAGTATTTATCTTCCTTCTAAGGCCACTAATAAAATAGGCTGAAATGAATTCACAAGCATTTTTCAGAACTCTTATAATACCGGCACCTCAAATCATATTTTACTTTATTTTGAATTTTCAGGTATTACATTATTCCCAAATTTGAAACATTTAGTTACATCAATAGACTTCTTTCATAGTCCCAGAACTCTCCTTGCCACCAGTTTTCTCACCTTTCACTCCAAGTTTTGTGGCCTTGAGAAGCTCACAGTCCACATGTCAGGGTAACCAGCTTGGGTGACAGGGTTTCAATTCTGTGATTCTTCTCCCAAATGTTTATTTCTATGCTCAATAAATCATTCTGGTCAATGTAATAATGTCTTCCTAATTTACTTGCTGAACCCCACATTTTAATGCAATCTTTATGCAGGGTTTATGTTCAGATATTTGGATCTTTCGATGCCAAGAGTTTTCCCAAGGCTTTCTATCTCTTTGGAATCTCTTCTAATCTTTAAAATATCCACTCACTACTTAAGTGGCATGGATATTGCACAGATGATAATCTTTAAAATTCCACTCCCAGAATCCTGTGGCATCTATTAACCCCTTCACTTCTCATGTGCAGAAGGCATTAGTATTTATAAAGCGCCTCAGTATTTAATTATTTTAAATTATTTGTGAGGTATCACAAATCTTTTCCACCATTTTCAGAGTGAGGAAAATGAGACTCAGAGGAGGTTAAAAGACTTGCCCAAAGTAATATAATCCTAGTAGAGTCCATGCTATGCTAGAAATATTTATAATGCCTTCTTAACACCTCTGCCATGCTTGCCATTGGCAAAATTGCCAATAAAAAATCTTTGAAATATTTCTCTTCTCCCACCTGTGGTGAAAATATTAGTCTTTCCCATTTGCTGCACTCAGTATATGTTTCCTATATTAAATCCACATCCACAGCCACAAACAAGTCAGGGAATACATTTTTATGAGGGTCTATACTTAACACACATCCATGAGTTCTGTTTTGGGGTCAGATTTCTGGCTCTGAAATCAGTTTTGTTGAATATTGTATTTTACTGCGTAATTTAGAAGTCAACTGGAGAAATAGGAAAATGCAACTGTATATTTTTAAGTGGAAAATGCCCTTCACCTTTTACCTTACAGTACCCAAGTAAAGCTTCATTAAATATATTTACATCAATTAAATATAAGAAGCAATCAAATAAGAATTTCCTTGAATCTGTTACCTACAGAAACATTCAGAATTTTTAGAATAAAATTCGTCATACAATATTTAAAACTGTCTTAAGTTAGCTATAGTTGTACACAGATATAAATAAGATAAATCACTAAAAGCATTTAGAAAGTTCTAGCCCTCCAGGGACTGCCATGGTGGTCCAGTGATTAAGGCTCTGTGCTCCCAATGCAAGGGGCACAGGTTCAATCCCTGATTGGGGAACGAAGATCCCACGTGCCACACAGCATGGCCAAATAAAAATAAAAATTCAAATCGTGATGTATGGAAAAAAAGAATTCTCATTTGTAATGAGAAGAATTTATAAGGTTCTTTACTGTCTGAGCCACCAGAGAAGCCCTTCCCACCAGGAAAGTCTCCAGGGAAGCACAGGACTGTATGCTGTTGCTCCATTAACCCAAATGTTTAATTAACAACTTTCAGCATTCTATATCCTTACCAGGTAACAGATTTATCAATGAACTTAAATATACCTGTTTATATATTTATACATGAAAAATGTGAAACAAAAATTTGCATTCTTATTAAGGAAAAGAAATCATGAGCCATGTTATCTGTGTACTTGATATTTAGTAGGGTTTTCATAAGTTTGTTGAAAGAATTGGTAGACAGCTATATGATGAAATCTCTCATTTCTTTCTTTTTCTAAAGAAATTCGTTTGAAATACATAGTAACATCACATATTTTAGACTAGTGAGTCAAATGTTTTTGCGAACAAATCAAAAAATATAAAACTTTATGAAAAAAATTTAAAATCAGGTGTCTATTATCATCAGAGAGTTGTATGAAAAACATGAATTTTGCAAGATTTAATGTGTATTCTAATTTGCCTACTCTGTTGTTTTTTATCCTAAATTAAATAGCATCATGAACAAAATGAGTTTTAAGACAAAGTCTGTTATATCTATTATCCTGAATATGCTCCCTCTGCATCATTTTTCAATTGTAGAATTTGCTCATTGAAAATAAATAGCTGCACATTATGCTATGGTCAAAGAGAACTCTGATCTAGAATGTGCTGTGTGTGCCCATTCATGTATGACTCTTTGCAACCCCATGGACTGTAGCCCTCCAGGCTCCTCTGTCCATGGAAAGTTACGTGCAAAAATACTGAAGTGGGTTGTCATAATATGTGCTTGTAAACTAATTTCTACCCTTTTCTATTTAATAACTCATTTAGTGTTTTTTTAAGAGATCTTTTACACTAAAAAATTAAATATTAAAGTATTTATCTTCCTTCTAAGGCCACTAATAAAATAGGCTGAAATGAATTCACAAGCATTTTTCAGAACTCTTATAATACCGGCACCTCAAATCATATTTTACTTTATTTTGAATTTTCAGGTATTACATTATTCTCAAATTTGAAACATTTAGTTACATCAATAGACTTCTTTCATAGTCCCAGAACTCTCCTTGCCACCAGTTTTCTCACCTTTCACTCCAAGTTTTGTGGCCTTAAGAAGCTCACAGTCCACATGTCAGGGTAACCAGCTTGGGTGACAGGGTTTCAATTCTGTGATTCTTCTCCCAAATGTTTATTTCTATGCTCAATGAATCATTCTGGTCAATGTAATAATGTCTTCCTAATTTACTTGCTGAACCCCACATTTTAATGCAATCTTTATGCAGGGTTTATGTTCAGATATTTGGATCTTTCGATGCCAAGAGTTTTCCCAAGGCTTTCTATCTCTTTGGAATCTCTTCTAATCTTTAAAATATCCACTCACTACTTAAGTGGCATGGATATTGCACAGATGATAATCTTTAAAATTCCACTCCCAGAATCCTGTGGCATCTATTAACCCCTTCACTTCTCATGTGCAGAAGGCATTAGTATTTATAAAGCGCCTCAGTATTTAATTATTTTAAATTATTTGTGAGGTATCACAAATCTTTTCCACCATTTTCAGAGTGAGGAAAATGAGACTCAGAGGAGGTTAAAAGACTTGCCCAAAGTAATATAATCCTAGTAGAGTCCATGCTATGCTAGAAATATTTATAATGCCTTCTTAACACCTCTGCCATGCTTGCCATTGGCAAAATTGCCAATAAAAAATCTTTGAAATATTTCTCTTCTCCCACCTGTGGTGAAAATATTAGTCTTTCCCATTTGCTGCACTCAGTATATGTTTCCTATATTAAATCCACATCCACAGCCACAAACAAGTCAGGGAATACATTTTTATGAGGGTCTATACTTAACACACATCCATGAGTTCTGTTTTGGGGTCAGATTTCTGGCTCTGAAATCAGTTTTGTTGAATATTGTATTTTACTGCGTAATTTAGAAGTCAACTGGAGAAATAGGAAAATGCAACTGTATATTTTTAAGTGGAAAATGCCCTTCACCTTTTACCTTACAGTACCCAAGTAAAGCTTCATTAAATATATTTACATCAATTAAATATAAGAAGCAATCAAATAAGAATTTCCTTGAATCTGTTACCTACAGAAACATTCAGAATTTTTAGAATAAAATTCGTCATACAATATTTAAAACTGTCTTAAGTTAGCTATAGTTGTACACAGATATAAATAAGATAAATCACTAAAAGCATTTAGAAAGTTCTAGCCCTCCAGGGACTGCCATGGTGGTCCAGTGATTAAGGCTCTGTGCTCCCAATGCAAGGGGCACAGGTTCAATCCCTGATTGGGGAACGAAGATCCCACGTGCCACACAGCATGGCCAAATAAAAATAAAAATTCAAATTGTGATGTATGGAAAAAAAGAATTCTCATTTATAATGAGAAGAATTTATATTGAGAGAATTTTATAGTGAGAGAATTTCATTTATAGTGAGAAGCTTTTCTGCAGGCCATCACTGTTAAGAGTCCCTTTCTCTAATGAGCAGACTGCCTCCTTGGGAAGGAGAAAGCCATGACAGCTTAGTATTCTGAATTTTTTTTTTCAGGAATGTTATAAATTATTTTGTATGCTCAAGTGCAGAATAGTGAAAGAATGGTGAGTGATGACTTTGTGATATAGATTGCTGTCCAAAGGGAACAGAACAGAAGCCAGGTACCTCATTTTAATTGGACCTAAAAATCAAAAGCATACACTTGAAATGCAAGTTGTGCATGCAGTCATACAGACACTCATGCACACTCACAGTTAATATTGGTATCATTTGGCCATAATTTATATGCATAACATAGGGACGGGAAAGAGTTCCTAGTGATGTGTTGACTTGCCTCAACTGAAAGATGACTCAGGTTTGATGACTCAGAACTAATCCATGCATGCTTTTAACTGTTCAGTGCTAAATTTCATGGAACACATCAAATAAAGAGTTACGAAGTCAGCCTTGAATAGGAGATTTTTATAATCTGACAAGCTATAAATATTTAACTTGAAATGATGCTATTGTACAACATAGAAATAATTTAGAAAAATATACTGATTTAACTGTTCACTATACTGAACATTTGGAAAGTATTTCAGAATTTGGGGCTATATAGACACTCTACTTCAACCACAAATATATTTATGGAAAATATTTGGAAGGAAATATATCAAGTCATTATTTTTCTCTGACAGAAGGTATTTGGAGTAATGTTTCTGCTACTTTTTGCATTTCATTTCTCCCCAGTTACATATTTTATAGCTTTTGATTTTATAAAACTATGTTAAAAATAGCTGAGTACTAAACAACAAGTAGAGTACTAAATTTTAAAATCTACTGAAAAACATTCATCTGTATTATGATTAGAAAGAGTGGCCATACTGATTGGTGATAAATTTTGTTTGATTCCTTCATTCATAAGCTCCATTACTGGTTTTACAGATATATCATATGTGATAACTATGAAAAAATAACTAAGTACAAGGCACTGTCTTCAGCAAGAGAGAACACTACTGAAATTTATAGAACATAATTCTTTTCAGTTTTATAGATAAGGAATAATTATTTGGATACCAAGTAAGAAGTGGTTCATATATTAATAAGTCTAAACATTTTTTTAAATGCAAGATTTTTGATTCAATATACTTCCATACAGTCAAAATATCATTTACTTATGACCTTTCATTGTGCTATATTCTTAATAAATATGAGTAGTATTGACTATGGAAATAAAAGCATCGTTCAGTTCAGTTCAGTCACTCAGTCGTGTCTGACTCCTTGTGACCCCATGAATTGCAGTACGCCAGGCCTCCCTGTCCATCACCAACTCCCGGAGATCACTCAAACTCATGTCGATTGAGTCGGTGATGCCTTCCAGCCATCTCATCATCTATCTTCCCCTTTACCTCTTGCTCCCAATCCCTCCCAGCATTAGAGTCTTTTCCAATGAGTCAACTCTTTGCATGAGGTGGCCAAAGTATTGGAGTTTCAGCTTTAGCATCATTCCTTCCAAAGAAATCCCAGGGTTGATCTCCTTCAGAATGGATTAGTTGGATCTCCTTGGAGTCCAAAGGACTCTCAAGAGTCTTCTCCAACACCACAGTCCAAAAGCATCAATTCTTCAGCGCTCAGCTTTCTGCACAGTCCAACTCTCATGCATGACCACTGGAAAAACCATAGCTTTGACTAGACGGAACTTTGTTGGCAAAGTAATGTCTCTGCTTTTCAATATGCTATCTAGGTTGGTCATAACTTTCCTTCCAAGGAGTAAGCGTTTTTTAATTTCATGGCTGCTATCACCATCTGCAGTGATTTTGGAGCCCAGAAAAATAAAGTCTGACACTATTTCCACTGTTTCCCCTTCTATTTCCCATGAAGTGATGGGACCAAATGCCATGATCTTCATTTTCTGAATGTTGAGCTTTAAGCCAACCTTTTCACTCTCCTCTTTCACTTTCATCAAGAGGCTTTTCAGTTCCTCTTCACTTTCTGCCATAAGGGTGGTGTCATCTGCATATCTGAGAGATGTTGGCAATTTGATCTCTGGTTTCTCTGCCTTTTCTAAAACCAGCTTGAACATCTGGAAGTTCACTGTTCATGTATTGTTGAAGCCTGGCTTGGAGAACTTTGAGCATTACTTTACTAGTGTGTGAAATGAGTGCAATTGTGCAGTAGTTTGAGCATTCTTTGGCATTGCCTTTCTTTGGGATTGGAATGAAAACTGACCTTTTCCAGTCCTGTGGCCACTGCTGAGTTTTCCAAATTTGGTGTCATATTAAGTGTAGCACTTTCATAGCATAATCTTTCAGGATTTGAAATAGCTCAACTGGAATTCCATCACCTCCACTATCTTTGTTCATAGTGATTCTTTCTAAGGCCCACTTGACTTCACATTCCAGATTGTCTGGCTCTAGGTGAGTGCTCACACCATCGTGATTATCTGGATCTTGAAGATCTTTTTTGTACAGTTCTTCTGTGTATTCTTGCCACCTCTTCTTAATATCTTCTGCTTCTGTTAGGTCCATACCATTTCTGTCCTTTATCAAGCCCATCTTTGCATGAAAGTTCCCTTGGTATCTCTAATAAAAGCATAGTTACAATTAATAAACTTTTGCTTTATTCTTCATGTTGGAATCAGTGTTTAACCATGATGTAGTGACATTTCAGATAAAAATACTGCTTGGTCATGCATTTGACACATCCTGGGAAAGTAGAAGAGTGAAGGAGGAGAACACAGGCTCCAGAATCATGCCCAAGATGGATTCTCAACTCTGCCACTCACTAGTTTCATGAATTTGGGCAAGTTCTTTAATCTCCGTTTGTTTCAGTTTTCTCATCTGTAAAATAGGTACAGAAAAGATAAAGCACTTAATATTTCCTGACACAGTAGGAAACTTATGATGAAAACAATTTTTATAATCACTAGTGATTTCTACAAATTATGGTTGTTGATAAAGGAAGTTCATGTATACTATGCAAAGTATTTGCAAATTATTTATAAAGTAGGCAGTGTATTATTTATTTTATATTTTCCACTTAAAATGCTATCTCTGTATTCACAGGAATAAGCAGGAAGAAGAGCAAAGTACCAAGCTAATCTAGGGCAAAAGTTTTTTCCCTTAATCTATTCAGATAACTGACCCACAAAGCATGCCTTCTTTTTTTACTTGATTTATAGTTATAATTTCCTCCATTCTCCACACAGCGTGTGTAGTCAGTCTAGGTGTTATTCAATAGACTTGTTCCAACATCTACTGTGACTGATTTATTTAGAAATACCTCCAGGCCAAAATGAGAATGAAAATAAATGGAACAGATGAAAATGCCCTGCTGCAAGCAAGAGCTACAAATCGAGGTTAAGAGTAATTGCTTTGGCATAATTGTTATTTGTAATCTTAGAACAAATGCAAATCTCCTATTAGAAGCAGTAAATCCAGTGCTTAAAGTAGAAGATGAGTATTTCACTGCCTAGCAATGGGAAGCCATAGCTGAATGCTAAAAGCAGTGACATGAAAATTTCCTCAGGTCCTTCACTTGAACTAATAATGCAGGGGATACAGTGGATATAGGAGTTTACCTCAGAAAATGAGTATCGAGGTATGATTTATTCCCTTTATGTATTTTTTTTTTCCAAAACACATTATAAAAACTTTGTGTTTGCAAACTCTTCATGTGTTCTTTCTCAGAAATACTTTATCTTACACTGAGTCTGGCTTTCATAAAGCCTGATGTACTTTGGCCACCTCATGAGAAGAGTTGACTCATTGGAAAAGACTCTGATGCTGGGAGGGATTGGGGGCAGGAGGAGAAGGGGACGACAGAGAATGAGATGGCTGGGTGGCATCACGGACTCGATGGACGTGAGTCTGAGTGAACTCCGGGAGGCCTGGCGTGCTGCGATTCATGGGGTCGCAAAGTCGGACACGACTGAGCAACTGAACTGAACTGATGTGATTTTTATGATTATGGGTCTTTACACCTTCATCACTGAAGTAGATGATAAGGTGAAGTTATTATCTTTATTTTAAAGAGATCAGAATAGAAACATTGAGAGGTTCAGTGACTTTCCCAAGGTTATAAAATCATTCTGATAAATCTGGAGAAAAGCATAAAGTATATGTAATTCAAGTTCATTTCATCTATATATCATTGTTTTTCAGATCATTTTTTAAAGTCAGTAGGTAACTATTAGTAGTGAAATTATGATAATCATAGTGATAAACTAAAGGTTGTCATTAGATTCCTCAAATATTCAACAGTTGCAGGGCCAGGATTATGATATAAGAAAGACTGTATTTATTTTTAAATGAATTGCTTGCCTCACAGGAGAATAGTATTTTAAACTATTCAATTAAAGCTTAGATAGGATTAAATTGAGTTCTTGGCTACATAATAGGTTATGAAGAATAAGTGAGATTTCAAGGTCCATGTGTACCTACAAGATTATTTAGAAACAAAGAAGTTTCAGAAAAGACTTGAGTAGATAAAACTGAATGTGTGTATTTGAGAAAGTAATGAGTACAGCGGAAGAGAAAATATATTGAAGTGTTGCAATTGAGTAATGAAAAACATCAGTATTCAGACAGTTTCTGGTATATACATAGTCAGGGTCAAATGTCAAGTGGATTTTTTTTAGTCTCCCCAACTGATCACACCATCTTAATACTATTTGGTAGATGTTGGCAAGAAGAAAGGTTAGTGTGATATAATTGTATTTTAAACTTAAAACACTTATTTTGTTGATTTTTAAATCATGCCTTGTTGACCTTTGAGAGGAAGGAGGGCGATCCAGAGTCCATGGCAAAGCCAGAGTAGTTAACGTTGGTTTAGGCAAATGGGTGTGTTTCAACTGTAGAGAAATGGAACATGTCTGGGAGTTATCTCCCTAAGAGTGCTACCCAAAGGTGATCTCAGCTTTCCCACAAGATCCTTACTGGTTTAAGAATAGAATTTTAATTTGAAATCCATTTCTAAGGGGCAATATTCACAAAGCCACTCTCTGACACCTTCTTTTAACATATGATCTCCTCCCTCCAACAGAACCTACATGGGAAAGCTTTTGATCTGTGCTCACAGTTAATCATTTATGACGCCCTGGATGGGGAGGGACATTTTTGCCAAAACAATGATAGAATTATAGCAATATAATCCCAAGCTGATTCAGTGAGACCATCTATTTTTCTTTAATAAAAGAGCTGTCAAGCACTATTTATACCCCCTGCTGCCATTTCTATATGAAAAGAATGCAGCCCCTTCTTTCAATCTAGTAAGAAGGCAAAAAAGTCACAGAAGAGTTAGAGATGAAAGAAAAATTAAACACAATGCAGAAGTGAGAGAGCCTTTTAGAATACATTAGGGAGATGAGAGTAAAATGTCAAGGACACTGGTATCATGGGAATCATTCCCTCCGAAAAGAAACCAGCAGTGACTGAAGGAAGGTTTTCAGCTTTATCACCCTTTCTTTCTCTTTCTTGTAGTCTACAATGTGTTGTCCAATTTTTGTGCGAATCTGACCTAGCTGAATGGTTACATTTAGCTAACAAAGAAAATTTACAAGTGCAAATTTATTTTTGAGCAGTTTGTAGAGAAATGTCATGCAATTATAGCAAAAACAGATGTGGCATTCAGAAATATTTTACAGGATACAAAAAGCTTTAATGAAGGGGCAAAGGTGCTAATCTTTACCCTCCTAAAGCCTAGTATTAATCTACTAATGATTTATACATATAAAGCCAATGTGGGAAAATCCTCACTTGTAATTTTATTCCTATGAAGATGGTAAATCTCACCTTCATCATTTATATGCCTTGCCCCATAATTAAGAATCCAGTTAATTTAAGATAGTGCATCTATTCTCTGAGTTCCTACTCTGTACCAAGCATGATGTCAATGACCAAGATGTTTATAAAAATAGATAGTATTCCTCACTGCTTAGAGATCATAAGCAAGTAGAAAACTCAGACTATAAGAAAGAAAAAGGGCAGCCCATGAATTATAAGGTACAAAAACCTTGGGAACAGTGGAAAAAGAATATGTGTTTGCTACTTTAAAAAAAGAGAGAGACGGAGATATTTAAGTGGGTTTTGAAAGATCAGCAAGAGTTTAACAAGTGATTGGAGTGCAGAGAAAATAGATTTACATTTGATTTATTTCTTTGCAGACAAGGAGCAAGATTTCACTAAGTTTTCCTGTTTTCCATGTGAGAGACATGGTTTATAAGAAATTACTGTGTACCTTAATCTGCAATAACTAGATGAGTGACACTTCATGCTGTTATTCACCTGTATTTTTCAGTATAGCAAACCTCCTCCTGACACAGCATTCTGCTGCCACATGGAACAACATAAATTTACTGAATAAACCCTCTGTGCTTACTCTGCAAGGCATTCTCTGTAAGATTTCCTTTGTATTCTGGAATTCTACTTCCAGCCTCCGATCTTATCCACTGCACGTATGCACATATACCTGGCTATTTATTAGGTCTTGAGAGCTCTTTGCGGGAGTTCCCTCTTCAGAGAAGCATTTTCTGAAATCATCCATTCCAAATCTAGATTCAATATTTCTCCTTGGGGCCACCAGCCCATGGCTGTTGCCTTTATCATATCATTTACTTCATTCTATTTCAGTTGTCAGTTTGTTTTTCTGTGTCCTCTGTTAGGCTGTAAATTCCTTGAGGCCAAAGACCAAATAATATTGGATAAGCCTTTTTATCTACAGCACCTGGAAAAGAGCCTACTCTCTGGAAGGTACCAACTCAATAAATATTTGTTGGCTGGGAAAAAGAAAAGTAGAAAAATGTAGAAAGAATGACTCTGAATAAACTTGGGATCTCATCTGATCTTTAGTTGGCCAGTAAAATCATAGGTGATTATATTCACCTCACCCATAGGTCATGTCTTTCTCTCACCTTCACTTGTCATATCTGTAATGAGCATAACATACCAATCTTTCCTTCTAGATATTTCTTTTCCCTTGCCTCCTCTTCTTCTTTTTTTTAAAATCTCTACTAACATTGCCTTAATGCAGTACATCATTTTTCACCTGGACAATATTGCAATAAACTCTTAACTGGTCACCCAGTTGCAATAAATGTCTATTAAATTGAAATGGTTGAACTGCTTAAAGTCACACTCTTATGTTGAAAATAAATCTGCTAGCAAGTACCTGCTACCCACCAACAATAAGCACTATTATGTGCTTTGGGGGAGTCAGAAGAAGCAGAGCATAGAAACTACTACTCTACTCCCAAACCACTATAATGTGGGCATGGAGAACCATGAGAAAGTGCTTCTTCAAGTGCATCATGCATACAAATCACCTGGGGATCCTACTGAAATACAGATTCAGTAGGTCTTGGTTGACACCTGAGATTTTGCATTTCTGATAAGTTCCTGGGTGATGCTGGTGTCACTGGCCTATGAGCCATTCTTTCAGTAGGAAAACATTAAAACCCATTAAGTGACTTAGAGTGGCCTTATATGAAGATTCTAAGGGCAAGTAGAGTTCAGAGGCAGTAGGAGATAAAAAGAAAAAGTCTCCAAGTTGAGATAAGAATATATGCTAAGAAGACAGAAGTTCATGGCCTATTCCAAGTCAGTTGTTAAGACTTGGCTCATTTCTCCTATTCTTTCTAAAACCTTCCTGAATCTCCCCAGTATAATCATACTGCTGTTCTTTTTCCCAATTCCTTATCTGTCCTCTGAACTGCACTCAGAAGGATCATTATAAAATATAAATCTAATTTTGCCACTTGTATATCTTTCTGTCACATGCTGTATAAATTTCATACTTGAAAATCCATCCCACAACCATGCCCAACTCTCTAGCCACACTTTCCACCACTCCCACCGCATGGAAACTGTGTTGCCAGACTTTACTTTGAGCTGTCTTATCCTTGCTTTTCATGGGCTGCACCCTTTGTTGGAAAGCCTTATTCCCATTGTCTGTCCTGTTTCTCTTGTCTTGCCAGACAGAGTTAGATATCTCAATGCCTCTTTTAGTTCCATAGTACATAATACAATATCATACTCATCTGTTTTATTTCCATTGATGCCATCACCCCCATATGAGCCTCTATTTGGAACGATCTGAAATTCATCTTTCTTTGCATTTCCTACCTAGAAAACTTTGTTCAAAATATAGACGGTGCTTCAGTAACTATTGGCTAAGAGAATGAATGAATAAATAAATTCCAACTATTCAACCAGTCCATCCTAAGAGAGATCAGTCCTGGGTGTTCACTGGAAGGACTGATGCCGAAGCTGAAACTCCAATACTTTGGCCACCTCATGCGAAGAGTTGACTCATTGGAAAAGACCCTGATGCTGGGAGGGATTGGGGGCAGGAGGAGAAGAGGATAACAGAGGATGAGATGGCTGGATGGCATCACCGACTTGATGGACATGAGTTTACACGGGTGAACTCCGTGAGTTGGTGATGAACAGGGAGGCCTGGCGTGCTGCAATTCATGGGGTTGCAAAGAGTCGTACACGACTGAGCGACTGAAGTGAACTGAACTGAACTGAGTTACTACTAAAAGATAATTTAGAACAGCACTAATAAACAAAATCAGTGCCTATTGTGATGAGATTTCAGTATGCTGAAGATGTAAATGTTGGGGTGAAAAGGGAGGAGAAAAGGAAGTAAAGGAGGGAAGTGCTAGGAAACACTACGACAGGAGCAGGAAGAGAAATATTTTTCACTTTTGCATTGTCTCTGTTCCCTTGCACATGCCCACGTATACACATGCCATTCATAATTTAAGCTGCCCTAAAAAATGCTACCAAATTTAAGCTCATCTCCAGAAATCAGTAGAAAAGGCAGGAAAGTGTATGATTACTCCTTCTTTTCCAGGTCACTTAATATTTGCCTAAATCCTGAAAGTTATGTCTTGGATATTGGATTGAACTGAACTGAAAGGTCTCATGGTGAGAACAATCAATGTTCCTCTTATTTACAGAAGGCATGGCTAGGCTTATGGACAACATATGTGAATTATTATTTTTCAGTTGAAAGTGAAGCTCAACCTTGAATGTCAGGGAACAATTCAAAGATGGTTCCAAATAAAAATAAAGCATACCTCATACCAAGTCCTGAGAAAAGCCACATAAATGATCACATTGGTAAGAGAGAAAATATATTTAGCATCTTTTCTGGACCACCACTCAATAGAAAAATACAAAATTCAAAAATATTAGACATAATGATAAACAATCAGACCAATGGGAAGATTACTTGCCATTTACACTCAATAAACTATATTATCAAAATTATTCTTACTTAGAACTTGCATCATTAATAGGAACTTGACAATGAGTAAAATAACTTTAAAGCATTCATTCAGTCTATCTCACCCCAAACAAAAAGCACTAAACCAAAAATTAAAGTAGCAAAATCAGTAGAACTTTCCCTAGTGGCTTCGCAGTAAAGAATCCACCTGCAATAAAGGAAACATAGGTTCAGTCCCTGGGTCAGGAAGACCCTCTGGAGGAGGAAATGGCAACCCAGTCCAGTATTCTTGCCTGGGAAATCCTATCCACAGAAGAACCTGATGAGCTACAGTTCAGGGAGTCACAAGAGTCAGACATGACTTAGCACTAAAACACCACCACCAGAAACATCACGGGGAAGTTACACGGTAGAGTATTGTCACATTACATAAGGATTAACCTCAAGGCTACTTCATATTATTCTTCTATAGCAATTAAATATATGTAATTTTCCCCATCCCCCAAATTATAACATTACTTTTCTACATCATCCTTCATTTTAATCATTTTTATCCCCTGTACTTTAGAGTGCTTGCCAGGTTGTAAGTTCAATATGGATTGAAGTTGAACAAAAATGATTTGTAACAAGTTACCATATCACTCAATCAGAGCATCTACCTATACTGCAAGTGCTGCAGTGAAGGACATAGAAGAAATAGGGAATTTGGACACTGCTTTTCTTCCTGGGCATTAAAATGTAGACAAAAGACAATACTAACAGTTGAAATAGTGAGGAACTGTGGAAGCTAGTAAATACACTCTATCTTGTGGCTCAGAAGACAAGTGCCAGTGGGATTCAATGTTGAGAAGTTCTACAATTCAGGCTTGGTTTTATGGGATGGGGATAGAAAGATGAAAAAAGACTTTAGGAGGAGCTAGATATAAAGTACGAAGAAGGCAATGGCACCCCACTCCTGTACTCTTGCCTGGAAAATTCCATGGATGGAGGAGCCTGGTGGGCTGCAGTCCATGGGGTCGCTGAGAGTAAGACATGACTGAACGACTTCACTTTCACTTTTCACTTTCATGCATTGGAGAAGGAAATGGCAACCCACTCCAGTGTTCTTGCCTGGAGAATCCCAGGGACAGGAGAGCCTGGTGGGCTGCCTTCTATGGGGTCACACAGAGTCGGACACAACTGAAGTGACTTAGCAGCAGCAGCAGCAGATATAAAGTGAAGCCCAGAGTGAAGAAATGTAAGGAGGCCTGTAGGAGTAAGGTCCCTGTAGCAAAACTAACATTTAAGGAGGGCACTTTTGAATCGTGACATGTAAAACCTGCCCAACTGTATTCAGAGGCCATACTGTAAAGCTCCTTGAATACACTGTGGTGTTTTAATTCTCCCTGAACTCACTTGATTCTGTCCTTTGAGACCCAAATGTCTCTGCATCTGTGAAGCCTTTCCAGATCCTCAACCTTCTATCGCACTCTGTACATCTATTAACAATTCTCTCCATAGTCCATGATTGTATATATTCAAGCCTACCAACTTCTCCACTCCCTTCTCCACATAATCTAAAACAGCACTGCTTAGTACAACTTTCTGTGATGATGAGAATATTTCTGTACTTTCCAATGTAAGAGCCTCTAGCCACATTGGCTATGGAGCACTTGAAATGTGGCTGTTACAGAGAACATGAACTTTTTATTTCATTTTATTTTAATAGATTAAATTTAACCAGCCACATGTGGCTAGTTGCTACTGTATCACACAGTGAAATTCTAAACTATGTGCTTCTTATGGGAAAGAATTTTTTATTATCATCCATGTATCTGTGTGCTCAATTGTGGTATTTATTCAAGAAAGTTTTGCTGAATGAATGCTCAAATCTGAGTGGATCTCAGTGTGTTTTTGACAAAGTAATGAACAAAAATATTAGATACATGAAACATTTACAAATCTTAATGACACAATAAGCATTGAAAGATGAGAATGGAAAGTAATGAGGGATGGAGGTATATTTTAAAATAATTATTGGCAGTAGTAGCCTAGAATAGAAATTAACAAAAAAAAATCGGCTGAAATATTGGTACTCCATATAATTTATAAGTTGGGATGATCCCTCAGAGAACAGAGTGGCAACCCACTCCAGTATTCTTGCCTGGAGAATTCCATAGACAGAAGAGCTTGGTGGGCTACAGTCCATGGGGTCCCAAAGAGTCAGACATGACTGAGCAACTAACACACACACATCCTCTTATTTCGTACTTTCTTCATTATATCTAAGTCTTCATATACTAAGCTTGACCTCCTTGAGAACAGGGCCTTTTAATCTCACTGTATCTTCAGATCCTAACATAAAGTCTAGAACATAGTAGGAGTTCAACAAATGTTTATTGGATAAATGAAATGAATGATAAAACAGGAATTAATAAAAACTAGCAGAGCTGGCGCTCAGAAAGGAAAGGTAGCTATTGCAAAGCTCCTAAGTGACTCTCATCAATAAATCATCCCGTGGCATCTATTGTATGTTAGCATTTACACCTTGTGCTTGAGAAGCCTGTAAGTTATTTCCAGTAACTTTTCCTAAAACAAAATCACAATTATCTTTTTCTCCCTAACCCCATCCATTGTTCTATACAGTCCCATTGATTTTAGTTTTACGTTTGGTGTTACCCTCTTTGGCTGTTTCACTATTTTAGTATTTTTGTGATCTTAAGAGGATAAAGTTGAGTTTCTTTTACTTTCTCCTGGTGGGTGGTTAACCTATGCAAGGAGAAAAATGTCACCATAGATTAATCAGAACAAACTGAAGGAATTTTGCCTAATGCTTGTGCATCAAGCCTTGACGTGTTGACTAGCATATCCAATTTATCATTTCTGATAGATTAGAGTCTACTTTATATTTGCCAGCCAATGCAGCTTCTCAGAGCATAAATTTTTACCGTGTCATGTCAGAAGGTATTATTTTCACTTCTCTCTCAAGAAGTGCCATCGTTACCTTTTTTCTATCATCTAAGAAGCTCAGAAATCAATATGAAAGCAAGTCTTTAATTGTCATTGCTTAAATAAGACATAGTAATTCCAAAGATATTTATTGAGCACTTACTATCCAAGACCATGTTCTAAGTGCTGTGAGGGATATAGAGGTAAATAGTGCATGAATCTTCACTCAAAGAATATATGATCTCTTCTGAAACTTAAGATATCTATCTATTTATTTATATACTTTATATTATATATATATATATAAGTTACAAAGCAGAAATGAATACATTTAGTACAGTTGTTTAGAGCAGAGCCTTGGATTTGTATCTTATCTCTCATATTAGAGGATGTGTAGCATCAGACAAGATGAATTAACTTCTAGTTTTATTTTCCTCATCTGTGAAATGGAAAAGACAGATTTTTGTCTCTGGATTCTTGAGCTATAATCTGAATAAAGCCAAACCCTCTGGTGGGGGATGATCAAGGCCAACCATGTGCATACCTTAACATGGTTCTGACCCTGGCACATGGATGAAACACTTAGCCAGTATCTGGCACAAAGCAAAATGCTTTCCAAGTTTAGAGAGATGTTTTTGCTGTATGGGTTACCTGAATTTTACCTGAGACAGAAAGACTGATAGAATTGGAATGTAAAAAATGCAAAGGCAAGGTGTAAGGAGAAGGACATTGACTGTACATAATCATTCCAAAGGCCAGGAGATTGGCGTATTATTAATTTTCTTAATAATTATATTTATCTAAATATTAGTGCCTTCAGAGTAAGAAGCACCATGCTAGGTGCCTGTGGGAGGGATGGCACAAATTTAAATGGTCTCTACTGTTACAAGGGTAATTAACTAGAAGAGGAAAATGTGTACAAATATAATGGTGGGGTATAGAAAAGAAAGGGGCCGCAGAAGAAGGGCACAGAGAGGGCTAAATGTGAAAGCAGCCAGTTTTTAAAAAAGTTTTATTTGAGTATGGTTGCTTTACAATATATTAATTTATGCTGTATAGCAAAGTGAATCAGCTATATGTATATATGTATCCACTCTTTTTCAGATTCCTTCCCATTTAGGTCACCACAGAGCACTGAGTGGAGTTCCCTTTGCTATACAGTAGGCTCTCATCAGTTATCTGTTTTATACATAGTAGTGTATATATGTCAATCCCAATTTCCCAATTCATCCAACTCCTTCTTTCCCCTCTTTGGCGTCCATATGTTTGTTCTATACATCTGTGTCTCTACGTCTGCTTTTCAAATAAATTCATCTGTAGCATTTTTCTAGATTTCATATTCTTTATATTTCACATCAGCACAGTCTTAAACACAGATCCAGTCCTGTGGAAATAATGGTTGATTATTTTATCCTCATCTGGTAGGTAGATCAGGGGCCAGAGAGAACAAATTCAAATCCCATCCTAGTGACATGCTTAAAAGCTCATATCCAAAGGCTGGGGATTTGTAAACACAGAGCAACTTAGTGGAAATTTGGCAACAATGACAGGGAGTCAACCGAATCCAACAGAGTTCCAAAAACACCTGCATACTATAGGAGATGGGACCTTTATCTGGAGAGCTTCTTAGAAGTCATGAAATGATGGCATTAACTATTTCTAGCTCCACCTTGGCTTGATGGACTCCTGGGAGAAATTTTCCCTAATCCCTAACCTCTACTCATGGTTCTCTCATTAGAAAAACTGTTATTGTGGGTTTACCAGGACGGTGGGCTCCTAGATGCCAAGGAGAGTGCTTCAAATGGCTTTGTATCCTCCACACTAAGCTCAGCTCTTAGAGCATAGTAGGTACTCATTACATATATATGGAATGAGTGAATCAACACACATATTATTGAATGAATGTATTCTAGTGTTAACTCCATAGTAAAATTAAAAGACTTGTAAAATAATTTTAAAAATAACTATTTGAGTTTAAGGATATAAATATTTAAATGATATTTATCAAAGAGAACAAGGTTTTGAAGGTAGAACTAACAGCTGCCGAATGATTTTAATAACAAAAATGGCATTTGTGATAACATCATGGCATATTTATATTGTGCTTCATGCTTTTCCAAAGTTCTTTTGGCTTACAGCTTCGTATTTTTATGAAATATGGTGATTTGAATTTGTATAAATATCTTTCACCAAGAAATGTTTCAAGAAAAGGAAAAGGCATAAAATAATAGCCAATAATAGTAAACATAAAAACAGCAATAATGTCAAAAACACAAGCTATCTTTCACTGAGTAGTTGATATGTTCCACCTAGTGTAATAAATACCTTTCATGGGCCATCTTACTTAATCCTCACACCAATCCTATGAAATAGGAACTGTTACAAGCTCCCTGCTACCATGGAGGGAACTCAGAGTTAGAAATCAGAAAGAATGTCAAAGATCATACAGCAGGAAGTTAGTAAGACCAGGATTGGAATCCAGGTGTGTTTATCCCAAAGTCCTTGCTGTTAACCAACCCACTAAACTACCTGCATGTGTGCTAAGTCGCTTCAGTTGTGTCTGACTCTCTGTGAGCCTTTGGACTATAGCCCACCAGGCTCCTCTGTCCATGGGATTCACCAGGCAAGAATACTGGAGTGGGTTGCCATTTCCTTCTCCAGGCGATCTTCCCCACCCAGGGATCAAACCCACATCTCGTGTGTCTCCTGCATTGGCAGGCGATTTCTTTACCATTAGTTCCACCTTCCCACTCCTAAATAACAATAAAAACAACAACAAATGCTATTTATAAACCCATCCATCATATGTTCTGTGTATTGGATCTTCATTGTATTATCTATCCTCAAAACAATAGGAAGCTGTAGGTTTGATTATTCTATATTCCAGGTGAGAGAACCAAAGCTTAAGGAATCTTGGCTCCTTGCCTGTGTTTACAAACCTAGTCAGTGGTAGAGAATGGACTCAAGTTCACTTCAGAGAGTCAGCAGGGTTCTTATTCACCAGTTGATGTTAATGGAATTTAAGTATCCTGGTAAGCAGGAAATTATTATATTTAGAGTATGTGAATTTTTACTATAGCTAGAATAATATACATACTCTTGACATTAAACTCAGATCAAATACAATTTGCTCTTTACACAATGATTAGAAAGGCACTTCAGAATCTTGAAGTGCCTCGTCATCATACTCATAATTAGCACATAATAATATTTTTAAAGTGCTGGCGTTTGAACCTTTGGGCCATTCAGCCTCTGAGTATGTGGGAGTTAGCTTGAAATATTTTCCTTTACTGAAATAGTGCCTGAGTAAATAGTTTTGAAATCAAGTACTAATGGAAGACCAGAGAAAGAGTACTTGTAATCCAAGTCCTACACCCTCACATGAGAGAAAAAATATCACCCTTCTCTAGTGGAATGGAAGCAGTATGGGACAAAGGAAGCATAGCTCCAACATTCTCAATTTTTTAAATTACTCTTCAACACCTGTTCATTTCATTAATTGTGCTTTCAACTACCACCCTATTTAAGTAATTGTCCAGTTCAGTTCAGTTCAGTCACTCAATAGTGTCTGATGCTTTGCAACCCCATTGACTGCAGCACGCCAGGCTTCCCTGTCCATCACTAACTCTCGGAGTTTACTCAAAGTCATGTCCATCAAGTTGGTGATGCCCTCCAACTGTCTCATCTTCTGTCATCCCCTCCTCCTCTGGCCTTCAATCTTTCCCAACATCAGGGTCTTTCGCAATGAATCAGTTCTTCACATCAGGTGGCCAAAGGATTGGAGTTTCAGCTTAAGCATCAGTCCTTTCAATGATTATTCAGGACTGATTTCCTTTAGGATGGACTGGTTGCATCACCTTGCAGTCCAAGGGACTCTCAAGTCTTCTCCAACACCACAGTTCAAAAGCGTCAATTCTTCAGCATGCAGCTATCTTTATAGTCCAACTCTCATATCCATACATGACTACTGGAAAAACTATAGCTTTGACTAGATGGATCTTTGTTGGAAAAGTAATGTCTCTGCTTTGTAATATTCTGTCTAGGTTGGTTGTAACTTTTCTTCCAAGGAGCAGTTCAGTTCAGTTCAGCCTCTCAGTCGTGTCCGACTATTTGAGACCCCATGAATTGCAGCATGCCAGGCCTCCCTGTTCATCACCATCTCCCGGAGTTCACTCAGACTCACATCCATCGAGTCCGTGATGCCATCCAGCCATCTCATCCTCGGTCGTCCCCTTCTCCTCCTGCCCCCAATCCCTCCCAGCATCAGAGTCTTCTCCAATGAGTCAACTCTTCGCATGAGGTGGCCAAAGTACTGGAGTTTCAACTTTAGCATCATTCCTTCCAAAGAAATCCCAGGGTTGATCTCCTTCAGAATGGACTGGTTGGATCTCCTTGCAGTCCAAGGGACTCTCAAGAGTCTTCTCCAACACCACAGTTCAAAAGCATCAATTCTTCGGCGCTCAGCCTTCTTCACAGTCCAACTCTCACATCCATACATGACCACATGACTTTAAAACACAATAATTTGATTATACTCAAAATTTGATTATAGCTATAATTTGATTATAGCTCAAGTGGAATATATCTTAAGGTCAAAACAAATTCTAAATAAATCTTAAGCTGTTTTCAGTAATATTGTTAGTAATAATATTGGTATTACTATTTTGAATCTATTATATATATATGTAGTAATTATGTTAAAATAATCAAAAAACAATATTTTTAGTATGATTTTATAATCAAAAGATGTTAAGTAAAAATCCTGTAACCCTAAATTTTTGAAGATATTGGTGTGAAAACCTGATATACCTTCTCTTTAACAAATGAAAAAGATTTCCCAACTTTGTCCACTGAAAAACTTAGAAATAAGGACCAGCTCAGTAGCAATGAGCACCTGTAACACCTAGATTGTGGCCTCTAAATGCAAGTCCCCACTGGACTGAGGGCAGGAGGAGAAGGGGGCAGCAGAAGATGAGATGGTTGGATGGCATCATCGACTCAAAGGAGATGAGTTTGAACAGACTCTGGGAGATGATGAAGGACAGGGAAGCCTGGCATGCTGCAGTCCACGGGGTCACAAAGAGTCAGACATGACTGAGCACCTGAGCAACAACAATTAAAAGGGACTAAGGAGCCTGAGAAAAACGGCTGATTCCAGTTCTGGGACAGGAAATGTACAAAGTGAGTTGACTTACCTTGTATCAGAAAACAAAGGAGCTATCAAACACCACTTGTGTCCTGTCGAAAGGACTTGGGAACCAAGTTAAAGGGCTTCCCAGTGCCCAAATATGAAATAATTTGAGCATTAAAAAGAGTAAATATAGTGGATTCACACATATTAAATATGTTCCAATGTGTAAAATGCATGAGTTAAAAATTCAATGGTTTTCACTGGAGGATGTTGGGGAACCAACTCATTCTGAACACCATCCAAGAAACGGAATGAATCAGACATTCATTCTGTCCTTTCTTATTGGTTACCTCATCCAAACTGTGGAAGAGGAAAAATCCTTTTGTAGAAGAACTTTCTAATGGATAGATCGCCTGGTGACAAACCCACTGATCAATCTTAATGTCACAAAAAAGAAAGACTTCCAAGCATCACGTGCCTACTGTTGCACTAGGAAGTACACAACACCATACAAAAAAATAGAAGCTCAATCTATGCCAGACTCAAGATCGAACTACCAGTTCATAGAAAATACAGGGAACAGAGGAACATGTCAAAACAACACCATGGAGGTAAAAATCCACAAATTGGAATGTGGGCATTCTGTGGAGCCAGAAAACCTATTTTCTTTCTTTCTTTATTTAAAAAAATATTTATTTTAATCTATATATTTATTGGGGGGCTTCCCTGATGCCTCAGACAGTAAAGAATCTATCTGAAATGCAGGAGACCCAGGTTCGATCACTGTGTTGGGAAGATCCCCTGGAGAAAGACATGGCTTCCCACTTGGTTGATCCTGGTCTCAGCTGTGGCACACAGGCTGCTTAATCCTTGCTGTGGCATGCAAGATCTTTCAGTTGCAGCATGTGGGATCCAGTTCCCCGACCAGCAACGGAACCCAGGCCCCCAGAGTGGAATCCCAGCCACTGGAAGGACCAGGGGAGTCCTCAGAAGACCTGTTTTCTTCAACACATCAATTATAAGAATAAGAACTGCAGGAGAATATCTATGGATTAAAAGAGACTAAGAATACTTACGCCCATTCTCATGGCTTAGCTGTTAAGTATCTGCCTGCAATGTAGGAGACTTGGGTTCAATCTCTAGGTCAGGAAGATCCCCTGGAAAAGGAAATGACAACCCACTCCAGTATTCTTGCCTGGGAAGTCCTGTAGACAGAAGAGCCTGGTGGGCGATGGTCCATGAGGCTGCAAAGAGCTGGACATGACTGAGCACACACACGTACATAGGAATACTCAGCAGCAAAATGCAGTCTGTGCTTTTTGGGTCTTAGCTCAAACAAACCAACGATTGAAAAACAAACTATGCTCCAGGTCTTGAATGCCTAACACATAGAGACATTTAATAAATATTTTAAAAATTGCTATACTAGGGAAACACAAGATCTACAGGTTAAAATCCTAAAGTAGTTAGGATAAGCTCCCATGGAAGATGCTCATTGTGCTAAGTCACTTCAGTTGTGTATGACTGTGTGATGCTATGGACTGTAGGCCACCAGGTTCCTCTGTCCATGGGGATTCAGGGAATAATACTAGAGGGGGTTGCCATGTCCTCCTCCAGGGGATCTTCCTGACCCAGGGATCGAACCCACTCTCTTAGATCTGCATTGGCAGGTGGGTTCTTTACCACTAGCGCCACCTGCTCATTAGTGACAGTGAAAGTGAAGTCCCTCAGTCGTGTCGGACTCTTTGCAGGCCCCGTGGACTGTAGCCCACCAGGCTTCTCCATCCCTGGGATTCTCCAGGCAAGAATACTCGAGTGGGTTGCCATTTCCTTCTTCAGGGTATCTTCCCGACCCAGGGATCGAACCCAGGTCTCCCGCACTGCAGGCAGATGCTTTAACCTCTGAGCTACCAGGGAAGTAACCTGCTCCTTAGGCTTGATTAAATAAGGTTCCTTATTTTTTCACAGGCTATAAAATTGACTTGATTTCTACCGTTTTTCATTTTGGCTTGTGCTGGCTACTGGGTGGAAATTAAGTCTTTTAAGTGTAGTGTGCACATATGAATAAAGTAGTATACAAAACAAAAACTAAGAGATTATTTAGGATGTTTGAACAGACTGTATATGAGGCTAAAGAATTATTTATGTATTCTTGTGATAAAGATACTGAAATTATGTTAAAATTGAAATGATATATTTTAGTGCTAGATAGTGAAGTACTTGTAGATGAAATGATGTATCTGGAATTGACTTCAAAATAATAGTGTGGAGGGTGAGAATGGGTAGTAATAAACAAGGCTGACCAAAAGTTAGTATTAATAATTGTCGAAGCTGGGTGATATGTTCGAGACTTCATTATATTGTTTTCTAAGGTAGTGCAAGTGGTAAAGAACCTGCCTGCCAGTGCAGGGAACATAAAAGATGCAGGTTTGATCCCTGGGTTGGGAAGATCCCCTGGAGAAAGAAATGGCAACCCACTCCAGTATTGCCTGGAGAATCCCATGGACAGACGAGTCTGGGCTACAATCAATAGAGTCGGACAAGACTGAGGCAACTTAGCAATCACTCACCTTTGTATAGTTAGAAAATTTCCATAATAAAAGTTTAAAAAAAGCCACAAGCTCAGTCAGTTGGCCAATTCTTAGTCCAACTGTTCCTGAATTTAATTTTGGGCTGTGGAGTATACCCTTGTTGAAGTCACTTGGCTCGTAAGAAGATGGGCTGGGATGGGAACTTGCATCTCTCTGGCCCCAACGCTTAAGGTCTCTCTATTTTCCCCTGTATTTTATGCCATTCTATGGTTGGAGAAGGAAATAGCAACTCACTCCAGTATTCTTGCCTGGAAAATTCCATGGACAGAGGAGCCTGGCAGACTGCAGTTCATGAGGTTGCAAAGAGTCGGACACAACTGAGCAACTTCACTCGCTCACTCACGGCTCAGATTATCATGGCATTGTTTAGACTGAGGGTTTATAGGATTTTACAAGTGGCCTTAAAAAAAAAAACTGTCGGACTCTTTGCAGGCCCCGTGGACTGTAGCCCACCAGGCTTCTCCATCCCTGGGATTCTCCAGGCAAGAATACTCGAGTGGGTTGCCATTTCCTTCTTCAGGGTATCTTCCCGACCCAGGGATCGAACCCAGGTCTCCCGCACTGCAGGCAGATGCTTTAACCTCTGAGCTACCAGGGAAGTAACCTGCTCCTTAGGCTTGATTAAATAAGGTTCCTTATTTTTTCACAGGCTATAAAATTGACTTGATTTCTACCGTTTTTCATTTTGGCTTGTGCTGGCTACTGGGTGGAAATTAAGTCTTTTAAGTGTAGTGTGCACATATGAATAAAGTAGTATACAAAACAAAAACTAAGAGATTATTTAGGATGTTTGAACAGACTGTATATGAGGCTAAAGAATTATTTATGTATTCTTGTGATAAAGATACTGAAATTATGTTAAAATTGAAATGATATATTTTAGTGCTAGATAGTGAAGTACTTGTAGATGAAATGATGTATCTGGAATTGACTTCAAAATAATAGTGTGGAGGGTGAGAATGGGTAGTAATAAACAAGGCTGACCAAAAGTTAGTATTAATAATTGTCGAAGCTGGGTGATATGTTCGAGACTTCATTATATTGTTTTCTAAGGTAGTGCAAGTGGTAAAGAACCTGCCTGCTAGTGCAGGGAACATAAAAGATGCAGGTTTGATCCCTGGGTTGGGAAGATCCCCTGGAGAAAGAAATGGCAACCCACTCCAGTATTGCCTGGAGAATCCCATGGACAGACGAGTCTGGGCTACAATCAATAGAGTCGGACAAGACTGAGGCAACTTAGCAATCACTCACCTTTGTATAGTTAGAAAATTTCCATAATAAAAGTTTAAAAAAAGCCACAAGCTCAGTCAGTTGGCCAATTCTTAGTCCAACTGTTCCTGAATTTAATTTTGGGCTGTGGAGTATACCCTTGTTGAAGTCACTTGGCTCGTAAGAAGATGGGCTGGGATGGGAACTTGCATCTCTCTGGCCCCAACGCTTAAGGTCTCTCTATTTTCCCCTGTATTTTATGCCATTCTATGGTTGGAGAAGGAAATAGCAACTCACTCCAGTATTCTTGCCTGGAAAATTCCATGGACAGAGGAGCCTGGCAGACTGCAGTTCATGAGGTTGCAAAGAGTCGGACACAACTGAGCAACTTCACTCGCTCACTCACGGCTCAGATTATCATGGCATTGTTTAGACTGAGGGTTTATAGGATTTTACAAGTGGCCTTAAAAAAAAAAACACACAAAAATGGGGGCAGAAGCAAACCAAAAATTGAAACCAAAACATTATAATTGTTCCCCTGTGAGGGGAGGAAATTAACCCAAGTGAAAGGGAAGAAAGTGGAAAAAGACAGCATACCTTTGACCTTGACTTTGTCAGGGTTTTCCTATTACACCATCCTGAGCTGTGGATTGAGAGAGGCCTGATTAAAGCAAGAACTATCCCTTACTAGCTGTGTGACCTTACTGTTCTGTGCTTCGGTCTCTTCAACCAGCCTCATCTGGTTGTTGGGAGGATTATGAGAGGGCCTCAAATGTATGCTTAGAAAAGAACGCAGAAGCGCAGGGCACTGAGATCCTAAGAATCCCTAAACTGGGCTGGGGATTGTGTGTTTAAAAGTGCCCTGTGACCTGGGCACAACACACACACACACACCGCTCAGTCCTAGCACTTTCTCTAGGACCTGGCAGCCCTGCCCAAGCTTGGAGTTACCAGTTAGCCTGGGTGGGGAGGCTCAGTGTCCTAAGGGTGGTAATTTTCCCCCCTGGCCACATTTTATTTTGTTGCGTAGCTTGATAGCCAAGGGTCACTGCAGAAGATCCTTCTTTGGCGGGTCCATCAAAAAGTCCAGCCACATAGCCAGAGGCCAGTTTTAACTTCGCCATCTTTGAGATAAGAAGGAGAAGTTGAAATTGTGTGTCATTTCTGAAGGAAGCATCACATTTTCTCTCCCTTTTACCCTCTGTACCTCCCGCAACCACAACCCGTCCCTTTTTCCTCACTGAATCTTGTAACACAGGGCTCCATCCTCGCAGTGAGGATCTTTTCAGGAGGCCTTTAAAAGAGTTCTGGCGAATGCTCTTGGTTGAGTCACTTGGTCACCTGGGAAGAGTCCAGGAGCCATACCTTATGGTCTTTGATCTGGTGTGGCCTCTGACCCCTGGGTGTCTGGCTCACTTTGCCCCACTGCGTGTGACAGACCCACTTGCCCACTTGCTGGGGGCTTGGATGTGAGGGAGCTGCCGACCTGGGGAAACTCAGCCGGAGAGAGTCCTGATTTACGAACTGTCCAGATTTAACTGAGGCTACAGCACTTTTATTAATAGAACATGCTGCATTTCCTTTTTATAAAAATATGAAGATCGCTGCCCTCAGGAAAATGCCTGGTGACTTTCTGTCTTTAGAGCATGTTCATCATCAGGCTAAAATTAAGAATGAAGTCAGGCCCTTCTTGAGCCTATTTTTAACCGAGTTTAGCATATGAATGTGAACGTGAAGTCTTTCTTTAGATCTCCCTTAACTCAATTACTTACTTATGCTAAGCATCCCGCCTGGAATTCCTGAGCTGTGGCAGGGTCTACCTACTCTGAGAGGCCCAGAGGGAAGTTAGGGGCACCTCCCTGATCCCCAGCTTTCTGAGTTTTCATGCCTTTGCCCATCCCAACCCCACAGAAGGTTATTCTGGAAGGTTAAGGTGGAGCTAGTCATTATACTGAAAAAAATAAAAGGAAAAATCCCATCAGCCAGCGTATGGCCAATCTGCGATGCTTAGTTATCAAGTAGCCCCTAATTGGTACATATTTTTGTTGGGGCCCCAATTTAGAAGCAGCCATTTGGGTGGAAGAGGAGACACCGGATTGCAGGGGAGACTTTGTCATTCAAGCAGAAAGCGCGAAGGGCCCCAGCATACCACGGAGACTTGGGACGACAGGTGGAGGGAGGGAGAGGGGGAAAAAACTTAACAAGTGTCATTCCTGTCCAAAGAGTTCCTGATGAGTGATGAGGGTGCCAGGGAAAACTCAGAAACCCTCTTAAATTCCCTCTTTGAAATCTTTTTAATGTCTGCTCTTTGAGGACTGTGAAGGGAGGGGAGGGCAGAGGGTAGAGTTGATCCTAACTCTTAAGATTCTTTGGCCTAAAGTTTCACTGGAAGGCAGGGACTGACAAAAGCTCTTTTTTTGAACTTGTCCTAGAGCAGTTCATGAATGTATGTTTTTTTCCCCACCCCCCCCCCGGCCCCCCACCTGATTCTTTCCTTGTGTGGCTTGCAGGATCTTAGTTCCTGATGAGGGATAGACTCTGTTGTGCCCTCGGCAGTGAAAGTGCAGAGTCCTAACTGCTGGACCATCAGGGAATTCCAGAAATGTGATTTTTTTTTTTAATGGTGATTTTATGTGAAATAATAATGACAGTTTGCTCAAGTTGTGTCATTTCTCTTTGCACTTTTAAATGGTTGTGTATTCAACTCCTGTTGTCCCGAACCCCGTTTAAGGTGTTGTCATTTTTAAGCAAAGGGAAAACTTCCTTCTCTTTTTTTGGTATGGAAGCAAAGCCACTGTTGAGGATAAGCGGAAGATTAATTTAAAATGCCAGTTAGTTTGACTAATCCGCTGACGATGAGGTTGTTTATGGCTAGAGAATTTTGAAAATGTTTCCTGATAGAGTCTGAGAGGGGAGCACAGGAAGGGGTGTGTGTATATGTATGTATGTAAGTATGTGTGTGTGTGTGGTGTGTGTGTGATCATTTTACTTTGGGGGAATAGTAAAGATATTTGAACCATGAGCTCCTTCCATATATTAGTTGCATTTTCTGTTAAAAGCAATCAAAATGAAATATGATGTGTTTATAGTCCACTACCATCTGTTTGAAAAAAAAAAAAATCTCTTATGGGTTTTTGCCTGCACTTCAACAAGCCATTTGCAGGCTTTAATGATCTTTTCAATAAAATTTTGTATTAAATTACAGCACTGTTAGGCTCAGAATGTTGTTTTGAAAACTTTGCACCTTCATTTGTTTGCAGTAAATTTTAAGGGAGAGGCTCTCCCAGCAGGATTGATAGTTTGGGCTCTGTCCATTTAGTGAAAGAAGGAAAGGGCAGGGCTGGGGCAGGTTACACATTGTCATAGTCCTTAAGCACAGTGACTGAAAGATGCTCTCCTAGTCTGAATAAGGCAATTTCTTAGGACTTGGTAAACAGACAAACCCCTCATAAACAGACCTCCTGAATTCAAAATAATATGCTATTTCGTTGAAACCATTCAGTTTTGCTCTTTTCACTTGTTCAGATATTTCTGTCTTACTTTTGACCTTAACTTTATTCCTTAGTGAATTTAATGGTTGAGCCTGGGAAACCTTTCGGTGTCACTTTGGTTGTTCATGTTAAGGAGAGCATTTTTTGTCTGATTTTTTCCTTGTCTCAACGTGGCTCCTTGTAGAGAAGGTAAGGATTTCACCTCTGGGAGTTTCAGGGTAGATCAAGACAAGGTCAAGATCACTCTTACATCTTTCCCAGGGACTGTTGGGTGGTGCCTGGCACTTACAGGTTGGGAAGTGAAGAATGTGGCACTTTCTGAGATGATCCACTGAGGTGAGATGATCCAAATTTCTCAGGACTGGACTGTGTTTCTTTAGATCGCATGCTTGTGTGTGAAAAGCCTCTGGCATTACTAGCCTTGCTTCTTTCACTGTTACCATGATTTGTGGGATTGAGGCTAGGCCTGGAATCCCAACAGTGTTGTCTCAGCTGGAGTTTCCTAGCACAGGGGCCGAGAGCAGTACTCATTCCAGCTGCCAGGCGGATCCTCCTCCTTCCCTGGCTAGGGGCAGCCGGGCTCAGGGAACATTTAAATACAATAGAGCCATCTCTTAACAAGTTTCCATCTGAATGCTCCTGACTTGTGCAAATTTGGCTTATTCTCATAAATCCTTTAAGACATACTTCCCTTTTCTCCAGATTTTATTTATAACAGCTCAACTGTAATAACCCGCGATCTTTGTCAGACTCAGTTATTCGCCTGCTTTGTCTTCATTCCTTTAATGTTTGGTTGTGTGCATATATTTTAAAATATTACATGCAACTTTATTTTTTCTACTTAACAATATATTGTATTTGCAGCTGCATCATCTTCATAATTTAATTTTCTATGACTACTTGATATTCCACTGAGCTGACCTACCTAAATACATCTAATTATTCACCAACTGATATAAAATTATGGTCACAGTTTTTCCCACTCTTAATACTATAGTAATGGATATCTTCATGCCTGGAGCTTTGGAATATTTCCCAGGAATTGGATTATTAGGTCAGAGGGTATGAATATTTTTATTGCTCTTGATATGTCTGCCGTGTTGCTTTATGATAAAGTTACACCAGTTTACAAAGTTAGCAGTTACTTAGGAGGGCATGAATTGCACTGTGAAACTCCTGATTTTCATGAGTGGATAGGAGGACCTTTGCCTGAGTTGAATCCCAGCTTTGTCAGTTGCCACTTAACCAGCTGTGTGTCCTTGCGCAGGTCATTTAACCTCTCTGTGCCTCAGTTACATCCTTTGTATAACCATGTATGGGGATAACCATAGTACCTACCTCAAGGGGCTATTATTAGGAATAAGTTAATATTTGTATAGTGTCTAGAAGAGAGTATGCAAGTCTTACACACTGTGTGTTTGTAAAACTTAACTCTCTAGTTCAAGATTTAAAAAAAAAATTAATAGAAATAAAGTGACATTTTATTTTAGAAATAGTGACAGAAATGCTTTTAACAAACACGTAAAAATAGAAATAAACCAAAGTGTCACTTTATTTCTATTAAATTAATTTTTAAAAATCTTGAAGTAGAGAGAGAGGTGTTAATAGTATTTCTAAGTAACATCCGGTTTAAAAATCTCTTTTTTTGGAAAACGTAGATTTTATAATGTTAATTTACAGAACAGATCCATTCTGGTGGGACTATTCACATTATTTAGGAGCCGTTAACTTTGAAAACTGGAGCGCCTGTCTGCCCTTTGGTTGTCTGAAGGTCAGATGTCAGCCAGCCGAGGTGGGAGGTGCTGAGACTGACAGCCACCCATCTCTGAGGAATTGGAATAATTAAATGGGGCCTCCCTGCTCTCCTCCCGACTCGCTAGGGGTGGGGTGGGGATGGGCAAATATGTAGGTACTTTTAGGCCTGTATTAAGGGATCTTATTCCTCTCCTGTTGAATGAATGGCTGTTAATGTTAATAAACCCAGAATCTGGGTTTGCGGGTCCGAGATAATTTTCACCTGGGAGCATGCACGGGACCCTCCTTGCGGCTCCCGCGTGTCTTGGCGCACGTGGAGCGGGTCCTTGCGTGCCGGGTGGCGATGCCCGGGACTCTGCGGGCGCAAGCGGTGGTGAGGTTTCAGCTCACATCGGGCGGCTGGGGTTGGAGGGCTGGAGAGGTGGCAGCGCTTCTCACTTTATGGCTCGATCAGCTTTCCTCTCTTTAATCCTGGTTGTTTCTGCTGAGCTCTCCGAATAATTCAATCCTTGTGTGTGCTTAAAAACTCTAGAAGCCTGAGAAATCTCCGCGAGCCGGTCAAAGAGAAGGCTTCTCGTGCGCCGTATGTCAACTGCGCCGGGGCCCTGCGTCCTCGCTCGTTCAAGACCGCTTCTCCCTGCTGCGGCCGCTGGCTCTCGGACTCGTCGAACTTTCGGGGGTCGTCGGTCGGAAGCCCCGGGGCTGGTGCGCTGGGCCCCGGGAGGTGTGCGCCCACGCCGGCCCGGTTCGCCCGCGCCCTAGAAGCTTTTCGGTCCGCAACTTCTGCCGTCTGCATGGAAAGCTTCCCAGGCCTCGGCGGGAACAGCGGCCCGGAATGATGGTCTTTCTTCCTGGGTTGAGAACGCAGCTTCTTTCTTTTGGGGTGCCAGTGTCCCCATCATGCCGGGACGTACCATGGAGTTGAACCTTATCAGTTTTTCAAATAGGGCTTAAAACGTACTTAATATAGGACAGTAGAAAAGTTGGGGGAAATAAACCCTCATGGGTCCATTTCCCAAAATCAGCTGCTGTTTGAGATATCCCTTTGCCTTCCTCTTCTATCCATAAATTAGTTTTTCCCTTTTTCCTGCTTTTGGTTATACTATAATGTTGAAGTTTGAAGTCTGCTTTTTTCATTTAACATTATCTTACAAACATACATACTGGTGCATAACAGCCCTTCCTCCCTTGGATATTTACACGGTTGGGGTTTGCTTGTTCTTTAAAAAAAATAATTCTGTGATAAACACCTTTTTGCCTAAAGCTTTCTTTGTATTAATTGGTAGTCTCATTATAATATTTTGAAGCAAAGTGTGGGGTTATTCTGAAGTCTTTCTCTTTGTATGTGTGTGTGTATTTCAAGTCATTTTCCAAAAAGTTTGTACCAGTTTTCACTTCTGCTGGATATGTCTAAACGTGTTTTATGCCAGCCTCACCAGCACTGGGTATTATGAAAATCCTCGTCAGACACTGAGGTTAAGGCCACAGACACAGAGCATTAGGAAGTACAGACTGTGGAAGCCTGCCTTCTGTTACCCACTTATTTCCAACTCCCTGCATTTTAAAGATATCAGCCTATACTGAACCTGAGGGAATGAGGTTTAGTTGTGTGTCAGGGATTGAGGTGGGTTCTAGAAGTTTTTCTTGGGTTGATGTGTTTAAGATAGAGTGCTATCTGAAATTATCATGGCTTGGCAAGTAACGCAGGAGCTAGAGTTACGTATAAAGGGAATATCATTTTCTATCACCTTTTGGGGATTGGCTTCCACTTTGAGCAGAATGAGTCCATAGCAGAGAGGCTTTCCATCTGCAGTTTGAGGTTGTGTCTTGCTGGGGCAAGGGCTGAATCTGAGATTGCTGGGTACACTTCCCCCTCACCAGCCCCAGAGTTTATACTGCAGTTTCTTCTTGAGGTTGTTGCCTGGAGAGAGAGGGTCTCTCTTCCAGGATATCAGGTGGGTGGGAAGAAATGCAGAAATCACTTAAAACCATTAGTCTGCTGATGTATTACAAGTGTTGCTGACCAGGGTTCTTGGCCTTTCTTGAAAGTGAAAGTTAGTTGCACAGTTGTGTCTCTTTGTGATCCCATGGCCTGTAGCCCGCCAGGCTCCTCTGTCCCTGGAATTCTCCAGGCAAGAGTACTAGAGTGAGGTTGCCATTCCCTTCTCCAGGGTCTCTTCCCGACCCAGAGATTGAACCTGGGTCTCCTGCATTGCAGGCAGATTCTTTACCAACTGAGCTACTAGGGAAGCCTTTCTTAAGCAACAGAAATTGATAGAGGCCAGACAGGACCTTCAGGCAAGGCTTTATTGGGGCCCTAATTGCAGCAGGAGGGGGCAGAAACAAGCAACCAGTTCCCTTGCTGGCTCCTTCCGTATACAGTGATAAGGTAGGAATCAGGTGGAGGGGTGGCTTAGGTGGTTTGCCCACTGTTTTGGTTGAGGTGCGTACAGAGGGCATGCGCAGTACCCTGCTTTTGCTCTAGGTACCTCAGAAGTGGCGCTTGGGTTTTTTTGGTGGGGAGGTTGTATTTTTTTGTTCATAAACTTGTCCCCAGCTGTGCACGTGCACAGTCCCATATTGTTTGTTTGTATTTTGTTTGTCCATGTGAAGGCATAGCAGCAAAGGGTCCCAGGTCCCAGCCTGTCTCAGAAGGGCTCAGTTTTAATACGTGAACTATGTAGGATGGTATTCATGTTTGACTTGTTCATGGTCAGTACTTATTTTCTGTAAAATCCATTAGAAAACCTGTGACTGTATCACCAGTTCACATATTCTGTGCTTGGCTCTCGTGTTCCTGGGGCTTTGCTTACAACCCTGGTTTCTTAAATCCAAGGCTGTTGTATTTGCCCTACTGCTTTCGAGTTAGAGCAGGGCTTCAATGTCCTGCAGTTTAAACACGTTCTGAGTATCTTCTTAGAATTATTCTCATCTCCAGATGATGGACAGACTTGAATTATGTAACCTGTAGCTGGACATTTGTGCCATGACTACACAAGCTCAATAATGTATCCCAAGTCTTTGTGGCTCACAAGATTAATAGTTTTGAAGCTTTTAAATTGTATAAAGGAAGCCAGCATATTAAGCTGATAGCAAGGGCAGGCATTAAGATTGATACTGCTTAAGGCTTTAAGATCAAAAATTAATAAATAAGGTTAGATAGGATGGTGGATGTAGGTTGGGAGGAGCCCAAGGTCAGGAAGTAAGGCTGATCCTTGAAATGCCCATCATCATCATCAATAGTATAGTATTAGCAGCTAGTCTTTATTTTGTGCTTGCTATATGGTTCCCAGGATTTTACATGTTCAAGGATTTTATTTAATCCTTGACACATTGAACAGCCTTATGAAGCAATCACTAATATGTCTGCTTTACAGCAAAGTGAGATGTAGAGAAGTTAAGTAACTTCCAGCTGGGGTTGGATAGAGGTGGGATTGAATGGATTGAATCCAGATGGATTGAATCAGGCAGCCTGGTTTCAGTCTGTGTTTTCACCATAATATATTGTGGCCTTTTAGTAATAGTTGAGAGCCCTTGATAAGATTAACAAGGTCTCCCCGCTGCCACCGGCCCCCGTTCCCCACATCCTCCCTTGGGTTTTGGAGGAGATCAGCATTTCAAGTCAGACAGACCTGGGCTCACATTCTGGCTTTACTGCTTATTAACTGTAACCTTACAAGTTATTTCTCTGATCCTGGATTTCATCATTTATGAAGAAAGGATAATAGTAATGCTTACTTCAGGGTTGTTGGGAGGGTTAAATGAGATAATGTATGTAAAATCATCTAGCAGAATACCCAAAAGGGAGTTAGCAGGCAGAAAATGATAGCTACTATGGTTCTGAGATATACCTCTATAAAGAAGCCTCTGAGGAGAAGGAATAAGGGTAAGACACAATTCAGATAGAATTTATTTGGTGTTATTTGCAATAATAATTAGCCTACCCAGATACCAGATGCTGGATTCCTTCTGCCAGGGTGTTCCAGGAATGGACTATAAATTCCAGATGTGGTTCTGCATTGTTCCATGAACTGACTGCATTTCCCTTTGTCCTCTGAAACTTGGAGGGTAAAACCAGGACATTGCCATTGTACTGAAATTTGGCACATAGTTCGATGCCAATTGTGCATTCCATGGGCTGAAATTGGGATCTGCTGAAATTATGAGTGTCCTTTTCTCTGCTGCTTTCTGCTTCCTGATGGTGCTTGACCGCAGATAATTAGCCTGCCTCTTAGAAAGAACCATAAATATTTGAAAGTTTTGAAAGCACTTGAAAGCAATTAAATTTGAAAGCATATTTAATTGTCTGTAAAGTTAAATGATGCATGGAATAATTATAACAAGACAGAGACATTTGAACAAAATATTTAAAAGAAAAAAAACAAACAGTAGGAGAACAGCCGTGGACTAAGATGAAACATTGTTTAGAAACATGACTCTCAGAATTGGTAGAGAAACAGTACCCAGTGCTTCTGTTTGAGTTTCTGCACATTTCAAACTGTCCTCGTGGTAGTTTTCCTCTGTGATATTCCATGGCTGTAGTTTTTCTTAGCATTACTTCCTCTGAGAATTTCAAAAGCCACATGTAAGGGACTACACAAAAAGAACAGTTTCTAGTTTTTTTTCTGATTTTCCGTCTCCTTGGTTGTGACACATCTATTTGTTTCTTGTTTCTGTGCCCTAATCCACCTTGGTTTCTTTGAAACTACTTAACATTCTTTGTTGCTCTTAATCCACTATTGGCTTTGACATTTGGGAATGCAAGAAGGTATAAAGGGAAATAAATGCTAAAAAATATGTTGTTCAGTTGCTAAGTCGTGTCCAACTCTTTGCGACCCCGTGGACTGCAGTGCCAAAAATATGTAGTGTTTATGAAAATGTGAAAATTTATTTAAATTTCTACAAATTTTAGAAAAATTTCATTAAAATTCTACAGAAAATTTATTTCTACAGAAACAAATTTCTAAAAATTTATAGAAAAATGAATGTCTAAAAATTTCTAGAAACTTTATTAAAAATTCTGCAGATTTGCTTTAGAATTTTTATGTTTTCAAATATGACTAGAGTCAGATTGTTATGTGCTAGATCTATTTGGTGCTATGGGGTATTTTGGAAAAATTGCAGTGTTGCCCAGTGTTCCATATTCCAGTTTTCTTGATTGGTGCATTTTAAAATGGGGGTCTGAAATGGTTGGTTATTTTGATGAACATATATCTCACGTTGCATGTCTTCATGTGATGGATGACCACTGAAAGGTAATGATGTCAACCTGGTTGGTAAAATAATGGTTTTCTGAACTGTTTTGCTTTAAGAAAATGGGGTTCACATTCTTCAGAGGCTAGTGCTTCCCAGTCTAACACATGGGACACTTCATTCAACGAGGAGAAGTATATATCAAACACCTACTAATGCTAGGTGCTGATGTGAAGTAAGTGATGTCAAGTGATGAACAGAACAGGTGTGGGCCTTATGGGTGGAAGTTACAGTCTAATGAATAAAACAGAAACAAAATAATACAGATAACTATAAAGCATAAATTGAGATAAGTAATATGAAGGAAGAAAAAGGAGTTCTTTCTACCCAAAGTGGGAAAATAGAGCTAGGGGAACTAAAACTAAAAAGTTTATTCATATTAAAAAGCTTCTATAAAAGCCTAAACAAAGAGCAAAGGTTAAGAATGATTATGCAAAAGATGTGATTTCAAGGTGTTCAAATATATTAAGTTGCCATTAATTGGCCATGAAGGGGTCACTGATGAATTCAAGACACGTTTGAGCTATGCTGAGACCATAAACAATGAATTGTCTCATAATTTGGTTCATTTTAGTTAAAACAGCCTCATAGGAAAGGACCCCTGAGGCAGAGGCACCACCGCAAATGTCTCATTGGGTGACTCCCCCTTATTATTTCTGGTGCAATTTTGTTCTGGTGCAATTTTGTTGCGGAAAGCACGCTTGAACATGTAAGGCCAGGGGGATGTGGGGTCTACTCTGCGTTCTGCTATATCTCCTTATTCAAGGAGGCTGGCTTCGCTGAAACTAGAAGAGTTGGAATATAAAGGGGTTGAGCTTGATGGCCTTAAAGAGTTTTCCTAGGTCCAAATTTTATCTTAGAAGAAATGGGCAGTAGGAGAATGTTCGGGTAGAATCCCTTTATGCTTAATCAAGACGTGACATTTTCATGGTGTGGTGCAGCAGAGGGAGCTCTGGACCAGAAGTCTGAAAGGTCCAGGCTCAACAATACCATGGGCTCCTGGAATGACTTAATTTGTGCTCATTCAGACCCAGAGCACAAATGAGCTCATGCTTGGCTGCAGCCCACGTTCAGAGACGGGAGGGCTCCACAGTGGGTAGGCTTGCAGGCTGTGGGTCCAAACCCAGAAAACCATGCTAAGTAGCTGTGTGGACGTGGGCAGAAAACTTGGCCTTCTTGAGCTTTGGTTTTCACATCAATGAAATGGAGCCTTCATTTCTCATCTATAAACACTCCTCTCTTCCTTATGAATGTTCTTCCTGATAAGTGTCCAGCATTGCTGACATTTTTCTTATTAATGTTTATAATGGCTTCAGTTATTGCAGTTTTCCAGTTGGGCACATCACATAACCTGCTGTCTTGGTGTCCTGCCTGCGGTGCTTGCCTCGTGGGATTGTTTGGAAAGTCAAATGTGATTGTGTGGTCCTGCTTTGTGAACGCTTAGATCCTCTCCAAGGCGCAGGTGGTAGGACTGGGTAGGTAAAGAGGAAGGCTGGAGATCTGTCCGTGTGCAGAGTAGCTGTTTTCCGAGAGGGCTTGGCTGAGGCTGGAAGCAGTCCTGCCCTGACAGACTGGGGCACATGCAGACACATTTCCCATCCAGACAGACGGCCCGGCCCGCAGATGGCCACCGAGTCATTCACTTGGTGATTGTCATTCACAGCTCCTGCCGGCTCAGGCCAGAGGCAGTCGGAGGCCATCTCCATCTCAATTTCATCTCCCCACTGACCCTGCCCCCCTAGGCTCTTCCTCTGAGGCGTCCAGAGAAGGGCATAGGAAGGCAGAGCTGTTTTTAAATGAAGTTAAAAACAATCATATAGGCCAGTTAACAAGGATAAAATCCAGAAACCGTGGTGGCATTGGGGCCGGGCACCTGTTGTCACGCAGGCCGGCCTGGGGGAGAGCAATTAGTTTGCTTGGCAAAAGCACTGGAATGTTCCTGGTGGGGGCGGAAGCTGGGGAGTGGGTGGTGGGTTTGCACCCTGAGTGTGTTGCCTCCTTCCGAGCAGATGGGGCTGAAAGAATTTCCAGAGGGAGGAGGGATAGCCCCGCCCGGGGAGGGCCCGAAGGGCTGTTTTCCTGTCCAGATGGCCCATTCATAAAACGCCTCTTCTTCCTTCTCCACATGGCACCGGCCCTGGCCTGGTTTTCCCCACTCTAGGGGTTCATTTCTCTCAAGGCGGGGAGGAGGAGCACCGTCAGCTGAAAAGGCGCCCAGAGCCGGTTCTCCAGGCCCCACGGGGTGCTCTCAGTGGGCGCAGACGCTCGGGAATGGTTGGCTGGCCTTTGCGGGGCACGGGTTCTGCCGGGAGCCATCATCTGCCAAGGGTGTCTGGCCAGCTCCGGGGCTGACCCACACAGTCCCCCAGTCCAGGCTCTGAGACTCTGTCCCAGGGTGCTTGTCACAACGGCAGCTCACCCGGGGGCCCAGGGCGCTTGGGGACCACGTGATGGACTTGGCCCAGTTTGTCTGGACTTTCCCCTCTCCCCAGCTTCATCTGCTTACTCAGGGGCTGATCAGTAAGGTTGTGGGGAGACAGGTGGTCTTTGAGGGTCCTTGCAGGGAAGAGCTGCACCCACACTTCTCCTTGCCACTCCTCCTGTGTGACCCCCCGACCCCCCACCTGTGCTCCCCTTGGCATCTTTTTGCCACGTCTTTCTGGCAGTCTCAAACTGATTGTCTCTCTCTATTCTGGCATAATTATAGTGTGACTTGTTGAAACTCATGAAAAATCCCGACTCTGTGGCTTGTTTTTGCCCAGGCACAGTTGCTTGGTGGGAGAGAAGCAGAAGTCCTTAGCCTCAAGCTCCTTGCTAACCCCGCAGGGCTCAGCCCTTGAGTAATGAAGGGACATCTCTGCTGAAGGCATTTCACTGCTGTGTCAGGGCTGCATGGGGAACTGGTGACAGAACTGGCCGAGCAACCCAGGAGCACGCTGTCTCCCCCAGCTGTCGGACCAGGGTCCTCGGCAGTGCGGTCTGCACCCAACCTAACCCCCTCGACTCATCCAAGACAGTCTTCCTGTCCACCTACTTGTTACAGCTCGTTAGAGCTGGTTATAGGCTCCGACAGACCTCATGGGAGAAATTTAGATGTCCTTTTATTTAGTACTTTGTATTTAAGGACAGGAATCCCCAAGCTAGAATATATTTTTAAAGGCAGTATTGGTTGAAGCAGGAGTACTCTCTGCTAATCCTGTCTCCCTCAGGCCACTGGCATGAAGTGCCAGTGACACTGGAATTATTTTCACAGTTGCCTTTAAGCCCCATAAAGACAAACTTTGGAAGGTGATGCTGGCCTCAAGACGGCTGCTGCCACTCCCTCAGCCTCATAGCAGGCTGAGGAAGTCATCACAGTTCTTTCTTAACTTTTTATTTTGAAATAATTTTAGACTTACAGAAAATCTGCAAAAAATAGCAAGCAGCACAGAGAATTCCTGTATACTCTTCACCCAGCTTCCCCTTGTGTTGACTACTTACATAAGCGTAGTCCATTCATCAAAACCAAGAAAGGAATCTTGGTACAATATTTGAAACCAAATTGCAAAGTTTTTTTTTTTTTTTAAATTTTAGCAGCTTTTCCACAAATGTTATTTTCTATTCCAGGATATCAAACAGGGTGTTCCCACATGGCATTTAATTGTGATGTCTCTGCTTGGATGGTATCATCGACTCAATGGACATAAGTTTGAGCAAACTCAGGGAGATAGTGAAGGACAGGGAAGCCAGGCAAGCTGCAGTCCATGGGGTTGCAAACAGTCGGACATGACTGAGTGACTGAACAACAAACTGTAGTCTACTCCAGTGTGTGACAATTCTTCACTCTTGCCACTTCACCTCGCCTTTCACTTTTGAGGTGTCCTTTTTAAAAAACAAGGATCAGCCAGCATTTTCTGTCAAGGGTCAAATAGTAAATATTTTAGACTTTGCAGGCTGTACGGTCTCTGTTGTAAATCCTCAGCTTTACGGTTGTAACCCCAAAGCAGTCTTAGACACTATGAAAATGAATGAGCTCATCAACGTAACTTCATTTTTGAAAATAGGCAGAGGCCTAGGTTAGGCCCTCAGGTTTAAGTTTGCAACCCCTGTTGTAGGACTCTGTTTGAGTTCGGTGGATGGGTGACATTTTTAAATGGGAATCCCACAGAAGGGTTGTGTCCATCTCAGTGACCTCGTAATCGCTTGGTTAAGGTGGCATTAACTGTAAATTTAACAGTTATCCCCCCTCCCCCCACCCACTGTGTAATTAAAAATATCTCAAGGGCTTCCCTGGTGGCTCAGATGGTAAGGCGTCTGCTGCAATGTGGGAGACCCGGGTTCAATTCCTGGGTCAGGAAAGATCCCCTGGAGAAGAAAATGGCAACCCACTCCAGTACTCTTGCCAGGAAAATCCCATGGATGGAGGAGCCTGGTAGGCTACAGTCCATGGGATCGCAAAGAGTCAGACACAACTGAGCAACTTCACACTCACTCAAGGCAGATACTCTAAGATTATGCAAATGTCCTGATTCTCCTCAAACTTTCATCTGCTCATTTTAGCTTCCATCGGTGGATCTTGCCTGTAACAGTTATCTCTGTGGTGTTCTAATGGTGAATTTCTGTTTCTGTTCCACTCATTTCTTCTACATTTATTAATAGGGATTCTGTGAAGAAAAACTCTTCCTTTATATCGGTGTGGACTCATAGCTATTTCTTCTGTATTTTGGATTAGGATGATCATGATTTTTGAAGTAGTTGCAAGTGTGTCTTCTTTTGCATTTCTCTGGTCTCATCTAATTCTTGACCATCCACTTGATTTCATAGTTGGCTTTATTCTACCTAACGTCCACTTTGTGGGCATCTGGTGGCCCTAGACTAGTAGGTGTGCTTTTGTTAACTTGTCAGTGGCGGAGGCAGTTTTATTTTTCAGCCCAAAATGCTGGCCAAATTTATATTCTGAGTATACTGCACAGCTGGTTGACTTGCACTGGGAATGTGAGCCTTGGGGTGATTGAAGCTGGTCAGGAGCTGGCAGTAGGTTTTCATTAATTTTGTTGGGTGAAGGAGGAGTTTGGAGTATTTTCTGGTGCATTCTAGATCAGGTTTGAATTGTGAATGTGGTCCAAGTTACTAGCTCTCCCTCCCTTCTGGCTCTTAAAGAACTTTCTTTTTACTCTACTTGGAAAACTTCAAAGGTGAAAAATCTGGCTTAGGAACAGAGTTTAAAGTAAATAGAGTTTCCTTGCTTTGAATGCATGTTTCTAGATTAAAGTAAAATGTTGTCTTAAATGATTTGACCTCAATTAGAAAGCCCAAAGTGAAGTGAAAGTGTTAGTCTCTCAGTCGTGTCCAACTCTCTGTGACCTCGTGGACTGTAGCCTGCCAGGCTCCTCAGTCCTTGGAATTCTCCAGGCAAAAATACTGGAGTGGGTAGCCATTTCCTTCTCCAGAGGACCTGCTCAGGAATCGAACCTGCATCTCCTGCATTGCAAGTAAATTCTTTACTACTGAGCCGCTAAGGAAGCCCTTAGAAAGTCAAACAGGTTTCCAAAAAACAGGCTGTCCGATCTACTTTTAAACACAAGATGAATATGTTGAGTCAGCTTTCTAAAATAGGAGAAACTTCTATTTTTTCCTATAAAAATCATTCCTTTAATAGCCATACAAAAGATTAACTGAAGAGTGGTAAGTGTGACTGTTCCATTTTTGTAGGTCCTTTAGGTGAGTTCAGAAAATGTTCTTTACTTAGGGCTTTGTGGTCAATGATGATGGAAAGAAGAGAGAAAAATCAAGGCATGTCCTGTGACAAAGATTTTTGAACTAATTAATTTTTTGGGGAAAAGTTACATCAGCTCAGCTTTTAAAGAAATTTGTAGAAAAAATTCTCCTACAGTATCAGTTTAAAGAAAAAGACAAAGAAAAGAATTTTCATTTGCCCAAGACATTATTGGAGTGAAGAATAGGAAAGAAATTTGGGCGCTTCTGATGTCCTAGACAGAATTTACTAAAACATGGAGCCTTAAAAACTGCAGCTTAAGTCCTACCTTCTTTGGCATAAAAAGGTGTGGGTTCCATAGTCTTGGGGAAGTTCAGGTGGGTTCCCACTAGTACTGAGAAAATGCATCCAAATCTCTGGCATGCCATTTCTCCAGAGGTTGTTCATCTTCCCTGATTGTAGGATTGGATGAAAAACCAAGATATTAATTTTTCAAACATTTATCAAAGGGAATCATAGACTTTGTCACCATGTATTCTTATCAATGTCTATGAAGCAGCCTAGTAAAGTCACATGTATGAGTCAGATGTAGATCCCTCGAAGCTCAGGGCCTCTAAAATAAAATAATGTGAAGGAGACAAAAGAACTGCTGGTGACATCTGTGTATGACTTTGGAAGCTCCTGACATCTCGGGAAGGGAATAAATTCACAAAAGTTCCAGCACAGGTTCCTGGATCTGCCCTTTAGTCTGAGATGAAGTGCAGACTGGGGACACTGTTTATGAAATGAGGTGATTGAACCAGCTGTAGGTTTGGGAAAGACGTCGTGTGGGCCACCCCTGGCTTTTGTGGGGTTTGTGGTCACAGTGGAAACTCAGCGCTGCCACTTTCGACCTTACAGATTCGTTGTCCTCTTGTCCTTGGCGGGCCTGTCAAAGAGGAGTTATTTCGAAAGCATATCGCTGATTGTACATTTCATTCCATCAAGTGCTCAGCGCATTTCACCTAACTGCTGGAGGCTGCTGAGATAAGAGTGGAAAAGTGCCTTGTGCCCTTCTGAGCGGTGGGTGATCTATTTTCGACTTGGAGACTGGTGACAAACCTGTCTTCTGTCAGGTCAAACTCGCGTGGACTTTCTTGTTTTCTGTTCTTCTGTTGACAGCTGTGTCCGTGTGCGGGATGGTCATAGGGTAGCTGGAAGATAGCTCTGGCATTTAAACACCTAGATAGGAAGGGGAGATGGAATGCATTTTTCTTTTCTATTTTGGTTAGCAAGTCCCCAGTCGTTCACAACAAGAGGTAAAGAGGTGAAGGGAGACCTCCCGGAGGGTGGGAGGAAAAGACACCCCACTTCTGGTTTGGGAAGTACACATAGAGAGACATTTCTACCTTTGGATTTAGTGCCTGGAAAGGGGATGGCTGGAAGGAAAGTGGAAAATAAAAGTTGGATTTGGGGTAGCCTTGGGTAGTGGGAGAGGATGGAAGAGGGATGGAGGTGATAAGAAAGGTAGGCTTTGTTTTGTTTTTTTGCATGATGTATAAAACACAAATTAAGATTGATGCATTGAAAATTATATTTCTATAGTACTTTAAATAGTGTAAGGTTTTGTTTTAAAAACAGTGGTGCAATCTGATGTGATGGAAACACTGTTAGCTCCTCACCTGTAATTTAACATAAATGTGCAGGTAGCTCGGATGAGGATTGGTTTAAATGATGTCTGAATTCCCATTGTCTTGAATCCACATCTATTGGCCACGGAGCTAATCAAAGTTCTTTAGTTTCCTCATCCTCAGAACGGAAGCAGGTCTCCCCGCCTGCCTCACAGAGCTGCTACTTGGTCTTTACAATACAGTGCTGTATTGCATTCTCGAAGCTCTTATTTCATAAAACCTGCAATAGAAACAAGGGGTCTCATGTCCAAACCTCACTTTCTGCTATTTATAGTAGCTAGCGAGTCTTCTCCTCATCCTTCCTTTATTTAAGGTCAACACACACACACAGACACACACACACACACACAGAGTTTAGCATTGATGTCAGAGGTTCGTAGTCCGAAGCTCAGTTGAGAACCTCTGATTTGATTCTAGTTTTCTTTTATGGAAATTATAATTCTATTAGAAAGAACTAGGTTTTATAGATGCCTGGCATTTGGAATTTTCTGTGTCTATACATCTTTTTTAGATCACTTATTTTTCTAGAGGAAGAAATCATTAAATTGTGTCCTTTTGAGCTCAGTGCTTTTTCTAGAACTGCTGCAGTATACTGCATACAGCAAGATTGTAAAACTGTCAAAAGCAAGATCGTAAATGCAATGAAAGGAAAAGTTGAGTCATATGGTACCAATCAGGAAAGTAGTAAGATAAATCACAGGCCCCCAAATCACGTTTCTCTTTCCATCCTCAAAATGTCCTAGTTAACCAGAGGTTTTTTTTTTTTTTTTTTCAGTGATGAGCCCAATCAATGTGATTTAAGTCATCTGTGATATTATATTTATAGCCAAATAATTAAGTTGGATGATGTGACAAAACACTTAAATTGTATTTATGGTCATTGATGGTTTTACACATTATTAGAGGGAAGCATAGTTACACCAGATTAGATGGGGACATCTGATCCAGACTTCAGTTCAGTAATTTCATGGGAAAAAATAAATCTAAATGGGCAAAAAATGTTTTGGTATTAACTCCAATGTGATGATATTACAAATTTTCCCAGTTAATTAGTAACACATATTGTAGAACAAATGTTTGAAACTGAAATCTCATGTTTTTGCATAACAGATAGAACCCTGCACTAGGGATTGAGCTTGGAGTCTTAGCTTTCCCACTGCATTGCTATGTGACCTTGGGCAGCTCACTTCACCACTCTCGAGCTGTGGAACCAGGAAATGGGACTACATATCTTCAGTGAGAGAAAATTTCTTGCAGTGTTAGCATTTGGTGACTTTGAATTTAATTCTGTTGATTCCTGCTTTTGAAAAAAAAAAAAGTCAACGTTTAATGTACACACAGAAAAGTGGCCAAATCATACATGCACAGCTCATTGAATTTTCACATTTCTAACCAGCCGTGGATTATGAGATATAATTTTAATGTTATCAACATTTTAGAAGCCACCCTGGGGCTTGGATGCAACTCCTAAATGTAGGAAAAAAGTGAGAAAGGGAGGGAGAGAGGAAAAAAGAGTTGAGTTGGTAATACTTTTTAGAAATTTGAAAGTTTACCATTAAAAGTCAAAACTTTTTTTTAACTTTACTCTTTCTTTTCTTTCTTTTTCTTTTTTTAAAAACTTTTTGGCTATGCCATGCTGCATGCAGGCTCTTAGTTCCCCCACCAAAGATCGAACCTGCACCTCTGCAGTGAAAGTGTGGAGTCTTGACTACTGGACCTCCAGGGAAGTCCCTTAAAGGACAAAATTTTATTCACATGGAATCCTATTAATCCAGTCTGTAACCTCCTGTCTGCTATTTTAAAATCCAAATAGCTCTGAAAACGGCAAGTTTTTAGCAGAATTTTTGGCAACAAAATCTCACTCAAAAGAATGGTGGCTGTTGGTGGTCTTCATTTACCCTGCAGGTGTGACTGCTCACTCATCTTGCTAAAGAATTTTTCATGCGTTTGATAATAAACTGCTTCTGGACCCCACTGGGGTTTCACGAACAGCACACATCATGTTTCTTCTTTGAAATCAAGTAGATTCTAAATTCCAAAACAAATCTGGTCACAAGGATTTTGGATGAGAAATTGTGGATTCAAATACAGCATAATTGTTTATAAGAGTTTATTGCTTGTTGTTGCTGCTGTTGCTTCGTCACTCAGTCATGTCCGACTCCTTGCGACCCCATGGGCTGCAGCACGCCAGGCTTCCTTCTCCTTTTATTATCTCCTGGAGTTTGCTCAAACTCATGTCCAGTCAATGATCAATGATGCCATTCAACCATCTTATCCTCTGTCACCCCCTTCTCCTAATGCCCTCAATCTTTCCCAGCATCAGGGTCTTTTCCAGTAATTTTTATTGCTTAGATTTGCATGATTTTATCTGAAAAATTACCAGGTGTAGTTTCAGTTAACCACCTGGCGCGTTATCAGATGTTTCTCTTCCAACAGTACATTTTTTAAAAATTAACTTTTATTTTGGAATAGTTTTAGATTTAACAAAATGTTGCAAAGATAGTACAGAGAGTTTCCATATGGCCTTCACCCAGCTTCCCCTCACTTTAACAGCTTACATTTGTCAAAACTAAGAAAATAGCATTGGGTACCAGCCTATTGACGAAATTACAGACATTATTCAAATGTCTGAACTTACCATCCTATTGACTAAATTATAGACATTATTCAAATGTCCCCAGTTTTCACACTAATATCCTTTTTGTGTTCCAGCCTTCAGTCCAGGATCTCACATAACATTTAGTTGTCTTGTCTCTCTGATCTTTTCCAGTCTATGACAGCTTCTTAGTCTTTTCTTATTTTTCATACCCTGATATCTTTGAAGAATACTGATTAGGTATTTTGTAGAATATCTTTTAGGCATTTGTGTTATTTGCTTAAATTTTCTTAAGCTTCTTAAAATTAAACTTTTTATTTTGAAATTATTGTAGATTCACATGCAGTTGTATGAAATAATACATATAGACCCTTTATTCCATTTGCCTCAATGGTAACATCTCGTAAACTACAGTCTAGTATCACAGTCAGGATGTTGATACAGTCAAGATACAGAACATTCCCACCGCCACAAGGTTCCATTATCCAGCCCAACATTTGGACCCTCTTGGTTCAATGAATATTGACTGAGGGCTCCTAGGGGTCAGGCCTGTTCAAGTTCCAGGGAGGCAGGAGGTGAACAAGAGAGAAAAAGCCGCCCTCTTGGAGCTTAGCTTCTGGGAGGGAGACATGAACAAAGAAACACGTGCAGAGATAATAGGATGGCAGCTAATCAGTGCCATGAAGAGAGACTGTACATTCAGAGAGAGGAGGAAATCCAGAATTCCAGCTTCTCTTGAGAATTGAGATCCCTGGTCCCATGGGGTGGGAGTGTCAGAGAAACTGCTTGCTTTTGACAGGGTAGCTGATTGTATGTCACATTAAAATCATGTATAACTACTCTATACCCTGTTTATTGGAAATCCTTGGTATTGTTCTGTGCTGTTAGTGGGTCTTTAAAAATCTCAGGAGTTTAAGTGAAATTCCATGGAGAGCCTTGTTTCCATTGCTTGTAGTCCTGCAGCGTAGGGTCTGGCCTCACAGTGATGGTGTTTTGTGCATTTACTGACAACAGACATAGTGTATAAAGCCTGTTACTTTGTTTTTATTCCCTAGTGTTTTTGGTACCTGAAGAAGTTGTGACACGATCAAAGGGACAGGGAAGGTTTCGGATTGCAAGTGTTTAGATCAGGCTTTTCATCTGAGTGTCGAATTGTGTCCCTCAGAAAAGAGGTTGCATCATTTTAAGTGCTTCCAGATGATGGGTATTTAAAAAATACTTAAATAGGGTTTTCAGCTCAATATACTGAGTGATATCAGTTATTTTCTACCCTGGAAATGAATGATTTCAAATGAACAACTAAGGCCATTTTTTTTTTAATTGGCGGCAAAGTATACATAACATAAAAGAAAGAAAGAAAGTTTTCGAGGAATTGCCAAATTATTTTCTGCAATGGCTATACCATTTTACATTCCCACTAGCAATGAACAAGAATTCTGGTTTCTCCACATGCTCAAAAAATGCTTCCTATATTGCTTGCTTGTTTGTTTTTTTTATTATGGCCATCCTAGTGAGTATGAAATGATGTCTCTTTATGGTTTTGATTTGGATTTCTCTAATGACTAATAAGAGCTTCCCCAGTGGCTCAGCATTAAAGAATCTGCCTGCAACACACCAGACGCAGGAAAGGTGGGTTCAATCTCTGGATCGGGAAGATTCCATGGAGGAGGGCATGTCAGCCTACTCCAGTATTCTTGCTGGGAAAATCCCATGGACAGAGGAGCCAGGCAGTTTACAGTCCATGGGTTGCAAAGAATCAGATAAGACAGGGAGCATGCACGCAGGCAGTGGCTAATGATGTTCAGCATCTTTTCATATGCTTATTGGCCACTTACGTTATCTTCTTTGGAGAAATGTCTATTCAAGTCCTTTGCCCATTTGTTTTAGAAGCATAGCATCTCATCTACTATGTTTTTTGTTTTTAATTTAAAAAATTTTTAGTCTGCACCACGTGGCATGTGGTGTCCTATTTCCCCTACCAGGAATTGAACCCATGGCCCCTGCAGTGGAATTGCAGAGGCCCAACCCCTGGACCGCCAGGGAATTCCCTGTCCTTTGCCCATTTTTAAATTGAGTTGTTTGTTTTTTGTTGTTGAATTGTAGGATTTCTTTATATGTTTTACATATTAATCACTTATCAGCTATATAATTTGCATGTCTTTTCTCCCATTCTGTGGGTTTTCTCTTTACTCCGTTGATGATATCCTTCAATGTTCCTAATAGTTAAATTTTGAAGTCCTGTTTATTTTTTTTTCCTTTTTTTGCTTGTGCTTTTGGTGTCATATCTAAGAAATCATTGCTAAATCCAGTGTCGTGAAGCTTTCCCCTATGATTTCTTCTAAGAGTTTTATAGTTTTAGCGCTTAAGTTTAGATCTTTGACCATTTTGAGTTAATTTTTGTATGTTGTATAAGGTAAGGGTCTAACTTTATTCCTTTGCATGTGGATTTCCAGTTTTCCCAACACTATTTATTGAAAAAATGGCCTTTCCTCTGTAGATGTGAGTTTTTCCCTGTTTTGTTTCTTTGGTATATATGTCTGTCCTCATGCCAGAATTGTTTTGATTACTATCTTTGTTTTGGTTACTAGCTTTGTAGTAAATTTTGAAATCAAGAAGTGTTAGTCTGCCTTTTTTTTTTTTTTTGCAATTCAGGGTCCCTTGAGGTTCTGTATGAATTTTTTGATGGATTTTTCTATTTCTTCCAAAATTTTTCATTGGGAAAATTTCACTGAATCTGTAGATCGTTTTGGGCAGTATTGACATCTTAACAATATGATTATATTTTCCAAGCCACGGACATGGAAAGTTTTTCTATTTATTTCTGTCTTCTTTAATTTTTTTCAGCAATGCTTTGTAGTTTTCAGTGTACAAATCTTTCACCTTCTTCGTTAAGTTTATTTCTAAGTATCTTATTCTTTTTGATGTTACTGTAAATTGAATTCAGTAATTTACTTTATGGTTTGTTCATTGCTACTGTATAGAAATTAAAATGACTTTTTTGTGTTGGTTTGGTATCATGCAAATTTGCTGACTTGTTGATTAGCATGAATGGTTTTATTCATGGAATGTTTAGTATTTTCTACGTATAAGATCTTGCCGTCTGCAAGCAGAAATAATTTTACTTTTTCCTTTCCAATTCAAGTGCTCTTTGTTTCTTTTTCTTGCCTAATGTTCAGGCTGGAATGTCCGGTACTGTGTTAAATAGAATGGTGAAAGTGAGCATCTTTGTTTTGTTCCTCATCTTAGGGAGAAAGCTTTCAGTCTTTCACCGTTGAGTATGAGGTTAGCTATGGGTTTTTCATAAATGCCTTTATCATGTTGAAGAAGTCTTCTTTTATTTGTAGTTTATTGTTTTTATCATTAAAGGGTGTTGAATTTTGTCAGATGCTTGTCTGTATCAATTGAGGTGATCATGTGTTTTCTTCCTTCATTTTTTGAATGTGGCGTATTACATTGATTGATTTTTTATGGTGAACCATCCTTGTATTCTGGGAATAAATCTCATTTGGTCATAATATATAGTTTTTTTTTTTATGCTGCTGAATTAACTTTGCTAGTATGTTATTAAGGATTTTCCATCAATATTCATAAGGGATACAGGCTTATAGTTTTCTTGTAGTGTCTTTGGGATCAGTTATCAGGGTTATGCTGGTCTCGTAGAATAAGTTAGGAAATGTTCTCTCCCTCATTGTTTTTCTGGGAAGGGTTTGAGAAAGATTAATGTTAATTCTCTAAAATTCCCCAATAAAGTTATTTCATCCTGAAATTTTCTTTGTTGAAAAGTTTTAGATTAATGATTCAACCTCCTACTTTTTTATAGATCTTCTCAGGTTTTCTATTTTTTTATGGATCAGTTTTTGCAAATTGTATGTTGCCTGGTATTTGTCCATCTCAATTATGATCATTTGAAAATTGAACTTTCGGCAAATTATTTCTGTTTCCAGATTTTATACTGTCTTGCCTAAGAGTGAAATTCTCATTTTAAACAGCATGTTGTCTCTTTACAAAGTAAAATCCAACGAAATATGAGAGTTTGGTTTTATATAGTATTGATGTGTATTCTATTTTTGTCATTTAATAAAATACTGTGTGTTTTGTGACTCATTCAAGGTGGAGGGTATATGTTATTTTATATACCCTGTAATATTATCAGGGTGTATAAAAATGTTTCCAACATACTAATTACTTATAACTTAGATTATAGGGCTTCTGTGGAGTGTTTGGTATCGTATCAGAATAGACTAACAATTATTCTTACTCTTATAAACTGACTTTGTATTTTATGATCTTGAGCCTGTTTAATTGGTATGACATAATGAACCAGTGATATATTTGGCTCAAGTTTAAATTTCTCAAGTTTCTTTTTAGCAACTGGGTCAGACAGAGCCAAGAGAAGCAAACCCCATCTGTGTGGTATAAGAACTTTGTGACTTTCCCCTCTGCTTCTGTCTGGTCCTCAGGCTGGGTGTTTTCTGGTAGAAAGTCATTCATTCAACATTATTTATTGAGCAGCTGCTGTGTGCCAAACACTGTTGTAACCATAGATTTCCCAGTGATGCAAAATGCAGAAACACACAAGAAAGGTAACTTCCCTGTCTATTGGGAGAACCAAGGGATAAATCCAAAACCAAAAGGCAGGGTTGGTCCTCAAAAAGAAAATAATTCTGCCATCCAGATGGTACAGTCTAGAACCTTTTGTCCTGTTCCTATTAATGGAGCAACTCCATTCCCAGGTGCTGCCATCTTTGTCATCTCAGTTGGTGCTGGGTTGGCCCTTGTGTTGGACGCTTGAGTAGCTCCTTGAAGCGGAGGGAGACTATGATGAAGCAGTAGGTAAATTTGTGCAGGATCTTGGAAGCCTTTCAGAATTATATGTGAAAAGTGATATTGTTGCCACAAAGAAAATATAAGCAAAATGGGAATCTAACCATTTCAGGGAAACAAAAGATTGGACCTACTAATGCAGGGCTAGACCGACAGAGAAGAGGTGAGGTTTGAATTCTAAGTTGGTCTGCTTGAAGTGAAAAGCTGATGATGGTTTGAGTTAAAATAGTTATTTCCAAGTTATAGGTCTTTTAACAACAGCAAACTAGATGTTACTATAAAAGAGGAGCTAGTTCTGTTAGAACATACTTTGGTTTTGCATTTTAATCACAGTCCCCGAGAAGCTGACTGGTGTTTAACTTGAGAATTTCTACAATTTAAAAATATTTTCTACCCAAGAAATAGGAGTAAATATGGCCAGTGGCCTCCTACCATGAGTCAGACGTGTGTCAGGAAAGACATTGTAGCAAAAGTGCTGTGTCCATGGTTCAAATATTGTGCCTTTACCTTTTGAGTTACATTGTCATTGAAGGAATAGAATTGGGTTTTTCAGATATTGTCACTTCAAAGTGTTCTTAAAACTCTTTCTCACATGATCAAATTTCATGAGGACATCCTTCGAGAGTGAGATGATATCCCTAGGTGCTGAAATCACTGTTTTCCGGCCCCTGCTGAGTGGTGACCCAGAATCCCCCTGCAGTTTAACTGAGATGCTTTATTCATCTGCAGACTGGAAGCCCAGGATTGGAAATCTAACACGAGATAAATAATTAAATCTCGGCTTCCACAAGTGCAAAGGGCATAAATAATCCAACAGCATGCTGCCCGGGCATTCCATACCATGGGCCATTTCGATTTCATGCCCAGGCACTCACTCGTAACTGAATATGTCAGAACGTGGTTCTTGCCTGGGACAGGGAGAGGGTGCTGTTTCAGAGAAGTGTGCTTGCCTGTCTGCTGGAAGGCTGCCTCCACCCTCTGACTCTCCTGGAGACCCTTTGCTGGCTTGGGCTCCAGGAAAATTCATCTTCCCCATGTCGAGCCCTGAGTACAAAAGATCTGTAACTAACTCCTTTTCTAGTTAAATGGAGGAGGTGATATATTGAAAGGAGACCCAGGAAAATCACTGATTTATTTGAAGAAACAGATAAGTTCACTGATGGGAGTGGACTTTGAAAACTTAATTCTCAGAATCAGGAGTTTGAACCTGAGACCATTTGAGCATTGGGGAGTGGCTGCAAATTGGTGTCATTTTCTGCTTCAACTTTTCTGTTTCCAGATTTTATACTGTCTTGCCTAAGAGTGAAATTCTCATTTTAAACAGCATGTTGTCTCTTTACAAAGTAAAATCCAACGAAATATGAGAGTTTGGTTTTATATAGTATTGATGTGTATTCTATTTTTGTCATTTAATAAAATACTGTGTGTTTTGTGACTCATTCAAGGTGGAGGGTATATGTTATTTTATATACCCTGTAATATTATCAGGGTGTATAAAAATGTTTCCAACATACTAATTACTTATAACTTAGATTATAGGGCTTCTGTGGAGTGTTTGGTATCGTATCAGAATAGACTAACAATTATTCTTACTCTTATAAACTGACTTTGTATTTTATGATCTTGAGCCTGTTTAATTGGTATGACATAATGAACCAGTGATATATTTGGCTCAAGTTTAAATTTCTCAAGTTTCTTTTTAGCAACTGGGTCAGACAGAGCCAAGAGAAGCAAACCCCATCTGTGTGGTATAAGAACTTTGTGACTTTCCCCTCTGCTTCTGTCTGGTCCTCAGGCTGGGTGTTTTCTGGTAGAAAGTCATTCATTCAACATTATTTATTGAGCAGCTGCTGTGTGCCAAACACTGTTGTAACCATAGATTTCCCAGTGATGCAAAATGCAGAAACACACAAGAAAGGTAACTTCCCTGTCTATTGGGAGAACCAAGGGATAAATCCAAAACCAAAAGGCAGGGTTGGTCCTCAAAAAGAAAATAATTCTGCCATCCAGATGGTACAGTCTAGAACCTTTTGTCCTGTTCCTATTAATGGAGCAACTCCATTCCCAGGTGCTGCCATCTTTGTCATCTCAGTTGGTGCTGGGTTGGCCCTTGTGTTGGACGCTTGAGTAGCTCCTTGAAGCGGAGGGAGACTATGATGAAGCAGTAGGTAAATTTGTGCAGGATCTTGGAAGCCTTTCAGAATTATATGTGAAAAGTGATATTGTTGCCACAAAGAAAATATAAGCAAAATGGGAATCTAACCATTTCACGGAAACAAAAGATTGGACCTACTAATGCAGGGCTAGACCGACAGAGAAGAGGTGAGGTTTGAATTCTAAGTTGGTCTGCTTGAAGTGAAAAGCTGATGATGGTTTGAGTTAAAATAGTTATTTCCAAGTTATAGGTCTTTTAACAACAGCAAACTAGATGTTACTATAAAAGAGGAGCTAGTTCTGTTAGAACATACTTTGGTTTTGCATTTTAATCACAGTCCCCGAGAAGCTGACTGGTGTTTAACTTGAGAATTTCTACAATTTAAAAATATTTTCTACCCAAGAAATAGGAGTAAATATGGCCAGTGGCCTCCTACCATGAGTCAGACGTGTGTCAGGAAAGACATTGTAGCAAAAGTGCTGTGTCCATGGTTCAAATATTGTGCCTTTACCTTTTGAGTTACATTGTCATTGAAGGAATAGAATTGGGTTTTTCAGATATTGTCACTTCAAAGTGTTCTTAAAACTCTTTCTCACATGATCAAATTTCATGAGGACATCCTTCGAGAGTGAGATGATATCCCTAGGTGCTGAAATCACTGTTTTCCGGCCCCTGCTGAGTGGTGACCCAGAATCCCCCTGCAGTTTAACTGAGATGCTTTATTCATCTGCAGACTGGAAGCCCAGGATTGGAAATCTAACACGAGATAAATAATTAAATCTCGGCTTCCACAAGTGCAAAGGGCATAAATAATCCAACAGCATGCTGCCCGGGCATTCCATACCATGGGCCATTTCGATTTCATGCCCAGGCACTCACTCGTAACTGAATATGTCAGAACGTGGTTCTTGCCTGGGACAGGGAGAGGGTGCTGTTTCAGAGAAGTGTGCTTGCCTGTCTGCTGGAAGGCTGCCTCCACCCTCTGACTCTCCTGGAGACCCTTTGCTGGCTTGGGCTCCAGGAAAATTCATCTTCCCCATGTCGAGCCCTGAGTACAAAAGATCTGTAACTAACTCCTTTTCTAGTTAAATGGAGGAGGTGATATATTGAAAGGAGACCCAGGAAAATCACTGATTTATTTGAAGAAACAGATAAGTTCACTGATGGGAGTGGACTTTGAAAACTTAATTCTCAGAATCAGGAGTTTGAACCTGAGACCATTTGAGCATTGGGGAGTGGCTGCAAATTGGTGTCATTTTCTGCTTCAACGGCAAGTCTTGTGAAGGGTACGGAGGAGTAGCAATCCATTTTCTGGTGACCAGAGGTGAGAAGACAATGGCTGCTTCTAATTATGTCTGCATCTTTTGTATGACTTTGCTCCTGGCAGAGACTTGATGAAAGTTTGTTAAATGAACACTGATGCATCGTGATGTTTCACGCTTCCTGCTTGTGGTCTCGTCTGGTGCCAGTTCCAGGGAGGTCCTTGGACTATCAGTACCAGCATCACTCAAGTTAGTTCGGAATGAAAACGCCCAGACTTTGTTTCAGACCCCCTGCTCTGTAAGTCTGGGATGGGCCCAGAAATCTGTTGTTAACAAACTTGCCAGAGATTCCGATGCTTGCTAAACTTTGAGCACCACTGGCCTACAGGTGCTTGAACAGAGAGATGACTTAAGAATCTTACCCACACACACTTCCTCTCTCAGTAGGAAGTCACCACAGCTGGTTGCAAGAGAATCACGTTTAAAATCCTTACATGGGCGTGTTTCTTCACCCTCTTACCCAGGATGCAAGCTGGTCTCCTGGCTTTGTTCTGCAGATGTCATGTTTCCAGATTTTATACTGTCCCTTCTAGGGAAATAGAGATGAGGTGTGTGCTGGGGGGGCATCCTTCTGTTTGCTGATTGCCCGAAGGAGGATGAGCTGTCATGGCAGATACTAACGCCCACCGTGTGCCACACTGGACCCCAGTGAACAGTACATAGTCCCTGGCTCCAGCACCTTAGGGGCTCCCAAGGAGTCAGACAAGGAGGTGACAGGTGCTGGGGGGTGAAGAAGTCACTCCCTGGACTGTGTCTGGGAGCAGCCAAATGGGCCCAGCTTAAACCTGGGCTGGCCTGGGGTAGGAGAGTCTTCCTGGAAGACGTGCTGCCCGGGCCACCTCTTATTGGATGGGTTGATGGCAGCAGGGTGTCAGGTGGAAGGGGCAACATCACAGAGAGCACACGCTAGAGAGCATGGGGAGACTCCATTTAAATTGAACTATAACCTACAAATAATAGTCAAGGGCACAGCTCTTCAGTTTGCACCTGGATGAATTTTTAAGTATGTCCTCACTCTTGGGGGGCTTTTCAGGTGGCTCAGTGGTAAAGAACCCATGTGCCAATGTAGGAGACATGGGATCGATCCCTAAGTTGGGAAGATCCCCTAGAGAAGGAAATGGCAACCCACTCCAGTATTCTTGCCTGGAGAATCCCAGGGACGGAGGAGCCTGGCGGGCTACCTCGTGGCGGGCTACAGTCCATAGGGTTGCAAAGAGTCGGACACGACTGAGCAACAACAATAACCTCACTCTTGTAACTCACCACCCAGATCAAAATATGGAACGTTTCTAGTCTTCCTGTACTCATTCTAGTCCAGAGGCCCTGCTTTCAAAGGAAAACCCATTCTCACTTCTGTTATTGGGGACTTTTTTATGTTATAAACTTCTTGCACAGAAAGTTTATCCTGAATAGCAAAAGATCGCTAACTGGCTGGATATGGCTCCAAAGTATGTTTTGTTTGGCTTGCACAGTTTATTTTTTAAAAAATTATTGTCTACATTTTAAAATTGGGCAATTTCATATAATATCAGTAATTCTGGGCTCGTGTACCTCGGTGGCGGTGCTGGGCTGCGGCTGGGTGGGGACCGTCCCCCGGAAGATGGGCTTCTGCACTGTTGTAGCTCCCTCTGCTTCGCCCCATTCCCTACTCCACTGCTCACCCCTAGCCGGCTGTGCTTGTTGCCTGCCTGGCCCTGGGGGCATTTGTATTTGCAGTCCCTGCCGCTAGGTATTGTTTAGTTTCTTGGTTTGGGGCCTCTAGCATGGATGAGGGTCCTTAGTAATTTTTATTCATCGATTCATCAGGATTTATGGAGGACAGCCTCTGAGTCAGGCACATGCCAGATGCTAGAAATACAGAGGTGTTCACAGGCAGAAAGATGAGGCATTGCTTGTTAGCTTGCCCTGCAGCTCACTGGATGTGAGGCATGTCTCGTCTTTGTGGGTTCATTTTCGCTACCCTTTTGGGTGCCACCCATGCTGGCTGTGTCCTGTCCCCTGAGCCCAGAGACTTAGAACCGTCACACTTCTGCTGTCTCCCTCTCTATTTTCTCCCTGTCTGACCTTCACCCCTCCCTGAAGCATTTGCTCAAGTTCCTTCTCTTCAAAGAAGTCTCTGCTGACCATCCCTTTCTCCTGTGACATCGCCCTCCTCTGAACTCTCAATCAGTATATCTCTTACAGCAAACAGTGAGCTCTGTCTTTGGTTTCCTCACATTAAAAAAGAAAGACCTTGTTTCTCAAACTACAGGTGGCATGCTCTGTGGGCAAAGACTTTGCCTTTAATTCCTGACATGGCTGCATAATCCCCTGCATGGCTGAGCTTATAGAGGCATCCGGTAAATACAGGAGGTGGTCTGGGAAAGTAAGTGGAACTCAAAAGAAGAGTCTGCAGAGGGTAGCACCTGGGGTGGGAGGCAGAGAGGAAAGCACTGGGAGATGCCCCCGCTGGCGGTTGCCCAGCAGGAAGCCAGCCTGGGAGGACCTCTCATCCTTGTGAGAGTGTTGACACCCACGTGGAGATACAGACATTCTGGCTGGCCATCAGGCTGCAGGCATTCCAAGCAGAGTCATGTGAGGTGGCCTTTGCGGTTCTCCCCTTACAGCCTGACGGAGTGTCACTGCAGGACGGCAGGAGAAGGTTCACTGAAGACAGCCAGTGGCTGGAAAGGAGAGGTGTCATTTTGATGGCCGTTCCCCCAGCTCTGCTCCGTCAAGCGCCTGGGTGCCTTGCTCAGTCTCACTTTCAGTTCCTAACTTGGTGATACTGATCGCTAAGGGTAATCTAATTGCAAATAGCCCCACACCTTGTAACATTGCCTCCTTGAAAAGTACCTTAGATGTTGGAAAAGAATAATGACCTTTCTTACTGGACTTCTGCACCCAGCCGGACCCCTTGCAGTGGAGGTGAAAGAGGTAAGAAGAGTCTTTCAATTTAAGGGCACTTGGCAACGAGCCAACTTGCTTGCTAGGGTTCTGTAATATGTCACTTGGTGTGCAGAGTTCCAAGAACTACTTGGCCTCCTGACGGGGAACATGATAGAATGTCAGGACCTAAGCTAATGTGAAATATGTTTTGCTCCGCCAAGTCATGCACAGGCAGTACAAGAAGCCCATCGGTCATTCGCATGTCTGCACCATGTGGCCGAGGGGCTCCCCTGATGGGATCTGGCCTTCCCAGAGCTCTGTGATGATGGAGATCAGGCACTCAGCAGCTTTTTACTCAGAGTGTGCTGATTTTGAAAGCACAAGGGCATCCCTCAAAAAAAAAAAAAAAAAAAGCGCATTCTTAAAGAGCACTTGTTTCCTGTCTCTTTTCCCCCCTGTACTTCTCTCTTCCTGTCCCTCCCCACTGAGCCTCCTTTCCTTTTACTTTCCCCGTCTTTGTGTTTACTCACTGTGCCTTTGGCAGTAACTTCTGAGGTCCAGGTGACAAGGCTGGCTAGCTTTATAGGAGCTACACTGTGTTATGTGGGAGCTTCAGATTTAGATACAAGGATGAAGAGGTCTACAGGTTTCATACAACTTTCAGCCATGGGCCAGTTAGGGAATGTGACTTTGGCAGCTGTAATACAGTTGTTGAGCAAAATCATGATGGGAGCTTTATGCCAATTGACAAATGTTTGCCTGACAACAGAAAAGTCAAACTGTGGGTTTAACCAGAGGGACATTTATCATCTTCTTAACAAGAAGTCTGGAGGCAGGAGGCCCAGGGTTGCTTTAGTGCTTCAACAGGGCCCTCAGGAACTCCATCCAGGGTCTTCCCATTTGTCTACCTCGATGCTTTTGTTCTTATGTCTGCGGCCTCCTTTGCCCAGGGTGGCTGACCCAAGTATCATGTACTTTCATGCCAACAGGCAGAGCAGGGAGTTGGGGGTGGAGGGAGGGCAACAGAAAGATCTCTTTGTTTACCTCTCTCTTATCTGGGAGCAGAACATTTTGGATCTTTGTTGCAAGTGAAAGTGAAAGTTAGTTGCTCAGTCTTGTCTGACTCTTTACGACCCCATGGACTGTCGCTTGCCAGGCTCCTCTGTCCATGGAATTCTCCAGGCAAGAATACTGGAGTGGGTTGCTCTTCCCTTCTCCAGGGGATCTTCCCAACCCAGGGATCGAACCTGGATCTCCTGCATGGCAGGCAGATTCTTTACCGTCTGAGCCACCAGGGAAAGGCTTTTTAGATGTGAAAACTGACATGGATCCCAGTCATTTGGGTGACAGAGTGAGCCAAGACTCCATTTTCCCAGTGCACATTTTCAACTCCATTCCCCATTATTCTTTCTTAAAATCACTAGAAAAACTTTATTTCCTCTTAGTTTCTTCCAGCCCAGAATTTTTAGTTGGGCTTAATTTTCATCATCGGAGGAGCCAAAACTCATCTGAGAGTATCTATGAGTTCTCCTCTTAGAAACCAATAAATTCTGACCCCTACAGTCTAGTACCCCCTTTTCTGAATGGTGCATCGGCTCAACCTGGACCACTGGTAACATACTGTTCACCTCATTTACCCAGTGGGAACTCTGAGCCAGTGTTCACGATTAGTGTTAAGTTATACTGCCCTCTGGTTGGTAGTCTATTGTGAAAAATCTGGGTCTTTAGCCCTCCCTTTGCCCTTTCTAGCATTGAATCTTGGGAAGTGATTTCTCTGCTAAAGTGACTGGTTTGTCCACACACACCAGCACATGCACATACCCCAGCTCTGTGCAACTCCAGTGGGAAAGGGAGACTGTGGTTTCACGGTAGCTGTCTTTTTGATGGATGTCCCCATGTCCATCCACAGAGGCCGTGACATTCCTGCCTTCCCCACTTGATAATCTGAAAATCTTCTGAGCCAGATGGCCTTGCTATAGGCCTGCTACTCTAGAATGCCACACAGGTTCTGGGTTTCAATCCCCAGGGCCCTCCCTGGCTCTTGTTTGTAAGAGCTGGTGGGCTTGAAGCTGATAAGGCGGGGAGCTCCCTGAGGTCCGTTCCCAGAGTGCCAGGAAAGACACAGCGCTGGAGGCAGGGCAGCAGGGCGGCGAGAGCTGGGGTCAGGGTGCGCAGAGCTGGACGCAATTACATGGTCTCCTTTGAGCTTTCCCCTTTCGTCTACTCCCAGATGCATTTTGCTTTTTACGGCTCCTCACTCTTGCCCTGCAGTATGTTCCCAAACATGCCCACCTCTTACCTCCCTCTTCTGACCTCTGTTGGCAAAAGTGACAAAGGGAAGTGTAGACTTTACTCTGGCGAGTTGTTCCTGTGTTAGAAGCTTTCATCCTCTCACCCGGTGGGAGATTTTTACACTAGAATCTGATGATTCGTTTACTTCCTTTAAAGTTGACAGCTTGGGAAGTTTATGGTTGACTTTATGGTCAGGATTTGTCAGATATTCGGCCTGGATTTTGGGGACTCTTCTAGAAGAGCCACTGTCAGCATCCAGGGTCTAGTCTGTTTGGTGGTCCCCAGACTTTGGAAGTGAAATGCAGAGATCTCTGAGGGGAGAGTTCTGGATCTTAATTGCCTGCCTTGGGAACTTCCCAGGTGGTCCAGTGGTTAAGAACGTGCCTTGCAATGCAGGTGACGCAGATTCTATTTCTGGATGGGGAACTAAGATCCCACATGCTGCGGAGCAGCTAAGTGCGTGCACCACAATGAATGATCCTGGATGATGTGACGAAGCTCTCCCATGCCGCAATGAAGACCTGATGCAGCCAAATAAATAAATAAATAAATATTGTAAAAAATGAAAAAACTTGTATGTCAAAATAATCCTCATAAAGAAAGAATCGCCTGCCTTTGGATCAGTTTCATCAGTTAACCTATTTGCTATGTGTCCTTTGGACAAAGTGTTTTAACTTCTCTGTACTTCAGTTTTTCCATCTGTAAAATGGGAATGGTAATGGTCATGCCACCTATGGTAGTTAGGAGGAGTCATAAGATGATATTTAAGTGCTTATAATATTACCTGGTAATTAGTAAGCTCCTTATAAGTGTTATAAGAAATGGCAACCCACTCCAGTATTCTTGCCTGGAGAATTCCATGGATAGTGGAGCTTGGCAGCCTACAGTCCATGGGGTCGCAAAGAACTGGACATGACAAATATATTTAAAGTAAATATATTACTTTAAATAAGTAAATATTATTAGTCTGAGATATTCTTGTCAGCTTACTGCTTTTCTGCTATGATTATAGCAGATTTTACTGCTATGATTATAAATTTAGGTGCAGTTGTAAGAAATAATACAGACAGTTCTCATGTTCCATGTTCCATTTATCTAGTTTTCTCCAAAACTGTAGTACAATATCACAACCAGGATATTAACACTGATGCAATCCACTTGTCTTATTCAGATTTCCCCATTGTTACGTGTACTCATTTGTATATGTGTGTGCATTTAGTTCTGTGCAATTTATCACATGTGTAGGTTTATGCTTGCACCACCACAGTTAGGATCCTGAACAGCTGCATCATCCAGGGACTCTTCACATTGCCCTTGTGTCAATACACCCACATCCCTCCTTTCCAAGCAACCTCTGGCAAAGACTAATCTGTTTTCCATTTCTAATATTTTGTCATTTTAAGAATGTTAGAGACTTCCCTGGCAATCTGATTGGTAAGACTCCAGGCTTTTCCCCACTGGGGACATGGGTTTGATCCCGGGTCAGGGAACTAAGATTTTGTAAGCTGCGTGGCACAGCCTTTAAAAACGATACTATATAAATGGGAATCTTACAGTTTGCAACCTTTCTGGATTAACTTGATTCACTCAATGTTAATTTCCTGGCAACTGACCCAAGTTCTTGAGTCTATCAATAGTTCATTCCTTTTTCTTGCTTGATAATATGCCATGATATAGATGTACCTCTTTGTTTAACCATTCACTCAATAAAGAACATCTAGGCTTTCCTCCATTTTTTGTTATTACAAGAAAAGCTGCTATGAACATTTGTGTACAGGTTAGCGTGTGAACTTAAGTGTTCATTTCTCTGGGAGGAGTGTCCAGGAGTGCGGTTGTTGGGTGGTTTGGCACATGTTTGGGTTTACTACTGTGAACATAACACTTCGTTGTACCCCTCAACAGTAAATCTATGTTCAATTCTTTGATTTATAGTAAGTACTTTGTATTTGTTAAATAAGTTCAAATGGGCCACTGACTTTTATAATGTGTGCAAGACTTGTAAGAGATAGGCAAGGGAAAGAGATTCAAATGGTATGGTGATGGTTTTTGTCTTCAGGAATGTTTACCTTGGGTGTGGGAATTGAGTGATTGCAAGTAAGAGCCCATATATAAAAATTGTGTGCTATCTGATTATAGATGGCTTGAAAAAGCCCAGTGGACAGGTGCAGAGGTGGGAGGTGCGGGATGGGGAGAGAGTGGGGATCTGGGAAAGGGTTTTCAATGGTCCTGTCACCATTGCTTGAAATTGGGAATTTGCTGGTCTGTATTTGAGAAAAATTTGGAAACTGAATTTGAGGAAAAGCATCAATTTTGCATGAAAAGTATGTTTTGATCAAATACAGTGATCACTGTAGAATCAAATTCCTTCATAAGGGCATTCTGTACTTACAAGAGAGAGCAGAGCATGGCTTTTCTGGAACACCAGCTGGATTTAACATTTCACCATTGTGGACAAAGGACTCACTCCTGGCCAGGTCACATGCTGGTTTTCCCAGGCTCTGGAAGGATGTTGGTTCTTCCTGTGAAGAGGGGTCAGTTTGATGGAGTGCAGTGAAAACTCACCTAGCACATCTGACATCTGGAGCAGATAATTTTTCACATTCCTGTCTTCCAAATGACCAAATTATTTCCAGTAAAAACCATGTAACCAGTACTTATTATTTTCTTGATTGGTTTCTTTAGTTTGTAAACACAGAAGAATTGAAAAAGAATACATTTAAGGTTTAAAGATACTACTCAAATTTAGTATTTCACTAAACTGAATTCACTAAATTTAGTATTTCACTGAATTAAAATTTATACTTCTAAGCAAAATTATCACATCTTGTAGTTTGCTATTATACTGTTGTAAATTTTAAACAGGAATGAAAGCTCCAATTGGTCTCATAGTATGACTGAATTAAAGTAACTCAAGTTCTGTTTCTTCGTTTTTACAATCACTGTGCTATTGCTGTTTATTTTAAATTGGCTTAAACACAGGAATATATAGTACTGTAGGGACTGGAGACATGACTGTGTCTGAATTGAAATCAAGATTCTATTCTATTATAAATTTATTTTTGAGGTATGGTTTGCATGGATGGGGCCGACTGAAAAGCTAGGAATGCTCTAAGTTACCTTTCCTGCAAATACAATGTTTATCAAAGGATAAATAATACAGATATGCTCATTTGAAGCTTACGTACATGTTGTTGTTCAGTCATTAAGTTGTGTCTGACCCTTTGCAACCCCATGAACTGCAGTGCGCCAGGCTTCCCTGTCCTTTACTATCTGTCTCTCCGAGTTTACTCAAACTCATGTCCATTGAGTCGGTGATGCCATCCAACCATCTCATCCTCTGTCGCCTCCTTCTCCCCCTGCCCTCAGTCTCTCCCAGCATCAGGGTCTTTTCCAGTGAGTCGGCTCTTCGCTTCAGGTAGCTCAACAGTAACTGCAGGGATATTTTAGAACTTAAGTCAACAAAATATGCTTTCCAAGAGGAATAGCTTCTCACTGACATTATTGCTGATGCTTGGTGATAAGAAAAAGAAGGTGGCTTTTCCTGTTTTTTGTTTTAAGTTCTCTAGGGACAAAGCCTTGTCTCATTGCCTGCACTGGGCAAGCCCCACATTGGGCTTCAGCACTGATGAAAGGCAGGGGCAACGTCTGTGTGTCACTGAGACTAGCCCTGGACTCTGAGAAGGGACTTCAGTCTAGCCGGTCACAGACCTGCCTCCCTTGTCATCCTCTTTCTGCCATTCCCTCGAGAAAGGTCACAATTCATTTAAATAAAGTTCACTGAAAGACTCTATTGAAGACTCCCAGGAGAAGCCCTCTCCCTGGGATTCCAAGATGCATCCATCAGAAGGCGATTTTGGGTGTGGACGGTAATTCTGGTCTCTCCTGGGCTGAAAGGTTGGGAGTCTCAGGACGATGTGTCTAGATTACGCGGAAGGGTGACCCTCAGGAACGCAAGTGATTTTCCTTTGCTTGGGCGAGAAGAGCCTTGCAGCTGTTTCTCTTAAGTGAAGAGGCTGGGGTGTAGTCAAGGCCTTTTACAAACCACTTTCCCCTTTTCTCTCTGCCGCCTCCTCACACTGATAATTGCCAAAGAATGTGGTCCAGGCCTTTGGTTGGCTTTGGTGAGCCTTTTATAGACGTTTAGAAAGAATTCCTGGTATTCTTATCATGTATTAAAGATCAAGCTATTCTTATTCATGACCTAGCTCATGTTAAACATGGAAATACATTTAAATGACCCAGGGAGTTGCTAGGATGACTGTTTTATGTAGCAGATTTTTGTTGTTGTTGTTGTAAAATGAACCTGTTGCGCTTTGGAGAGACTAAAGAGAATTCTTAATTTTATACAGTATAATCTGGCAAGTGTTCAGGTTTTCTTTTCCCTTGCTTTTAAGGGAAGTCTGTTTAGTTCTGGCTTACTGGAGTAGAAAGCAGTACATATTTTGTTGTTTTTAAAAAACTGAAAGCTTATTACAAAATTTATCCTAGAAAATTATCTCTTGTAAATAATCTCAACTGTGGATTTTTGAAAGTGAAATGGAGTTTAAGATTTTATTTTTGCTACATTGATACTCCAGACAGTTTTGAGTTTCTCCAGTATTAACTACATAATCAGTGCATTCTGACTGGAAAATATGTCAGAAAACATATAACTTAATCAAAGTCAAGCTGAAAATATACTGTTTTGGGGGCTTTGTTTTGCTTTGGCTGAGCAGCATGTGGGACCTTAGGGCCCCATGAGGGATTGAACCTGTGCATTGGAAGAGTGAAGTCTTAACCACTTGTGTGCGTGTACTCAGTCACTCAGTTGCGTCCAGCTCTGCAACTTCATGGGCTGTAGCCTGCTAGGCTCTGTTCATGGGATTCTCCAGGTAAGAATACTGGAGTAGGTTGCCATTTCTTCCTCCAGGGGATCTTCCCAACCCAGGGATCGAACCCAAGTCCTTTGCATCTCCTGCCTTGTCAGGTGGATTCTTTATCCCTGCGCCGCCTGGGATGCCCTTAACCAGTGGACCACTGGGAAATTTCCTGTACTGTTTTGTTTTTCTTTTTAACATTTTTTTCCTGGCCTTAGTCTCACCTAATTCTCATTCATTCCTTCGAGAATGATAAACATTTTTAGAAAACAAAATGAATGGTCTTGAAGGCAAACATGATAGATCTGAAGCCTTAAAAATACAAAGCTTTGGCAATCATATGGTTAAAGTAATGTGACTGGCACGTGCCACGTGTAGTCACACAAGGCCCCATGCTTAGAAGGGTCCTGTGCTTGGTTTTTAATGCTCTTGTATCACTGTTTGAAAATTCTTAATAATTTTTGAACGTGGGGTCCCACCATTTTATTTTGCTCTGGGCTCTGCAAATTAGGTAGCTGGTCCCATGAATCAACCACCTGGTAATTCACCTTAAACTAGTTTTAGCGTTTTGAATTTCCAGCTTAATCCTAACCAGATGTTTACCATTTCTCTCTTCCTAAATATGAATTGTGAGGACCAGGATCATACAGGACTTTCATTTAGATACATTTCTTTTCAACTATTTTCAAAGTTCACAGATAAGTCTATGTTTATGAACATTTTAATTTTGTTGCATATGATATAAAACTAAAACCCTGCTTCTTTGCTAATATCTATTAAAATATGTAGATTCCACATATTTTTTCTAGGTAAGAATAAGTGAAACGAAACTCTTGTTTCTCAAATTATTACTAGTGGCTTTTGCTAGAGGCTGAGATTTCAGAGGATTTCCACTTTTTCTGTTTTATGTTATGGCTCTGAATTCGAGTTTCTACAACCAGTAGGAATTATTTTTGTAATAGGGGAAGCAGGGGTAGGAAGGAGAAACAATAAAGCTAAAAAACCCAAACTGACTCATTCATTTTAGCTTTAAAAGGAACATCTCCTTTTGGTTCTGGCACGCAACCTTACAGTGTTGGGATGCTAGGGTTCCCATTCCTGCAGGGCAGTCAGAGAAATGTTAGTAAGGGTCAAGAAATGGCTCGGAGCGTGTGTGGCCGAGAGCGGGTGGTACTATTTTGGCAGAAATATTCAGTGGGTGTTTGTAAACTTGAGGATAATCTGGGCCTGGGATCCAATTTTACAGGAGGCACTGGTGGCATCTGACTTCATTTTAAGTCCTTGACTATCAAGTGTTGTGTTCCTTTGTTTTTCTTGTGTGGGTATCATCTATAAGTCTAGTATTTTTTTCTTGTTTAAAATGCTCCTCTCACCCTTCAACAACAAGATGGGAAATGTATTGCTTTTGGCCAAAGCTGCAGTTGGCCTTTGAACCAGGGCAGGGCTGTCCTCCTTCTGATGTGGGGCAGATCCAGTGTGAGATAAACAGGTTTGGCCTCAAAACTCTTGCTGACATCTCACCCCACTGCTATACACAGTGGCACCACTAAAGCCCTCCTGCTGGTTGTGGACTGGCCAGGAATTAAATGCCAGGTTGGGAGTAAGAGAACTAGGGGGTGACCGGGGCGTCCTACTGGACGCCTGCCTTGGAGAGGGCAACCCTGAGGGCATCCTGGGAACACTAGACCAGACACCATGTCAGTCTGGGACAACCCCCACTCCAGCCAGCCTCTGTCCAGTCCCTCTACTAAGAGGAATTTCTGCCCTGATGCCCGGGGGTCGTCTTTTCTCTCTGTGGCCAGAAATGCTTTGGTCTACTCTATGCTTTTTAAAGAGAAATTGTAATTTCAAAAATTATAAGGCTCAAAGTAGAGCAGAATGAAAACCCATCTGAGGTTAAGAGAATGTTACGTTCGATCCATTCAGCTGGCTTTTGAACTTGTGTCCCCTGAAGCCCCAGGGGTTGGGGCAAAGGGACAGGATGGGGTGAGGGTCCCCTCCAGGTTCCTGCCCTCGCATCTCCCAGAACTCCTTCAGTCACATCAGCATTATATTTTAGTCTTCCACCTATTATTTCACACGAGGAAAGAGTTCATTGCTAAAAAGCAGAAAGTGTGAAAGCCACAGAATTCGACCTTTACCTTGCAGTGCTGTGCAGCTCTTAGCATCTGCCATCTCTTTAGCGCTAACGTTTGTGCTGAGGAGTGAAAGCAGGTACCAGCAGTTGGGCCATGATGAGTTGAACATGGTGCTTTGTATTTGAGGTAGTTTTTAGCATGGCAGGTTGGTGGTCGAGCTGAGTAGCTTCCCCCCAACAGTCTGGCAATGCAGCCAAGACTCCAGTGATGAGGACGATCACTTCCGTAGCCGTCACTGGCCTAAGTGTTCACTCATTTAATCCTCACAACAACCCCATGAGGTAAACACTGTTCTTATTCCCGTTTCACAGCACCTCTGGTTCTAAGTTTAGAGAATAACTAAATGCTAAGGCTCCTGAGGGCTGCTTGGAAATTAAAGAGGAGGCCAGCCCCTCCCTCTCTGAGCTGGGAGAGAAGAGGTGGGGTTCCTTTCCCAAAGTCTCCTGTGGAGACTGGGCACCCCTGCAGCTGGCTTCCCAGCTGGACGGCCTGCTTTCTCAGGACGTGCTATCTGCTCTGGGCTCCTGGCGCAGGGGGAGAAGCAGAGATCGGACCCCCACCTCGGAGATAGGTCCCATGTGAGCTCCAGACCCTAGAATGTGGAGGAGAACAGGCGACATTGGGCCACAATTTGAGGGATTGCCATTACTTGAGGAACAAGGAGGCTGCGTGGACGGGTTGTCCTGAGATGTCACCGCTGGAAGGGGCACTCAGGTTTCCCAAGTTTCTTCCAGCGGAGTGGCTTGCAAGGGAGGTTCTTGTCAGTGTCTCCAAGGCCAGAGACCACAGATGAGGTTGTGTGTGTGTGTGTGTGTGTGTGTGTGTGTGTGTGTGTGTGTAGCAGTAGTAGTAATTGTGAACAAAATTGAATCCTTTTAAACTAATGACTTCTGCAATTTAGTAGGGCTTCCCTAGTGGCTCAGATGATAAAGAATCCACCTGCAATGCAGGAGGCCGGGTTTGATCACTAGGTCGGAAGGATCCACTGGAGAAGGGAATGGCTACCCACTCTAGTATTCTTGCCTGGAGGATTCCATGGACAGAGGATCTTGGAGGGCTACAGTCCATGGGGTTTCAAGAGAGTCAGACACGATTGATCAACTAACAGACACGTGATAGTTCAATCATGGCATGAAAAGACTTTCTAGAATTTTTCAGTCTTTATTTTGTTAAGATTATTTTATTATTCATTTTGCTATTTTTAATTTACTTTTTTTTTTTGACTGTGCTGCACAGCATGTGGGATCTTATTTCCTTATAGGGATCAAATCCATGTCCCCTGCTTTGGAAACGTAGAGTCTTAACCACTGGACCACCAGGGAAATTTCTTTCAGTCTGTATTGATTGAGGCTAATAACCTGTTCTGGAGACCTCAGTAACTACTCTTCTGTCATATCATAGGTGTTTCTTTATCACCTAGACTCAAATATGTGTTTCTGTTTGGCAGAACAGTTTTTGCCTTTTCTGTAATTCCCCAGCACATCCATGACTACATTGCTTATATTCTCTGTAGAGTGTCTTGAAGTGGTTTTCTGTCATTTTAAGTCACCCATCACTTTGGCTTCCATATTTTGAGTGCTTCTTCCTTCTCCTTTGAGCCTCAGTTCTTCTGGGCTATCTGCTGTAATGTTCTTTTGTTCTGCCCACTGTCTCAGTTCTTGTTTTTTTGTTTTTTTTTTTTCCTGTAGTCTTCAGGACTTTCAATATGAGGGTCACAAAGATGAGTAGTGGACATAGAGGCTGGACTAATAGGGCAGATGCAGAGAAGTGGATTTATTTCATTGTTGTTCATTTGCTAAGACGTGTCCAACTCTTTGCTGCCCCATGGGCTACAGCATGCCAGGCTTTCCTGTCCTCTGGTATTTCCGTTTGCTGAAATTCACAGCCATTGAGTTGGTGATGCTATCTAACCATTTTATCCTCTCTTGCCCCCTTTTCCTCTTGCCTTCAATCTTTCTCAGCATCAGGGTCTTTTCCAATGAGTCAACTTTTTGCAACAGGTGGCTAAAGTATTGGAGCTTCAGCTTCCGCGTCAATCCTTCCAATGAATATTCAGGACTGATTTTCTTTAGGATTGACTGGCTTGACTTCCTAACAGTCCAAGGGACTCTCAAGAGTCTTCACTAGTTCCACAATTCAAAAGCATCAATTCTTCAGCTCTGAGTCTTTTTTGTGGTCCGATTTTCACGTCTGTACATAATTATTGGATTTATATGTACATGGGAATAGTCCTGGCCGAGCAGCCTGGACACTCACACTTGGGTTCCAGGCCAGGCTGGGCGCCAGGCCTGCTGGGCCATCCTGAGCAAGTCTCCAAACAGAGTAATACACAGTTGGTGTTAGCTAGCCTTATAGCTGCTGTTGATTATTAGTTAACCATTCTGGGCCTCAGTTTCCCTCTATCTTATGTGGAGGACACAGCTGGGATGAGATTCTGAGTCCTCTCCACTCACATTTTAAATTATAGCCCTGATGAGGATAAGACACTAAGGAACAAGGACCGTGCCTTAAACCTCTCTGGGTCTCTTGTGATACTTTGCACACTTAAGGGCCAGAGGTGAGGTGAGGTGAAGTCGCTCAGTCGTGTCCGACTCTTTGCGACCCCGTGGACTGTAACCTCCTAGGCTTCTCCGCCCATGGGATTCTCCAGGCAAGAATACTGGAGTGGATTGCCATTTCCTTCTCCAGGGGATCTTCCCGACCCAGGGATCGAACCCAGGTCTCCCGCATCAGAGGCAGACGCTTTAACCTCTGAGCCACCAGGGAAGCCAGAGTAGTTAGTAATTTAGTATTGTAAACTGAAGCTGAAACTCCAGTACTTTGGCCACCTCATGCAAAGAGTTGACTCATTGGAAAAGACTCTGATGCTGGGAGGGATTGGGAGCACGAGGAGAAGGGGACGACCGAGGATGAGATGGCTGGATGGCATCACGGACTCGATGGACGTGAGTCTGGATGAACTCCAGGAGTTGGTGATGGACAGGGAGGCCTGGCATGCTGCAATTCATGGGGTCACAAAGAGTCGGACACGACTGAGCGACTGAACTGAACTGAAAGCTGAGTAATTATGACATTGATAAGAAATTCTAAAAATTAAATATATGTATTTGCTGCAAATAAAAGAATAAATGAACTAGTACCACCCAGAATTTGCATACTGTTTTGAAAGAGTGTTCACATTCACCAATTTAATTTAATTCACAACCATTCCCTAAGGTCTAAACTCAGTTTACAGGTGAAGAAACAGAGGTTTAGGCATATGGCTTTTTTTTTCAGGCTTCCCGGCTCCTGAGTGGCAAGTGTGGGCCCAGAATCTAGAGCTCCTTACTTCTGTATCAGTGTATTTTCCAAAGAGCTGTCTCGTTAGATGGGTTGGAAACAGTATAGAAATACTTGCTCATGAAGATAGATGGTATTTTGATGTATTATTAATCCCTAGAAGATGCATGTCCAGGAAGATCAAAACCCAGGAATATTCCGAGGGTGATGCTCACTCATCTATGGTGGGGACCTGGGTTAAGCAGGTCTGTGCCCGAGATTAGTCTCAGAGGCGATCCTGATCCTGCACCTGTGGTTCTGAAGGAAGAAGTCAGACTTCTGCAGACTCACTGAGTGGACACTGGAGCCTTGGCACACTTGGGATTGAGGGATAGTAGGAGATGTCTACTCTTAAGGGAGATGGGGAGTTCCCTGATCCAAGAGGTTTGTGAGCTTGGGTCTTGCCCATGCTGGGCAGCTAGAAATGTTAACTATATCCGAAGTCCTTGGAGGGCAGTGAAAAGACTTTGTGAAGGAGGAGTTTGTTGGTAGATGTCTTCAGTACCATTGTTGCAACAAAGAAGGCTGGCCTGGCACGGGCTTATCTGAAGTGATGCCTTGCATTAACCCGTGCTGGCAGGGCTGCTGGACTGTCTTAGAGCTGCTGGTTGGGTAAGGCACTGAGCAGCCAACATAAGGCAGCCCTGGAAGATCACTTTGCCTCAGAGCAGGAGATTTTGCTACCAGGATAGTTGAGTGGCCTGTTGATGAGAGTATCTGCTGGCCACAGTCAGAAAGAACCACTGCCCCCAGAGAGCAGGAATAGCCACTGGGAGCTGTGGGTGCCCTGTAACCAATGGGAGCCCCCAGTGGAAGCAGCAGATAGAGTTCCAGGTATTTAAGCATCCTCTGTATGACAGTATCTTTTCTGCTATTAATAACGGAGGAGGGTGGTTAGAGCAGGCCCAGATCCCTCCATCCAAGGCCAGATGTGACCTCATTTCCTATGAGGCAACAAGGGCTAGGACACCACCCCATGCCTGAACACCAGAGTGCTGGCTTCTCTTGCTCTCCAGGCCTGAGTGAAGGCAATCTTAATTATGGGGCAGCTAACATAATTAAAAAATGCATCATCTACCTTTATACACTCAACCACCATTGAAAGAGTGTGGTTTGGGATTGAGGTAGGCTGGTTGATTCAGTAATGCAAAATGTAGATTATATCCTAATTTTGAATGAAGCCCAAGAGTGGTCAGGATTTCAGAAGGCAGAGGGTATTTGAGTAAGCAAGTATTTATTGAATAAATGGCTAGAGTACAGGCGTAAAAGGGCTAAACAATATGGAAAACTTGAATTTACAACTGTGCCTGTTATCCTTCCTGTTATTGTATTTTCCCTTTATCTGTTGGCCGAACTTTCTTCCTTATGCATTTGAATTCTGCATAAAGAAAAGTTGGTTCACTGTATTGATGTCGGGTTTATCCTGTCTCTGTATCCCGTGATGGTCACTTGCAGCAGTGAGGTCATCTTCAATGCCAGCTTCTGGAGACAGCAGACACAGCAGTGGTATACCTGCTCCATTCTCTTTACATAGCTCCTTCCCCAATGCAAAGCACGAGGTTGAATAAATGATGAAGTTGGTGAGGGGGTCTCTAACAACACTCTTTATGTTTCATTCACCACACCCTCCTAATTTCCTGTTCTTTCAGCGTATTTTTGGACCCATCTCATCCTTTCCCCTCATAATTCATAAATATTCTACTGCCCTCTCTCTCCCTTTACTGCTCTTTGTCCAGCAAAATTCTATCTGTGCAAATGTCATTTGGTTCTAAGGGTGATAATCTTGAAGGAACTTTAAGGAATGTGAAGGGTTTCTTTGAGTTACTGGATGACAGGCCCCCACTATCCCCTTCACACACACACAGGACTTCTGAGATGGGTGTCCCCTGGCCATTGCCTAGCTGTGCGACATCGGGCAATAATTTCAGATCTTGCTGATTTCTAGTCTGTCTTGGATTGTGTGCTTGATCTGCCTGTCACACTTTCCCGTCCCTCTTTGCCTGGTTTGGGTTCCTTTGAGGATACTCTTTACCCATTCTTTCCACGTGGTCCAAGGGGGCTGTCAACCATGGGATGTGAAAGAGGGGCTTCCTCACTCACTGCAGTGGGCAGGTGAGACCCAAGTACTCCATTCTCAAGTAACCCCCATCAGCATTTCCTCTGGGACTAATCAGTGGAGAGAAACGGTGCCTTTTGCGCTAGGCTGCTCTGCAGGGTGGATGTGTCTGCCTTGTGGCGATATCCTTTGAGAATGATGAGAAACCAAGACAAGCAGTGTGAGAGCTGGGACAGAAGCCAGAGGCTTGGCCCCGCTGTCTCAGCCCCCACCTGAAGCAGGCCTGGGCTCAGCCACCCCAGCTTCCCAAGTCCACCACCTTCTCTTTGTATTTCAGTGACTTTGGGTTGGGTTTCTGTTGTGTGCAGTTCGAGTTTGAGCAAGTATCATCAGTTTAAAGATTTTGCAAGCAATCGTCTGTTGTGTTATGTCAGTCCCTCAGTAATGTCTGACTTTTGGCAACCCCACAGACTGCAGCCCACCAGGCTCCTCTGTCCTTGGGATTCTCCAGGCAAAAATACTGGACTGGGTAGCCATTCCTGTCTCTAGGGGCTCTTCCCGACCCAGGGATCAAACATAGGTCTCCTGTGTTACAGGCAGATTCTTTACTGTCTGAGCCACCAGGGAAAGGAATATGAATTCATAATTAGAAACATTCAAATAGCTTAGTGTTTCCTTAGAAGCATTGAGTAGTAAGTGAGGGGCTCCTTCTTCTGCACCCCTACCCAATAGAAATCCCTTCTCCCAAAGTCTAACTGCTGGGAACTTCTAGCTTTTTTTCTTTGTATTTACATCGTCATAGATGTATATACACATACTCAAATTGTGTTTTATTTTTTAACGTTTAGAGTAACATTATGCATATTGTTCTATAATGTTTTTTCAGTTTTTTTTCGAAATCTTTAAGGCTAACACATATAGTTCTACTTCATTCTTTTTAAAAGACTTCGTTGTATTTGATAGCGTGGATAATTTGCTTCAGTAATCCCATGTTGATGGACGTTTAATTGTTACTGTCTTGGCTTTTTCTTTCTGTAACAGCACTGCTGCAGTGAATAATTTGGCGTGTTTTCTTGCACACATATGGGCATATATCTGTAGACAGAGCCTTCTAGCAGAATGGCAGAGTCGTAGGAAATACATGTGAAATGTTTTGACAGATTCTGCCATGTCATGTTCCAAAAAGGCCGGACTGATGACTCAGAGTAATTTCCACTCCCTACCCTCCTAATCCCCAAAGTGAAAGCATGAGGTCCTTGTTCACATGAATTCCTCTGAATGCTGGGGAGGTGAGCACCCTTTCACAGCGGTTCTGAATTTCTTCTTTGTGCCAGTGGGTATCCATAGTTTTTGCTTGTTAAAAATGTATTTCTTTGACTTTTTCTTATTGATTTGAATATATTCTTTGCACATTATAGATAACTGTTATTGATGTAAATATTTTCTCATATTGCTTTTAGTTTTATTTACAGATAAGTTTGAGTTTGTTTTTGTTTTTGTCTCTTGGGTGTGTGTGCATAGTTTTAAGTTTTGTTTTTTTATCTTTGATCAGGCAAACATTTTACATTCTTATGAATTCAAATTTATTAATCTTTTTCTTTATGGCTTCTGAATTTTGCATCTTGTTTGGGAAGGCCTTTCCCATCCCAGATTATAAAGAGTTTCTCCTGTGAGTATTTTTAAAACTTTAGATATTTCATCCAGCAATGTCATCTTCATCTATAATGAAGACATGTGTACTTCCTGAGGATTGTATGAGATAATGTGAAAACTGTCCTGCCTCCCTCTCCAATCTCCTACTTTTCCAAGCACTGAAGCTTCCTTCCTTCATACTGGTGTTATCAGGGCTGTTTCTTTGATGCCAGGGAGTTTGGGCACAGTGTTCTGCCACCAGTGGGTGTCCAGCTCCTTCCCGGGAGTACCCAGGACTTCACTTGCTATCCTCAAAAAGCAAAACTCTTCTCATGTCTGCTGTCTTAGCGCATAGTTGGCACCATAACTTTGAGACTCAACATATTCTCAGATCCCAAACCTTAAAGTCCTGTGGGACTTCTGTCTTTCTCTCCCACATCCAGTCCATCCGCAAATCCCATTAGCTTTACCTTAAAACACACTCAGAATCTACCACTTCTTACCACCTCCTCTGCCACCCCTGGGGCCAGGCTGCCGTGGCCTCTCACCCAGATACTTCGGTGTCCTTCCCATTCCTCCAGCAGCAGCCAGAGGTGCCCTTTAAAATGCAAATCCAGTCACTTCCTTTCTCTCTTTGCTTGAAACCCTCCCAGGTGACTCAGAACAGAATCCAGAGGTCTTGCCTGCAAGGCCCTCCATTTTACCTTCGGGTCCTCTTTTTTCACTCTTGGCCTTTCTTGGATACTCTCCCCAGGTATCTTGCTCTTTCTGTGGTGCCCCAGGGCCTTTGCACCTGCTGTTGGGAGGTACAGAGGCCCCTGCTGCATCCACTCCCTTGCTTCATGTGGCCACCTGCTCAACTGTCACCTTACCCAGAGGCCCCTTTCTCCATTTCCCATTTTTCTTTTAGCCCTTACCCATGCCAGACACATTATACATTTATCATTTTTTCTCTTTGTGTACTGGAATGTAATTTCCTTGTGAAGAGAGATTTTGTTTCCTGTTGAATGAATCTCCAGCACCCAGAGCAGTGCCTGGCATGTCCAAGTCCTTCATTTTTTTTGTTGAATGAACATAGAAAGGTCCAACCTGGACTCTTCCTGATGAGGGCCTAGCCTGCTGTTAGAACCTTGCCTGCCTTCTCATTGATCAGCTCCAGGACTCGGGCCATGGGATTGCTTGCTCTTGGTAACGCCATTTCTGGGGGCGTGTCTCTGGACTGGGCTAGGCTCAGCCTGGACAGGCAGGGTCGGTGTTGGTGTGTGTCTGCCATACATTTGGGTCCAAGCAGGCAGAGTCCTTCCAGCGGTAAATCATCACTTCTGAGACCATGCCTGTGTGTATGACCCAGGGGCAAATCAGCAAGCTCTTCAGCAGCCTCCCTAATTGGTGTCATCTTCAAATACCCCCTGTGGCTTCTGACTCTGGCTTTGCTTATGAAAGCATCTCCCGGCTTCTCAGGAGACATCTTAATGTAGCCAGGTATTTGGATCTCTCCACACTTTCTCAGCTCACCAAGCTATAAAACGAAGGCCTAAAAATAGGTGTGATAAGCGTCACAGCAATGATGCCAGGGCTCCCCAACCCCACCCCCACCTACAGCTCAATTGTATGCGGAGACCTCAAATGCCGGCCAGAGGTGTGTGGGGGCAGAGTCTTGTCTCCCCTCTTATTTAGGGAGGGGAGGGCTCCCCAGTGGGCACCTGCTCCTGCCCCTACCTCTGTCCATTTCCTTTTCTCTGCTTTTGGTTAATCTTGGGTGGGGGAGGGCTGTCGTTAGTAGCTGGGAACAGTGAATTAAATTGTATTTCTATTGATGGCAATGTTTCCTTGGTAAAGCCTTCCTGGCTCTTGGTTGCTATTTGTGTTTAAATGACTGTTAAAATGGACTATTTGAAATGATTCATTGTTGCTGTTCCGTCACTCAGTCGTATCCCAGTCTTTGTGACCCCATGGACTGCAGCACGCCAAGCTTCCCTGTCCTTCACCATCTCTTGGAGCTTGCTCAAACTCATGGCTGTCGAGTTGGTGATGCCATCCAACTATCTCATCCTCTGTCACCCCCTTCTCCTTCTGCCCTCAATCTTTCCCCTCATCAGGGGCTTTTCCAGTGAGTCAGCTCTTCCCATTAGGTGGCCAAAGCATTGGAGCTTCAGCTTCAGTCATTCCAATAAATATTCAGGGTTGATTTCCTTTAGGGTTGACTGGTTTGGTCTCCTTGCAGTCTAAGAGACTCTCAAGAGTTTTCTCCAGCACCACAGTTCGAAAGCATCATTTCTTTGGTGCACAGCCTTTTTTATGGTCCAACTCTCACATTTGTACACGACTACTGGAAAAACCATAGCTTTGACTATATGGACCTTTGTTGGCGAAGTGATGTCTCTGCTTTTTAATATGCTGTTTAGGTTGGTCATAGCTTTTCTTCCAAGGAGCAAGTGTCTTTTAACCTCATGGCTGCAGTCACTGTCCACAGTGATTTTGGTGCCCAAGAAAATAAAGTCTGTCACTGTTTCCATTTTTTTCCTATCTATTTGCATGAAATGATTAATAGTAAAAGGTATTTCTAGCATAGTAGTAGGCATTGAAATTTTATTTTTAATTACTCAAGTAGTATGTGAATATGTTCTGCTTTAAAGTATTAAAACATTGCATATAAAGCTAAAGTGTTTGTTTTTCTTTGCACCACCCAGAATCTCAGATCCTGCCCCCAAACCAATCTTCTTGTCTGTCTGTGTCCTTCGTTTTGCTCCCCAGGAAGCCTGGAGCACAGGATGATAGGACTAGTTCCATCTAGAGTGCTGTTGACCGGAGCCCCAGGACTCAGGTTCAAGGGTGATGCAGCAACAGGCTGGGTAATTCTCCCAGCAGCCCTGGGAGGGAGAGGGTGAGTACCCACAGTTGGTAACAGCTCCACTGAAGTACATGCCACATGCTGTACAGTTCACTCTTTTAGAGTCTGCAGGACAGTGTTGTTCTGTCTAGTCACCGAGTTCTACATCCATTGCTAATATCTCATTCCAAAACGTTTTCATACCCAGAAGGAGATTGTAGATCCGCTGGAATGGCAGCCACTCCATGTCCCTGCATGTAAGTTGTTCCCATGGGTTGCAGGCTGCTCCAGCTGAATTGGCTCAAAGCGGGGGGCTTGCAGCACTGAAGTGGCTTTGTCAGAGGGTGTTTAAAGGTGTTTCCTTGCAGGAGAGCTTCTCCAGGATGACCTCAGTGCTCTTTCTGGGGCTGAAGACGGTGGTTGAGTCATTGGGTCGTTGACTCACTTTACAGTTGTGAGAGGAGACAAGGGTCAGTACTCAGACTGCCCAGCATCCTTCTACTGAACCTTAGACTTTTCCTCCCAAATAGCTGCCGTGATGCCCGGTGATGTCCCTGCTGCCACTGGTATGCTGGGTCATATTGTTGCCCTGAGGGCAGCCAGCCCTTCAAGACTGAGAGAGGGTACCTTTTTTTTTCTTTTGTAGCCAAAGCAGATTATTTTTGCTGCGTGTGAATCATCTGAGGAGTGAGGATAGCAGACCAGGCAAGACATGACCATATAAAGCATTTCCCGAGCTCCCTCTGTGCATGTGTTTGGTTTACTGTGGCTGTGCCGGGCATCTCCTATGCCAGGAATTTGACATTTTGGACCTTGATTGCACACCTAGCACGTGCTGGGTGTTCAGTGACTGAGGCCCCATCTCTGTCTTTCTTTTCTTTTTTCCCGGCTGCACCATATGGGATCCACACCCCCAGGCTTAGAAGCGTGGAGTCTTAACCACTGGACTGTGGGGGAAGTCCCTCATCTCTGTCTTCAAGAAGTGTTAAGTCTTTGGTTTGGCGAAAACGTCTGTGGACCACCACATTCCTGCAAGGTGGACTGTGATAAAGAAGTCCTGAGCCGCTGATCAAATTGACAGGCATAGCTCATGAACTTGGACTATCCCTGCCCTTTCTCTCCTGCCCAGCAAGATGATTATTCATTCACTGGTTAACACTGGGATGTCTTGAGAGTAAACAAGACCGAGAATGTGCCGGCCCTGGATGTGCTGGTAGCTCTTAACATTTTAGGGTCAGAGATCCCTTTAAAGAGCTGATGAAAGCTTTGGACTTTCACCTCAGAAAAATTGCTCTGGGGCGCACACCCGTGTGATTCTGCAGACAATTTCAATTTCATGGTTTTTATGGACATCCTGAAACCCATCCATGGACCCCCGAGGGGCTGGAGGGTAATAACACCTGTTTTAGAGCTTATCTCACGCAGGGTGTTTTTAAAATCCCGGATGGTAATTCATATTACTATTTTTTAAGAATACTGTTTCTCAGTTATTTCTATATCAGAATGTTTTCTCATTAATAGTATCATTTTCCAAAGGTTCCTTATGACGCGGTATTATTTAGATTCTTGAGCCTCAAGAATAAAGCAAAAGCAGGATAATCTGATAAACTAAATTTTTTTTTGTCCTGGTATACATGTATAAAATAAAGTAAACAATGACCTCGGAGCAGACTTGATAATATACAGTGCATCTGGATTTTAGGAGTGACATCCTGCTTGGTTGTGTATTTGGGGGCTGCAGAGCCCACAGAATTGTTTTAGGGGAGGGCAGCATTAAATCCACTGCTCTTATAAAACGAATTTGATGGCGCAGAGCTGGGGGTGGGGCGTGTGGGTAGGAGGCCGAGGGCACTGGCCATGCCAGGTTGCCCAAGACGCGGAGGCAGGATTGACAGGCACAGCTTGGTCTGGCGCGGGCGGGGAATCTGCTGCGTGTGCAGCCTCCTTCCTGCCCCTCCCCACGCTGGCAGGCGGCGGTGCCACGGTTGGCCGCCCCGTCTGCCCCCTCCTGCCGGAGTCCCCCCTCTGAGCACCCCCCTCTCCGCTCCCCTGACGCAGCCCCTCCACCGGCCTCCTGGTGGAATGTCCTGTCCTGGGAGGTGTTGCATCACTCTATCCAGGCGCCCGCTCCCCAGGGCTGGTGTGACTCTTGACCATGAAAGGGCTGAGGTTTGGGTTTCAGGGCTGATGTGGTGTCTGTGTCCTGGGTGGCATGTCTCAAAGCTGAAATGGTAAGGTCACAATACCACCCAGCATCTATATACAGCATAGGATATATATATATTTTTTCCTCCTGAAGAACTTTCTAAAATCTCCCCTTATTCTCCCATGTCATGGCCTGCTGTTCAAAGCGAGGCCCTCTGTTCACTGGTCCGCAGCTCTCGGAGTAGTCTGAGATGTGATCCGGCAGGTGGCAGCAGGACCACGCGTGCCCAGGTGAGAGTTCCAATACTGATGCTGTGGCTTAGTGGTTAACGCCGGTCCCCCACCTGTCGGGTGTGGGATTGTGGGTCGGCAGTGACCTCTATTAACTACTGAGTCTCCCTAGCTCTGAGGTGAGAACGAAACACCTGTTTCCTTGGGCTTGTGTGTGAATGAAACAACAATGCCGAGTGACTACAGAACTCGGGGGCCCCAGGGCCCTGCCTTTACGTTGACACCAGCTGCAAATTTTGGAGTCTCCAAGACCATCCTCTGGAGTGATCATTCATTAAAGAGACTTAGAGAACTTATTGCAGACTGTGCTAATTGCAGTTGTGGTAAAAGGATACAGATCAAAATAGGCCGTGGAGGAGATGCCAAGAGCAGAGTCTATAAGAATTCCATGCCCAGAGCTTCTGATTGTCTTCTCCTGCCGTCTTCCCGCAAGGCTGACCTTAGTCTCCAGCCCCTTAAAGGTTACGCTGATTCAATATGGCTCAGAGTCACCACCATAAATCATATTGTTAGACTGGTGTGGCCCTAAGTTCCCAGTAAGACACTCTTACCAGGCAGGACAATCTGAGGGCTTAAGATCGCCTCCCAGAGCCAAGAGCAAGGCAAAGGCCAGCTGTCTGTGAAGCTTGACTCTACTACACGTCTGTAAAATGGGTACAGTATCCGGCCCATGGCTGGCCCGCAGGCCATGTCACCACATCCTCCTCTGCAAAGCTTGTCACAGTGGGGTGGAGGGCCCCCTCCCGTCTTTCTCAGATTCCTGAGCCGGGACAGAGAGCCCTCGGACCCTGCGCTAAGTGCCTGCTTCCCCCTGTTCTCGCCTCTTCCTATTTAACAACGATACTAGGGCAAAATCACGCATCAGAGGCTGGCAGGCAGGAACCAGGCGGAAAGGAGCAGGGAGGCATCCTTTTTGGTTTCTCCCTGCCCACCCTCCCGACACACACACCCTGCTCAGGGTGGGCAAGAGGGTCAGTTGTGCCCTACTATCCCAGGAAAGCAGTGTGCTAGATCTGGCCTTCAATGTGTAACGTACATGCTTTGTGTTGAGTCGTTGCTAAGTATCCCAGTATTTCATTCAAAGACTAAGGTAAGTTTTAGGCATGAAACTATTTTGTCCTTTCTTGGTATGAAAGGTCATCATCCCCTTAGTTACTCTGAGTGCGGTCAGCTCTCAGTATTCGGGAGCTGTTTATTATCCCTGCTGGAAAACAGCCAGGCTCCTTCCTACTTTCTTCTCACTGTGCCTGTCCTCAAACTCAGACACAACACAGGCAAGCAAGCCAAGAAGCTGCTGGCCTCCCTGCTGTATTCCTTTCCTTGAGAGAATGGAAGAAGAAAGAGGGGTATCCTGTTTGACTTCTTGGCTAACAATAAAAAGATGGGAGGGATGAGGGGGAAAGTTGAAACTGTGTTTGGAATTTCACTCAGAGCAGTGATATCCCCTCCATATTACCTTACATTTGTTCCCCAGGCTACAGACTTCCTGTCATACCCCATATCTGAAAAATCTAGAAATCTGTGCTTTTTAGCGAAATTCATGAATCTACTTTAGTTCTGTCATTTTTATAAGTGCTGCCATCCTGATCCATAAAATTATTTTTCAGCAGCTCTCTATCTTACACGTCTGTAGATAATATCTTTTTTATCCGCTTTGTTTTGTTGTCTAGGCTGGCTTACCTGAGACTGCTGAGAATATGCTAAAGACAGTGTACAGGCATCTCTTCCCCTAGTCTCCTTTCTCAGATTTCTTTGAAAAAATTGGGGGGAAGCTTTTCTTCTCATCATGTATAAGCAGTGTCACTTGCTCATTGATCCTGACTTCTGACAGCAGTAACACTGGGTTTTCAAGGGCAAGGCCAGTTCACTGCTTGTCCCTGAGAGTTGGGGTTCATTCTTTGGTAGGTCCTGAAATCATTCTCTAAATTTCTTTTCTTTCCCGAACACCAGTTGTTTCATCCTGGGGCCCTGGGGCCTTCTGGACTGAGTGTGAATCCCTAACAGTGAGGTTTGTCCTTGCCAGTCACTGACATCCCATTATTGGATTCTGGAGCAGACATTCTGTGAGAGATGCTTTCTCTTTTTCTTGCCCCAAGAAGGCTGAGCTGGTGTTAAGTGTGAGCTGGTCTTCTGAGCCTAGGAGACTTGAGGACCTTGCTGAAAACCTCTGACCCCTGGAATCATCAGCAGCTCCTTCTCCCCAAATCTAGTTCCCAAGAACAGACCACAGAAGGCCCTGGTAAACCTCCCCAGGGAGCAGGATCTGGCCTGAAGTCAATCATGGCCTCTCTCAGTTACCTGTATTATCAGGCCTATTAAGCAGGCCCAGAAAACCTCTTCTCTAAATCAGTACTTTCCTTATAGAATCACTCGTTATGGGTACCAGCATCCATACTGGGTGTCCTATCTCAATCAAAATTCTCTGCTCCCTTTCTGTCTCTGTCTCAGCATCATGACTTAAAAATACAACAAGAACGAAGCTGGCAAGGCTCGGAAATGAAGCACCCTGGACAAACAACGCCCTTTGGACAAATGGAGTTCTTTTGAAAGCCATTCTGGGAGCCCCTTTCTGGCCTTCCAGCTCCAGAGTTTGGCTCATGGTGACTCAATTCCATCCAGCCCTGTCCCACCATGACTTTTCTTCTAGGGCAGAATCGGTGACCCCCTTTCCCTTGCTGAGATGCTTCTTGTGCGGGGATGAGCAGAACTGTCAGGTGAAACCACGAAGCACAGAGCCATGTGTATGGATGAGAGGACTGTGTATGTTCCTTCCAAATGGAACATCTACCCAGGGGTGTGTCTTGTGGAGGAGACTGCCCCTGGACAGAATTCCGGATATGCTGAGGAGGCAAACATTGTGATTTACGGCAACCTACTCCAGTATTCTTGCCTGGAAAATCCAGTGGACAGAGGAGCCTGGCAGGCTAAAGTCCATAGGATCGCAGAGTCAGACATGACTGAGGCGACTTAGCACACACGCATGCGAATTGCCCATGCTCGGCAAGTTCTTTGGTGTGTGCACCTTGATGAACGTCATGGCAAATCAAGGATGCAGCCCTTTGAATGATCCCTTGGGATCTTGTCTGGGGTGTCTGCTTAGTTCTGGAAATACTGGCTTGCCCTGGCTATACTTTGCCCATTTTGTGACTCAGCACTTCCTGGCCGGCTGATGCTCGTGACTTTGCAGAATGACCAAGAACTGCTTGCTCAGCTACCTTCACTTTCACTTTTTTAAAGTTGATGGCCTCTAAGCCAAGATAATGGACATATTTTTATACTCAGTAATTTGGTGTTCCCTTCTAGAGTGCTTTCTCAGGAGAGCAGTCTTACATGTGACTTCAGCTAAGTAGCTTGTGGGGGGTGTGCTGTTTAGCCATACCTGTCTTCCTCATCTTTTCAGTATGCTTGAGACTGCCTGTTAAACCACATTTACTAGCTTCATTGCTTCCCTTTCTTCATGAAAATAAAACCAACTCCTTCCTTCCATTCGATGAAGACATCGTTTTTACCATTTACTAAAAGTCTTCCTTCTGTCTTGAATTATTGGTCTTTGGGCAAGAGCTAGAAAGAAGCATGCTAACTCAAAAATTTCTTGATTGATAATGTCATAAAGTGTGATAGAAGGTCTTATTTGTGTCCTTGGAGAAGTTTATTTGTGCCTCCCTTGATGTTGTGAGCTACTCTTGAGGTATTGAGCAGAAGGATGGTGAAATTGTGGGAGAAGTAAAAGGAATGCAGAGGAGACTGGAACAAGGACAGTTAGGTCCAGGAGTCTTATCAGTTCAGAAATGAACTCAAGACTTGACTCTGGGAGCTCATATGTATTGGTGATTTTTAAGTCATGAACTTTCAGGTATGGTTTTGAGTATTTTTAAAAATATTTGTTTGGCTGCACTGAGTCTTAGCTGCAGAATACAAACTCTTTAGTTGCAGCATGTGGGGTCTAGTTCCCTGGCCAGTGATGGAACCCTGGCCCCCTGAACTGGGAGCATGGAGCCTTAGCTGCTGAACCACCAGGGAAGTCCCTGGTTTTGAGTATTTTCTGAATTTCAGGTATCGTTGGGAATGATTCTTTCTGTTCAGTCTTTTCCCCTCATTAAAACTGGATTTGCATCTGCATCAAATTTTATGTTTTAGCTTATCTTATTCAATCCTGTGGGTGAATTCATTTTACCCTATAAATCAAGATGTTAAAACTTTGGCATGGAGTCTACATAAAAATTCCCTCATATTCCCATTTCAAGCAGATCCTGAATATACCTAGACCACAACTCATTATGATGAGTAGTAATCTTAATGGTTGATATTTGCTCATTTGTAAAATAGGGCTGCTCAGAGGATGGGGTGAGGTTAGGCATGTGCCTGACACACCTCTCAGGTGTCTCTCTCATGATCATGTTCACACTCAGCGGCCCCTATTGAGCCCAGCTTAGCTATTACAATGAGGGAGGTTCTGACCAGGCTGTCTGCCCTGTGGCCTCAGGTGGCCCTTGAGGCACATCCATGGTGGAGAATAATTATCCCTTCCTGCCTCCCTGAAATGAGAGGTGGCTCGGTGGTAAAGAATCTGCTTGCCAATGCAGGAGACACAGGAGACCCAGGTTCAATCCCTGGGTCAGGAAGATCCCCTGGAGGAGGGCATGGCTGCCCACTCCAGTATTCTGGCCTAGGAAATCCCATGGACGGAGGAGCCTGGTGGGCTCCAGTTCACGGGGTTGCAAAGAGTTGGATATGACTTAGCAACTCAACTGAACACAAGCCTTTCTGAAGCCTGAGTGTCAGACCAGAACTGGCTGCCCAGCTGCCTCTGGGGCTCTTTGGTTAGGTTGGAGGCAGTGAGGCTCCTTACCTCTGCCCAGGCCCCTGGGGCAGCACCCAGACCCCTCTCGCCTACCCCACTGGAAAGCCAGATGGAAAAGTCTTAGAAGCCAGGCATGCTTTCCTGTTAACCACCACTGTCTTCAGGAGCAGATGGTTGAGTGAGAGGCAAAATGGGGAAATGTGATGGTGATCACTGCCTGCCATTCACTGAGTGCTAACTTCACCCAGTGGTTAGGGCACTGGGATAAGCACGCTTACCTCCAGGACTTCATTTAACCTTCACAGTGGACACTACCAGGAAGGCTTACTCTCCGTACTTTACAGATGAGGAAACAGAAAGCATCATCTGCCTGATGACACATGCCAAGTTAAGTGGCCAAGCCAAGATTTTAACCCGAGCCCATTTAGCTTGAAATGTGTGATCTTAACAAGTCCTTAGAGAAATGTATATTCAATGAATGTAATAATACCAAGATGGGACTTCCCTGACTGTCCAGTGGTTAAGACTTTGCCTTCCAATGCCTGGGTTCGATCCCTGGTCAGGGAACTAGATCCCACATGCCTTGTGATCAAAAAACTAAAACAAAACAAAACAAAAAGACAATATCATAACAAATTCAATTGACTTCTTTAAAAAGTACACTTAAAAAATAATAATAATACCAAGATAACTGAGGCCAAGAGGGAAAGTGGGTTGAACTTTCTCACAGGCACACCAAAGATAGAAAACATTTCAGAGATTTATTTTATAAATGTCTGTCTGGGGGGTCTCACTGTGTCATATCCTTCTGGCCCTTGCTCAGAGCTGCTTGCGCTTGGAGTTGTTCCCAAATACCCAAACAACACCACGTGCTTCAAGTGTCTGTTTTGATACCTCCTTGCAAGCTGTGTATCGAAGCCACTATTTATCTCATATTCATTAGGGCAAAAATCAAGTTTCTATCTTTGGTATGTGTATTTCCCAGTGAATAAAATTAAACTAAATTTATTATTTGAAAAGATTGTGTTAAAGTGTGTTAGTGGTTCAGTCATGCCCGACTCTGCAATCCCATGGACTGTAGTCTGCCAGGCTCCTCTGTCTGTGGAATTTCCCAGGTAAAAATACTGGAGTGGGTTGCCATTCCTTCTCTGGGGGATCTTCCCAACCCAGGGATTGAACCTGGGTCTCCTGCATTGCAGGCAGATGCTTTACCATCTGAGCCACTTTGAAAAAATTGTGTATGACAAACAGGCAAATAGTGCAAAGTTATAGATAATAATTAGTAAATCTCCCTTCTTCTGAGACATTATTCACTTCTCTGTTTCCCCTGTTGGGTTTCTTGGATGTCTTTCTAGAGATATTCTTCCCTGCTTATATAAACATCTATCTGCATGCATACCATTTTTATGCAAAAAGTAATGTGTGCGTACTACTAAGCCACTATACTTAACTTTGTTTTAACAATATGTCTCTGAAGAGATTGGTGCCTGTGAGCACATAGAAAACCACCTTGTGCTTTTGTTGATAAAGTAGTATTCCATTGTACGAATTAACCATAATTTATTTGCACAGTCCCTGTTGATCTAGGTGTTCCCAATATTGAATATCTTGCTGTTACTGTCAGGGCTTCAGTGAGTATGCTAGCACATGCATCTTTGCATATGTGTATGAGTCCACTGGGAGAATACATGTCTGTAAGTAGGATTGCTGGGTGGAAGGAATATGCTTCTTTATCTTGTAAGGTATAAGAGTACCCGCCTGCCATTGTCTCTAGATTTTATGCCTTCTAAGACTGCTCACCACCCAAAGAACCCAGGACACTGACCCACATGCAAAAGTTATGTAAGCAAAGTTGCTAATTAAGATTTCATCTTAATAGGCATTTGGAATGTTTGCTCAGGATTGCCAGTTTCATGGCTCAAGCATTCAGCCTAAGGAGTGAAAGGCTTAGGAATTTAACCACAAATTTAGGCTGTTGAAAGGTCTGCACAATAGGGGTGTGTGTGTGTGTATCTGGCACCAGCTGGGTGTTTTACAGTTTTAACTCGATTCTGACACTGTGTACCTGGAAGGAGTGTCAGATTCTCACAGGTGAAGGGCTTCATCTCACAAGACTGTCCTCTCACTCTGTCCCTCATCTGTAGATACCAGGTGGCTATAGATTAGAGAGTCCAACAGTCCCCTCCTTAAGTTGGATTAATTTGCTTGAGCAGCTCACAGAACTCAGAGAAACATCTTACTTCCTAGATCACTGGGTTATTGTAAAACTATATAACTCAGGAACAGCCAGATAGAAGAGACACATAGAACCAGGTTTGGGGAAAGGGTGAGGAGCCCCCATGCCCTCTCCAGGCTGGCACTGCCCCTGAATCTCCACATGTCACCAACCTGGAAGCTCTCCAGACCCTGTCCTTTCGGATTTTTATGGAGGCTTCATTACATAGGCCCGACTGAACCTGGGTGAAGACAGCATGTATATTTCTTACTCTAAATCTCAGTATCTCAGCTATGAAGGCCCACTATTCCCCACCCTTTGTTCGGACTATTAGCTGTCTGGTGGGCAGACCTGTCCCTTCCTCCTGCCAGCTGGTCTGCCTCAGAGAACAAATGCATTTGCAGAAAACATTCACACTTTCAGACCCAGAGAGGATGAAACTCAATCTTTTGGCAGCAAATACTCAATAACATGCATTTAGGATTACAACTTCTTCGGAACCGTGGCATTTGGGAAGAAGTCACTTAAACCAAGAAATCCATAATGCAGTTTTTACAGAAATTAAAGAGGTTGAAGTCCACTTGCCCAAATGGCATTTTGTCACTTGCTTGCTGCTCTGCAGGGCGATTTGCACAAAATAGACCCAGTTCGCACTGAATTCCATTTCTTGCTCCTGTCTGTATCACACACTATTTGTGTTTGTCAACACATTTACAGCTGTATAGGAGAAAATGTTGTGGTTTTTTTTTTTTGGCATTAAATTTCATACATTTTGGGGTTAGGTCATTCAACAATAACCCTGTTTCTATTAGTGCTTCATGGGTGAGCAAAAGATTTATCCCCATCCTAAAACAAAAAGTGGAAGAGGAAACCCCAGTAACAGACAGAGAGGAACACAGTGGCTGCAAGTGCCCACATGTGCTGAGAGTATAGAGATGCACAGATGTGTGCTCTGAAACCACTCAAACACCTTCCTGGCTTGTTGAGATCCGGTAACAACTAATGAAGGAGCTGTCCTTCCATTTTTTTCCAGCAAGCTTTTTATGGCAAGTATAACATACCTACAGAAATAATAAGTGAACATTCGATGGATTTCATGCAATGAACATATCCCTAAAAATTCACACACAGATCAAGAAACAATATTCTCAACATCCCTGGAGCTCCTTTGCCCCCTGGCCTTCAAAGGTCATTACAATTTTGACCATTCTGATCATAGTTTAGTTTGCCTGATTCTGATTTTCACATATTTAGAATTATATAGTATGTTCTCTTGTGTCTAACTTTCTTTTGCTCAGTTTTATGTTTGTGCCATTCATCATGTTGTAGCCAGTAATGGTACTTTCTTCATTTTCATTGCAGTATAGTATTCCATTAAATGAGCACCCCTCAGTCTCTTTATTTATTTACTATTCATGGATATTTAGGTTGGTCTCGTTTCTGGCTGTTACAAATAGTGCAGTCATGGACATTTTTGTACATGCCTTTTGGAGAACATGTGCACACATTTCTGCCAGGATAGAATTGTTGGGTCTTTGGGTGTCTTATTAGGTGCTGTTGCCTGTACTAAACTCCTTGTGGTCATTCATTCATTCGGCAGGCCCTGTGCAAGACACTGGGATGTGGTAATGAGCAGAAACAGATGTGGTTTCTGTTCTTAGGCAGACATTAATCAAACACACTGAGCTGGGGTGGTGTGATTGCGACAGATGAGTGTTAAAGAGGAAAGAAGCAGCATTCCAAGAGCACGTCCGACTTGGGAAATAGATCTGGACTCAGAGAAGGAGTGGTATGTAAGGGAAGGCTTCCCTAAAGAGCTGACAAAGCTGGGATTTGAAGGATGAAGAGGAGTAAGCAGGGTGATGGGAAAGCTTTGCCATGCAGTTGAGAGAGCCTGTGAGTCACATTCCTGAAGCTGAAGGAATGCCAGGATGGCCAGAGCACAGAGCAGGATTAGGTGGTAGAGAGAGGGTAGTCAGGCTGAGATTGGGGTGGGGTGGGGGTGGCAGACCTCTGTGTTAGAGCAAAGGGAAGCCATTGAGGTGTTCGTGAGTGCAGTCATGTGATCCTGTGGGAACCCCAAGGACCTCTCTCTTTATTTGTTCACCTTCCTCTGCGACAAGATGAGGCTGGGCTGGCAGTGCTGAGTGTGGGAATGGCAGCTCTCAGAAGGGACTATTGGCCAGCGGGATGCTCTCTCTCGGACCGGTCTTACCTGGACCTGCTGTTGGCTCAGGACCCTTTCAGGTCTGTGTGTCACCCTGTGGACATAGTCAAGCATCTTTTGTCTGCCTTCTGTCTCTTAATCTCTCACTGGCTTTTGTCTGTGTGTTTTGTTCTGGCACCTTCCCCATAAAAAAGGCAATTGAATCCCATCCTAAAACCCTCACTGCAGCAGTGACATGAAAAGCTCTTTATAGATCTCACATTAATAAACCTCTTCAACTTTACCTGGCTCCACACTCCATCTGCAGCATTCCTGCCAAAGCAGGTCACTTTCCTGGCCCCACATTCTCAGAGTCTACTTTCTGCCTTCCATCATGATGTTCCCTTTGCATAGAATGTATGCCTGTTTACTCACGTAACCTGTTCTTCAAGTCCCAGGTGAGGTCGCTTCCATAGGAAGCCTTCCCTGGTTACTCCCACTCATGTTTATTTGCCCCTTTCCTATTTCTAACAACTACTATTATAACTGGGGACAGAAGCACTGATGAAATGTTTCTTTGGATGAATAATTAGCTGAATTTCCTCATTTTTAAAAGATCTATTTGTATTTTCACATTATTCTGGTAAATGAAACAGTGTCAGCCTTTTGTAACAGAGCCTGTAGGGGTTAAAACCTGGCAGATGTTCTTGTCTAGTGATTCTCAGTGAGGTGGATGGGTATTAGCACCTATGTGTGGGGCATAGGGGGAGCTGGAGGTGGAGAGCATAGCGAATGAAAAGATGCTTCTAGGAAAATGCAGATTACAACCATATGGAAGATACTGCTAAACATCAGAATGACTAAACTCTAGGAAGACTGAAAATAGGAACTGTTGGTGAACATGTGGAAAAATTGGAACCATCATTCATTAGTGGTGAAATCATAAAAAATGGTGCAGCCACTTTGGAAAACAGTCTGGCAGTTGCTCACAGATTTACCAGCAAAGTCCATTCCTAGGTATATCCCAAGAGAAGTGAAAAAGTATGTCCACACAATGAATTGCACATGAATGTTCAGAGCAGCATTACTCATAGTAATAGTAGAAGCGGCTCGATATATATCAACTGATGAAGGCATAAACACAGTGTAGTTTAGCCACAAGGTGGAATATTATTTGGCCAGAAAAAAGAAATGAAGTACTCACATTGTGCGACTAGAACTTGCATACACTGCTTGTGGGAAGGTAAAATGGTACAGCCGTTAAGGGACACAGGCAGTGTCTACTGAAGTTAAATATGTGTCTACCCCATGACCATGTCAATCTGCTGCTAGACATGAAGTTCAAAATCAGGCAAACCCATATTTGACATTAGAAAAATGATTGCTTTGTTGGGGATGTATGTAGACCAAAAGGGAGATGTATCTTTTTAGGTACTGCAACTATTTCATATATCCTAACTTTCATGGTGGTTTAGGTGGATATACATGCATGTTAACAAAATTAGTGCCTTTTATGTACTTTGTTGTGCATTTATTATTTCACAACAAAAAACATCTTATTAAAAATTAAATATTATTTTAAAATATGTTTTTTAAACTTTAAAACAGTTGAAAATCAGTTTAAAAGTTGGCTTGATCTTCACACTAGCTGCAAGCTCTTTGAGACGGAGACCTTGGTTTATTCCCATCTGGGGGCCATTCCCAAGCTGACAGGGGTGCCCGACATCTTAGGTGTGGTTTTCTTTCAGGTCAGCAGAAATATTATGGGGGAAAGGGGAGCTTGCCCAGTTTCAGGAGGGTCAGAACAATCAGTCTGCTCTTCTCTTAAAGGAAATGAGTGCAGTGGAAGGGTCTTCAGACACAGCAACCCCCTACAGGGAGTCTGGCTGAGGGGCTCTGTGAGATGTGTAGAGGCCCATCTATCTGTCATTTCCTGGTGGGGCACAGGAGCCCTGTGTTGGGAGCCCAGGCCAACAGCACTGATCGGGTCAGAAGGGCTCATTGGCTGCAGGCTTAGCGGGAAGTGTTTGAAATGTTCCACTGCTCACAGTCCTTCAGGAGCTGACACTGATTGAAAGGGGATGAGGCTTATCAGTTTCCTCCCAGGATCCCGCTGTTGCAGGGACATTTCTGGCTGGACAGGGGAAGCCAGATGGATGTCTTTCTGTTTGTTGAGTGAAGGTTGCTCCCATGAAGACTGATAGCCGCCCACAAGTGAGTTAGGCTGTCACGTGGCTACTTTAACCCAGCCAAGGGCACTTGAAACCTTGCCTTGTCTTTGTGAGAGACTGCAGGAACTATGATATCTTTGCAAGAATCTGCAGTCTAGGACAGAGAGGGCGATGGCACCCCACTCCAGTACTCTTGCCTGGAAAATCCCATGGACGGAGGAGCCTGGTGGGCTGCAGTCCATGGGGTCGCTAAGAGTCAGACACGACTGAGCAACTTCACTTTAACTTTCATGCATTAGAGAAGGAAATGGCAATCCACTCCAGTGTTCTTGCCTGGAGAATCCCAGGGACGGGGGAGCCTGGTGGGCTTTTGACTATGGGGTCGCACAGAGTTGGACACGACTGAAGCGACTTAGCAGCAGCAGCAGCAGCAGTCTAGGAGGGCGTTTTTTCAGTGAACGGTTGATTGGATGTCTTCTCTTTGTGAGCACGTGCTGGGCACTGGCTTAGACACTGACACTCCAGAGTGAACAAAATAGACATAAATTTCCATCCTCGTGATGCTACAGTCATCCATGGTCTTCCCTTAAAATAGGGTTGTTTTGTCGAACTGCCTGTTTTCTTCGCATCTCAGACAACTTTCCCTTAGGAAAAAGTGCTTATCATAGGTATAAGAAAGAAAGTAGGGAGGAAATTGGGCTTTCCCAGTGGCCCAGTGGTAAAGAATCTGCCGGCAATGCAGGAGACACAGGTTTGATCCCTGGGTCAGGAAAATCCCCTGTAGGAGGGTCTGGCCACCCACTTCCATATTCTTGCCTGGAGATTCCCGTGGAAAGAGGAGCCTGGCAGGCTATAGTCCATAGCATTGCTAAGGACTAAAAGTCCTTCACAACCGAAACAACTTGGCACGCACTCAGGGAGGAAATTAGCAAGGTTTCCAGATAGAACTCAGAGGACTGATCTGGTCAGGGAGGCAGAGTAGAGAGGAAAGACATCAGCCTCAGTTTGAACCTCAAGGGGTGACTTCCTGGAGGTAGGGCTTTTGGCAACTTTGATCTGTAAAACGTAAAGTAATCCCCACTGGCGGGATTGTTATGAAGATAAGCTGAAATTGTGGAGGTAGGTCAAGACCCTGGCCTGAGTACTGGTGGGCAGCTATATTGGCCGTCAAGGTGGGGGGCTTCCCAAATGCACACCGCACAACAAGAAAACCTCACCCACTCAACGGCCCCGCCCGTTCTGAGTGTTCTCAGCCCTGGCTGGGCGGTCTTCCACTGCTCCCTGTTCCGGTTCCCAGACCTGCTCCAGCCTCCCTCTGATCCTCAGCAATGCAGACTTGTCTGGGAACTCGAGCGCTAAAGCAGCCTGGCATTTCCGGCCAACTGCTGAGCTGAGACGAGGTTCTTGGTCAATGCTGGGCCAAGGAAGGAAGTCTGGTCCGCGGCCCCCCGGGCTGCTTGTCTCAGAGCTCTGGAAAGATGGCTGCTCAGGATTTTGTGAAAGTCTGTTTCTTGGGTGTATGTTTGATGGCCTTGGCGTGGAGTAATGTTGACCTTGGAAGGGGAGATTGCTTTTGTCTCTGATGCAATTGCTCAGTGTAGGTCACCAGGATTGTGTGCTGGAAAGAAAACAATTTTTTTTTTCTCCTGAGATTGGGTGTTTCTGAGCCAGCCAGATCCACATGGGCTGGGCAGACCCGGGTCCCCTGAATTGGTACAGCTGGTGTGAGTGTTTTGTGGGTGAGAGCAGGGTCTCGGGAGTGAAGATTGGCCAAGGTCTAGCTGGAGAGGAAGGCGGCAGGGGAGCTGGTGGGAGCCCGGGGTGGGGGCTGCCTTCTGCAGAGCCGGGCTAAGCATCTGCCAGAGAGATGGAGCCCACCCTCCCTTTTCTCTCCTCCACAGCTTCCTCTCTCACGAGACTCGGTGGGGAGCATTGGTGGTGGTGGGGGGCAACTGACCTCCTTTGGGGGCTTCTTCCTGGGCTGAGGTGACTTGGTTTCTTCCCCTTATCAGGAGAACGGCAGCAGATATGCTATCCTTATTTGTGTGAAAACGTGTAACACATTCTCCGCAGGAGACAGTGCTCCGCAGGTGAACAGGTCATCCCCCATAGCTCTCGTGGGTTCAGAGAGGGGATCCAGAGGCCAGCTGGATCCTCAGCGATCCTTGGTGTTGGGAGCTTCTGTCGTGGGTAACGTGGCTCTCACATCTGGAGTCCGGGTCCTTCTCTACCTTAGTATTTTGTCTTCTCCTTTGGTTCTGTGCTGTTCAGCTGGGCTTTCCTTAACTTCTTGACATTCAGGATGGCGGCCCTGCTCCGGGCGGGCTCTGTCTCCCTCAGTGGCTCCCCAGCACGTCCTCCAGCTTGTCTTGCTTCTCCAGTGTCCCCCGCCCACCTCAGTGCCTTCTTTGTCTTTGCCTTCTGTGCCGCTTTCCATGTGGGCCTCTTCCGCCCCTCCCCAGGCTGGAGGCTCTGGTGAATAAGCTGAAGGGCACACGTGAAGACGTGTGTGGCTGTCGTGTGGGTCGCTGGACGCTGCCTTGCGGATACAGCCATTCCTCCCCGAGCGGCTCAGACTCGGGGGCTTCTGAGAACCTCATGGTTTAATCGCTGCTCTTTTGGGGGAGCTAAGACAAACTAAATTCTAAGAACGATTTTTAAAAGGTTTATGATAACCTGGTGAATTTTATGTTTTGTGTATTTTATAAAAAAAGAAAAATTGTAATGGCTTATGAGCTAAATAGAAGCTTTCACATATTGATACATTATCTCACTTCATTCTCTTAACCTCCAATGGGGGAAAAAAGTCCCATTTTACCTGTTATTAAACCAAGGCACAGCGAGGTTAGGTGGCTTGCCCAAAGGTGTGAACTAACTGGGTTTCAAACTCCGGTCAGCATTACTTGGAAGCTTGTCTCTCTTCCCACTTTCTCACCGCCGGCTGACCCAGCATTCAGAGACACACAAACTCCAGTCAGCTATACTTTGAAGCTTATCCCGCTTCCCACCTTCTCACCCACTGTGTGAACCCAGAGTTCACACACACATACACACACACACTCCAGTCAGCTATACTTTGAAGCTTATCCCTCTTCCCACCTTCTCACCCCCTGTGTGAACCCAGAGTTCACACACACACACACACACACATACCCCTTCAGTCCCTGCACTGCCCTTTTGTTACATTTTTATTAGGTGTTTCTTATTGGAAGAAATCAGCTTCTCTTCCCCAGAGAGATTTGTCAGTCGCCCACATCTCAGACAGTGGGGGCTCCAGGCCCCTTTTAATGTGGAGGAAGCAGAGCAGAATGATCAAGATTGCAGGGCCCGAGTTTGAACCCCAGCCTCTCCGCGTGCCAGCTGTGTGACTTTGGGCAAATTACTTCACCTTTCTGAGTGGCAGATACCTCATCCCTTAAGACGGATTGCAAGTATAGCCCGCTAGGCTCCCCTGTCCGTGGGGTTCTCCAGGCAAGAATACTGGAGTGGGTTGCCATGCCCTCCTCCAGGGGGTCTTCCCCACCCAGGATCGAACCTGGCTTGTCTCCTGCACTGGCAGGTGGGTTCTTTACCACAAGCGCCTCCTGGGAAGCCCAAGCAGAAATACAAAGAGGATTAAATGAATTTGCGCCTGTCAGTCCGTTAGCGAGTGCCTGGCACCCAGTAGGCTTGCAGGATGCCAGTGGTTCTTGTGATCCTGATGCACTTCACCAGGAGCCTGTGAGGAGAACAGCTCAGACTCTCAGATCTTCTTGTGGGGAGGAAGTGGCGGGGAAAGTGTAGTTTGACAAGCAGTCAGCTGATGCTTATTGGGACAGCTGAGTGGCCACCAATGTGACAAGACTATAAAGGTGTTGTTCAGTCGCTCAGTCATGTTTGACTCTTTGTGACCCCATGAACTGCAGCATGCCAGGTTTCCCTGTCCTTCACTATCTCCCAGAGTTTGTTCAAACTCTTATCTATTGCATTGGTATTGCTATCTAACCATCTCATCCTCTGTCACCCCCTTCTCCTGCCCTCAGTCTTTCCCAGCATCAGGGTCTTTTCCAGTGATTCGGCTCTTTGCATCAGGTGGCCAAAGTATTGGAGCTTCGGCATCAGTCCTTCCAGTGTAGAGGTGATTTGATATAGAAAGTAAAAGGACTTGGGGGTAAGTTAGAACATTCTTTTTCCAAGCGTGGTCCTGGACCAGCAGCTTCATATCTGGGAATTTCATAGAATGCAGATCCTCGGACCTTTGTCTAGATTTAGGGACTCACAAACTCTGGAGGTGGATGCTAGCAATACTGTGCTTTAACACACCCTCCAGGTGATTCTGATGCCTGCTGAAATTTGTCAGCCATGTCTTAGAATTAAAGAGCCACCCATTATTTCATTTCAAATACCTTTAGATGTACATGTAGCAATTGAGGGAAAAATTGTAAAGATGTGTTCACTTGTACCAAGAAGAGAGAAGAATTTATGGATATGGGGACTCAGCTCTGTTTCTGGCAAAGGCAGTGAGTCCATCCTGGTCTTTCGCTTCTCTTGTGGTGAAACACTGCGACTGGTGTGTGGACCAGAGAAACTGAGTTCAGGATCTGAACAGTGGCCTCAACCTTGCCTCTTCTAGTGCCAACAAGGGCCTGGTGCGAGAAGTTCTTCCCGCTGCTTGGGTGTACCAGCATCCTTCTGTACCCTCTCTGTCATTGCGGTTGGTAGTCAGTGTTGAAAGCAATCACTCAGTTACAAACCCTCTGCCTCCTCATCCTTGTTCCTCCTGGGCAAGCCCAAGTGGCGAAGATCTCTGAATAGTCACATTTTTCTCAGTGTCTCCCACCCAGTTCAGCAAAATACCCCCCTCTAGTGGCAGCAGGGCCATCTGTGTACCCGTGAGTGCAGCTTGTAGTTGGTGGAATCAGGCTGTACCCGTGACAGAACAAAACATCACAGTCTTCCCCATGGAAGATAAGACCCTCCTGATACAAATCTGCAAGGAAGGGGCGATAAAGGAATGGGATGTTATTGCCTTTAACTCCTTATATGTTGTCTCTGTTGCTTCCTGCGCCTCTGAAGCCATCACATCACCCTTCTGTACTTTCTGTGGGTATCACAAATCTCTTAGGCAAAGTGTTCCCATTTTCTTCTTCCTCTTCGATCATTTTTACTGCCCCTTAGCCAAATCTCTGGGCTGAGATTTTTCTCTGCTCAGACTTTCTCCTACTTTATTAAGACTGGATATTTCTTTTCAGAAGAAAGTATCTTCTCCCTCCCTTGGAAAGCCTCTGTCCCTTTCCCCATCACTCCATTTAAGATATTCCCAGACTCCTCTGGGATGTGGAAGAACATCTCATCTCTAGCAGGTAGGATCAGTAATAGTCCTGGGCAGGCCTGTTATAGCTGGGACCTGGGAGGGCTGGCCCTGAGGTTATCTGGGCAGTGGGGCTGTTCTGTGGGGTAGCAGGGGGATGCTCCGTACTACTCACAGTTGGTGTTGAAGCTTACAGACTTAGATGTCCTCACATTCCAGCTCCTCCCAAATGATTCCAGCAGTTGGTAATACATAAACATGTTCCTTTTCCAAAATCATCCCTTAAAGCTCTGAAATAGCAGTAACAGCTACTATTTATTGATGGTCCACTGTGTTCTAGCAGCATCATTGGTTCTTAAACTTTAACAGGCAACAGAATCCCTAGAGGGTGTATATTCAAACCCAAATTGCTGGGCTCACCCCTGAGTTTCTGACTTAGTATGTCTGGGGTGGAGCCCCAGAAACTTCAGTTGTAACAAGTTCCAGGTAATGCTGATGCTCCTGGTGCAGGGACCCCACTCTGAAAACCGTACTCCTAGATCATCTGACAGGTGCTCAGGTGGTCAGCTTCATCCTCCTCACACCCTGTAAGTTTAGGAATGATTGTCCCCAGTTTATAGACAAGAAAACAAAGGGAGAGAACAACTTGCTGCAGGTCTTGGATAGCCAGCAGCAGAGCTCGGATTTGAACCCACCGCCCTGGTAGCGGCTGTCCACCATCAAGTCACACTGTCTCCCAGACCTGCCCTGTTGCACAGGCTGTAGAGGTGCTCGAGGCTCTCTTCCAGGTTTGTCTAAGGACATGAGACCCCAAAGAGCCTTAGCACGTCTTAGCCCAGCCCCATACCATCCAGGGAGCAGCCCAAGTTTCCCTAGGGTTTCTCCTCTGGCTGAAATCTTGACTCAACCAGATGCTCAGTCCTTTATCCCACGTAGTTTAGTGCTTCTTATTTAAATGTTCCTCGAGACTCTCCTTTGAGAAAGGCCCATGGAGGCACAAAAGGAATCATGTCACCTCTACTGTGGTGGCCTTTGACCCTCTTTCACGGCAGAGTTAGAACTGCACCAGGATGAAGGGTCATCAGAGACCCTGATTCTGCTCCCCCCAAGGTGGGGGAGAGGCAGGTAGAGAAATGGGCGAGTGACATGAAATAACCTGATCATCCCATCAGTTGTAAAGCCTTCTAGCCCTCAGCACCCCACGTGGCAGCTCCTAAGCCTGGTTGCTGGCATTCCTTCCTGTTCTTCCCGTGTGGTGCTCCACCTCCAGAGTGCTCATCCCCACAGGCAGCGTCTCCTTGGCTCCTGCTAGGTTTGACCAGTGCCAGGCACTGGAGGGAGATTGGGGGGTGGAGGAAGGGAGAGGCCCACGTACTCCTGCCCCTCCTTCAGTATGGCTGGTGGCATCTTTCGCAGTGACTATCTTCCAGGGCTCTACCCACCCCTTCCTGTCGTACCATTTTTGTTTGCCTTCTCACTTGTATAACAAAGTCCCTGGATTAAGTCTTCTTTGTTCTAAATATGTGGAGTGGTTTCTCTTTTTCTAATTGGGTTTTGACTAATATATCCATCCTACCACCCGCTCACTGCCCCCGTGCTCCTGTGTTCTAAACTAACACATACCCAGTGTTATGATGCATTTGCATATGTGTCTTTTCCAATAGCCGTGACCTTCTTAAGGGTTGGCATCATATCTAATTCAGTGCCAAATCTTTTAGTGCCTCTTCAGTCACTGTTGTGACATGCTTGGTTCATTAATGAATGAGTGAATGAATGAAAACATGAAGCAGGGTCTGAAAATGCATAAGGTGGAAATATGCAACATTCAAAAGTTGTGCGTTAGTCAAAATTCATCATGTGGAAATATTGATTTCTTCCCCCTACATGTTTAAAATAGTAATAATAAACCTTAACGTTCAGAATTGTTTAGTTGCTAAGTTGTGTCCGACTCTTTTGTAACCCCATGGACTGTAGCCCCCCAGGCCCCTCTAGTCCATGGGATTTTCCAGGCAAGAATACTGGAGTGGGTTGTGCTTTCCTTTTCCAGGGATCTTCCCGAGCCACAGATTGAACCCGTGTCTCCTGCATTGGTAGGTGGGTTCTCTACCACCGAGCCACCAAGGAAAGCCCATATGTTAGTTATCTACTGCTGTTTTACAAGCCAGCCCAGAATTTAGTGGCTTAGAACAACATTTTACTGTTTCTCATGATTGAGTTGGCTTCCGCTGGTCTTACCTCGGCTCATTTGTCACTGCACTTGGTAGTCGTTGGGCTGGGACTGCTGGTCTTGCGTGGCCTCACTCACACATCTGGGGCCTTAGAAGAGCTGACTGAGATGGCTGGTTCTCTCTGCCTCTGCGTGGAGTTCCATCCTCACAGAGGCTAGCCTGGGCTTGTTCTAAAGGCCGCAGGCAGTGTTCCAAGAGGGGGAGGTGGAAGCTCTGAAGCCTCTTGAAGCAGCGGCTTGGAAGTTAAGCAGCATCACTTCCTGTGCATCCTGTTCCAAAGCTAGTCACCAGCCCAGCCCAGGTTCCAGAGATAGACTCCACCTCTTCATGGAAAGGGCTTCATGGAAACATCTTCATGGAAAGGGCTTCAGAGAATTTGTGGCCATATTTAATTTACAGCAGAGTAGTTATTTCTCATTACAAAACATTTCTGATTAGAATATTCAGTGCCTTAAGTACGCCTTTTCCTGGAGTACATTGAGAATAGGTATCTCAACATCCACAAAGAGCTACCCATTATCACCGATTTTCTTAGTTCTTTGTCTGACCACCAGATGGCGTCATTGCTTAGTCAAGCTGGAGTTTTTGACTTTTGAAGGTCAGCACCAAATTCCACCTGGATGTGCCCTTAGAGCTGAGGACTCCTGTAATTTTGCTGGGTGGATCAAGGGCTGGGTGGTGATGATCACAGAGGGGGCCTGGGCTGAGGACCGTCATGGGCGTTGGCTGGGAAACACCAACTCTTCCTTATTCTTATAGAACTGTTGCTGCTGCTGCTGCTAAGTCGCTTCAGTCATGTCCGACTCTGTGCGACCCCAGAGACGGCAGCCCACCAGGCTCCCCCGTCCCTGGGATTCTCCAGGCAAGAACACTGGAGTGGGTTGTCATTTCCTTCTCCAATGCATGAAAGTGAAAAGTGAAAGTGAAGTCGCTCAGTTGTGTCGGACTCTTAGCGACCCCATGGACTGCAGCCCACTAGGCTCCTCCGCCCATGGGATTTTCCAGGCAAGAGTACTGGAGTGGGGTGCTATTGCAACTGTTACAGGAACAAATACTTGTGAAGCCTCTTCACCTCTGGGATGGAAGATTATGTAAATATAAACAAATAAGATACTTCAAATATCATCCCATGACAATGGGTACAACACACAAAAAAAATACTGTTTGTAACTGTGCTACCTGAGTGTTGATTTCACTGCAATGTTGTAAATTATTCTACACCAGTGCTTTCTTTATCCTCTACCAGTATAGCTGTTTGTAAACTTAAAAAGTGTATGCAAAAACTGGTGACATCTAATTGAGATCTGTGGTCTAGTTCATCCTATTGATCTCCTGTCAGGTTCTGGTTTTGATAATGTAATATAGTTACATAAGATGTTACCACTGGGAGAAGCTGAGTAATAGGGACAGAGACCTCTCTGTGCTATTTTTGCAACTTCTTGTGACTCTATAATTATTTCAGAATAGAAAGTGAAAAAAAATCCTCTCTATAAATAACCCCCACCTGCTTGTGTATTACTCATATTTGCATTATTGTTTGGGAGGAGTTGAGCCTCAATTTAAAAACCTTTTGTTGTTGTTGTTGTTGTTCTGCCAGAGTAGCATCCCCTCCCACTTCAGATCCACTGGCCGTTTCCGCAGAGCACCTGATAGACCAGCTGACTAGCTTGTAGAGGGGTTGGAACCAAAGACCTGGGGGTGGTTGCCTCCCTTCCTCCCCTCTGGGCTCAGGTCTCCTTCCAGGTGCCTCCTGCACTCAGGGCTCTGCCTTTTACTAAGCACTTTCCCTTTTGGAGTATTAATGATGTCTTACAGCACTCCTCCAAGGCTCATAGGAAGACACTTTCAGTCCTATTTTGTGGATAGGAATACTAACTCTGAAGGGTAAAGGACTTGCCCAAGGTGATGAGTAAGAGATGGACCCAAGGCTAGCATTTGGACCTTGCCCTTTAACATAGGTTTTCCTTGCCAGTTCCTAAATAGAGTAAGAAGGGAAAAAAGTTTTTCAAGTGTAGTAATAAAACTTGTTTTGAAGTCTCCATGTTTAAACAGTAGACCATTATTTCATGTGTTTTTATTTATTGGCTTGCTCTATAAAAAGGCAACCTGTGATGTTCAGAGTTTTTGAAGTAGAGAAATGAAACTTTCTCTTATGAATAAGTGGAGAAAGTGGTGTTAACTTTTGTTTTTCCCACCCATTAGAAAACAATAGGTGGCAATTGGCTTAGTAGTTCTGTGGCAAAAAGGTATTTCCTGAGATTGAATCTCTGGCAGAAGCAGACTGTGGTGTTTTGCTGACCAAAGAGTGTGGGAACTTTTCTGTTAAAACGCAAGTCAAAACCTTGAAAAATACAATGGTGCCCAGGGTGCTTGTCAGTGCCGGCCACGCCGGTGAGGTCAGTAATGCTGGGGGGAAGGCTATACCGAGGGTTCTGCCCTCAAAGACCTTATGGTCTGGCCATGGAGACCCAGACCAGTGTGCCTAAAGCCGCCGGAGAGAAACGGAGCTGTGGAGCTTTTGTGCCAGGCTGTGTAGCGCATTCACGGGTGATTCTGAAAACGAGGGTTCCTGAGGCCTGGATCACTCAGAGAGCATGCCTGGACTTGGGCTGGATGTGGCAATGTTGGGGGATAGCTCATGACTCTTAAAATCGCAGTGAAAAGCTGGACTCTTAAACTGAACTCTTGTAGTCATACTCACTAGCTATGTGCCCCTGGAATAATTATATCCTTTCAGTCTCAGTTTTTTAAAAGTGAGGTATAGTTGATTTATAGTATTGTGTTAGTTTCGGGTATACAGCAAAGTGATTCATTTATATATTTTTTTATATAATTCAGATTCTATTCCATCGTAGGTTATTATAAGATATTGAATATTGTTCCATGTGTTATACAATAAATCCTTGTTGTTTATCTGTTTTATAGATAATAGTGTATATCTGTTAATTCCATACTCCTAATTTACACCCCCGCCTGCTTTCCCCTTTGGTAACCATAAGTTTGTTTTCAATCTGTGAGTCTGTTTCTGTTTTGTAAATAAGCTCATTTGAATTATTTTTTTAGATTCCACATACAAGCAATATTGTATAATATTTTCTTTACTTCACTCAGTATGATATCTAGGTCCATCCATGTTGCAAATTGCAAAGTTTTGTTCTTTTTTATGGCTGAGTAATGTTCCTTTGTATATATGTACAACATCTTCTTTATCCATTTTCTGTTGATGGGCACTTAGGTTGTTCCATGTCTTGGTCATTGTAAATACTGTTGTTATGAACACTGGAGTGCATGTATCATGAGAGTTTTCATCCTTCAGCTTCAGTTTTGTTTGTGTGGTAAAGTACCCATAGCATAACATTTACTATTTTAACCATTTAAAGGTATACTGCTGCTGCTAAGTCGCTTCAGTCATGTCTGACTCTGTGCGACCCCATAGACGGCAGCCCACCAGGCCCCGCCGTCCCTGGGATTCTCCAGGCAAGAACACTGGAGTGGGCTTAAAGGTATACAGTTCAGTGTAATAATGTTATATAATATCACCACTGTCTGTCAGTAGTTCCAGAACTTTCTCGTCATCCACAAAAGAGACCTTATACCCATTTAACAGTCACTTCCTTCTGCTCCCAAAAACCACTGATCTATTTTCTGTCCCTGTGGATTTGCCTGTTGTGGGTATTTCCCATAAATGGAGGGCTTCCCTGGTGGCTCAGAGGTTAAAGCGTCTGCCTCCAATGCGGCAGACCTGGGTTTGATCCCTGGGTTGGGAAGATCCCCTGGAAGATCCCCTGGAGAAGGAAATGGCAATCCACTCCAGTATTCTTGCCTGGAGAATCCCATGGACAGAGAAGCCTAGTAGGTTACAGTCCACAGGGTCGCAAAGAGTCAGATACGACTGAGTGAATTATGCTATCTGTGGCTTTTTGTGTCTGGCTTTTTTTACTCTGCATGGTGTGTTCAAGGGTCTTCCATGTTATTTAGGCTTAGTTTTACATCCTAAAAAATCACCACCTAAGGGACACTGTGGGCGCACAACTGGAAAAATGAAACTTAGTTCATGCCCCTAAGGGTGCTTGTCTGCTGGAGAAGAGAGGCGTGTGTCTGGTTCATTCTGTCCACAAAGTAGGGACACTCGTGACACGGGAAAGAGCACCCAGGTTCAGGGGTGAAAGATGTAGGTGTGTTTGGGTAAATGCCATTAGTCCAGGTGGTCTGTGCATAAGACCCGTAGAGAAACAAGGTGGGGGATGAATCCAACTCAGAGCTGAATGTCTTTCTGAAACGTCTGGATTCGCTCAGTGTCAAGGAGGAGCCATTGTCGGTTTTGAGCCGAGCAGTGACTGCTCCAAGATGAGCACCATGGTCGTGATAGCATCATGGAGCTCCATTAGGGCCTGGGAGTGATGGGAAAGGGTATTAGAATCATTCAGGTGAGAGTATTGACTAGTGACCTGGCAGTGAGAACAGCAGGAAGTGATGAGTTTGCCATTCGTAGTTCAGGACTCAAAAGGATTGGCCTCTGTGGTGACTGTGAGGTCTGAGGGAGGTGGGGAGGCGAAGATGGGCCCAAGGGGATCCTGTAGGAGGCCCGGCGGTCCAGCCAGCCTCTTCAGCCTCTCTCATTTCTGCTTTGTTCCACACTGAGCTGGCTGTGTGCTGAGCCTGGTTGCTAAGTAATAGAGAAGTTCTCATGGCACCGTGAGGGAAGGCTTTACACGTCTTCCTGGTGGCACCCAGGTAATACTTATTCCCAGTTTTCTCGGTTTTCCCTGGTCCTTCAAGCCAACCATTCAGGAACTTTCAATCTCTAGTTTCAGCAAAAAATTTCCTTTAGGGGCTTTGGATGTTTCAGGGGCTAAGCAGACTGTCCCTCGTCCCTGGCCCATGCTGTAGTTGAACTTGGGACCATGGTGCCTGTCCCCATTTTACAGATGAGGTACTTAGAGACTGAAAGTTTGCCTGTGGTGATAAGACAAGTAAGTGGTGGGGCTGAGACCTGAACCCAGGCCCCCTGTCTCCAGCAGAGTGTGAGCCTCTCACCACTGCCCGAGCCTGCTCCCCGTTTGCACCCTGCTGCCCAGGAGCAGGTCACTGCCAGCAGTCTTTCTGATATCACCCTGCATGTACACCATTATCCAGTTTTCCCTTTCCAGCTGTTGGCTTGGACGAGGCTAAGGAGAGTTTAGGGTCAGGGTCACAATCATCCCATCTCCTGACATTCTCATTCCTCCGTATACCTCAGGCGAGTGAGCTGATCACTGGGGAAAATGACTTGGGGGTGCAGCTGAGGAGGGCAGGGAGCAGGAGCTTGAGCATGAGAGAGAAGCGTGGACTGTAGTTCTGTTTCTCTCCTCCTCACCACAGGCATGTTCTCGTCAGCATGAATGGAGTTCCTGGTGGTTTTGTGTGCACAGCCTCAGGGGGACTATGCTGGCCAGGCTCCCAGGAATTGCTGAGAAGCCAGAGGTGTGTGGCATCGCTCCAACTGAACCGTGAGGGCAGTGTTCTCCTGCCTGTGGAGCTGCTGGTCCACACAAAGGAATAGATGCTTGTGAATCTGAAAAAGTCAGTGACCCATTCAGGGGCCGATTAGTCTCTCCAGTTAATCCTCGCTTACATGGGATGAACGAGGAATGAGCAGATAAACAGTCTCCAGAGGGTAATCGAGTCTCAAATATTTGCAAGAATTCACTTTTTGAGAACCTGAATTCTTTGTTTTCTTTATGAACCTTCATAGCCTCACTGCCTAGGCTATCATCTCCATGAAGTTAAGTATGAACACACACACACTTGAGGGACACCCATCTTACAACCATCTAGCCGAGGGTTGCTGAAGTGCCTACCATATTTATGCAGGTTAGACAAGCGAAAAATGTTAAAATAAACATAAGTAGAAGAGTTTAAAAGTATACGAAGAATATCAACCTTCTATTGTGCACTAATTATGTGACCAGCGCTGTACTACAATGAGTGGAAAGATGTATGAGATTTAGGCCTTCCCCTGAAGGAGCTTGGGGCTTCCCTGGTGGCTCAGTGGTAAAGAATTGCCTGCAATTCCTGAGACACAGGAGATGCAGGTTTGATCTCTGGGTTGGGAAGATCCCTTGGAGAAGGGCATGGTAACCCACTCCAGTATTCTTGCTGGGAATAATCCCATGGACAGAGGAGCCTGGTGGGCTACGGTCCATGGAGTTGCAAAGAGTCAGATGCAACTGAAGCAACTGAACACACAGGCACTGAAGGAGCTTCCTAGGTGTGAAGATGCCATCTGAGGACATAAAAAAGGCAACTGCCATCCTGTGGCCAACATCATGCTTACTAGGGTAACCTTAGAAACATTTACAACTAGAGTAAGAAACGAGATAAGGATACTAGATATCACCGCTGTTCAACATTGTGCTGGAGGATCTAGCCAATGCAACAAGACAAGAAAAAGAAATGAAGCTTCAGGACAGAAAATAAGAGGCTAAAGTTTTTCTTACCTGAACATCATATGATTGTATACCTTCAAAATTCAAGAATTTTGAAAACATTATATGTAATAAAAGAGGTAAACATGGTACAGAGTACAGCATCTACATACAAACAGCAGTAGCACTTCAGTGTAGCAATAACCTATAGGAAATGCGCTAGGAAGAGAGATATTTTAATAGCAACTCATCTGTATGGTACCTAGGAATCAAATAAAACATATAGAAGGCTTTAATGGAGATGTCATAAAACATTATTAGAAAATAGGAAGGAAGTCCAAGGGAGAAGGCTGTACGTATATGTCTGGCTGATTCACTTTGCTGTACGACAGAAACCAACACAACATTGTAAAGCAATTGCACTCCAGTAAAAAATGTTAAAGTTTAAAATAAATGGACAATGATACATTCATAGACAGGGCAACTTACTGCTGCTGCTGCTGCTAAGTCACTTCAGTTGTGTCCAACTCTGTGCAACCCATAGATGGCAGCCCACCAGGCTCCGCCGTCCCTGGGATTCTCCAGGCCAGGACACTGGAGTGAGTTGCCATTTCCTTCTCCGGGACAACTTACTAGCATATCATTATTTGTTAGTGAATAGTAGAAGGATCTGATTTAGAAGTTCACACATAGATGTTGTCTCTGGACAGCGAGAGAGGGGAGAGAATGAGACGGGGAACTCAACTTTATCCATAATGTTAAAAATGAAGAAATGTTAACATTGGTTGATTCTGGATGGTGGGAACATGAAGTTTGTTACATTTAGGAATATTTTTTACATTTTTTAAATTTTGTTTTATTTTTTCTCCAAGTTTTATTGAGATATAATTTTTTAAATTATACTTTTATTTATTTGTTTTCGGTTGCACTCAGTCTTCGTTGCTGCACACCAGCTTTCTCTAGTTGGGGCCAGCGGGGACTATGCTTTGTTGTGGTGCATGAACCCTGCTGGCTTCTCATTGCAGGGTTTCTCTTGTTGCAGAGCCCAGGCTCTAGGTGCGTGGGCTTCAGTAGTTGCAGCACACAGGCTCAGTAGTTGTGGCCCATAGGCTTAGTTGCTCCAGGGCAACTGGAAGCTTCCTGGACCAGGGATCGAATCCATGTCCCCTTGCATTGGCAGGTGGATTCTTATCCACTGAACCACCAGGGAAGTCCTTGAGAATTGGCATACAGCACAGTATAAGTTTAAGGTGCTCAGCATAATTCTTTGAGTTACATTATGAAATGATTATCACAGTTAAGTTTAATAAACATCCATCATCTCAAATAGGCGCAAAATTAAAGAAATAGAAAAAAGGTTTTTCTTTGTGATTTACTCTCTTAACAACTTTCGTATATAACATACAGCAGTGTTGTGCATTACATCCCTGGTGCTTATTACCTTATAACTGAAAGTTTGTAACTTTTCACTGCCATCTTCCAGTTCACCCCCCCCCCCACATTTATAAATATTTTTGCATTTAAAATTGTATTTAAGAAAACACAAAGCAACTCTCAACCCAAATCAGCAAGCAATGCAAAAGCTGCAGCTGTATAAGGGAAGTTGCCTGGACCCCAAAGGTCTGATTCTCACCGTAGCACTATCAGCAAGCTGGGTCCCTGGGTAAGACCCTCCTTCTCAAGGACTTTTCACTCTGGAAAGCAAAAGTCTGCTAATGTCCTCTCCCTTGCCAGCTTTCACATTTTCTCTGCTTTCCGTGGGAGAGGTTAACAACTGCTGGAGGAATAGAAAAAGAAGAATGCACGGGCAAGAGCATTGTCACAAGCCTAAGTCCTGTACAAGCACAGGGAGGTGATTATCACTGCAGTTGGTTCCTGTTTGCCTGACCTCTTAATTCATGGGCCCCGCCTGACTTCTGTTAAACCTTTGACCTTGCTGTTTTCCTCAACAGGGTGGATCTGGGTGCCCTGTAGTGACAAGTGTGCTCCCTACCAAGTGGCAGAGGCTCTTAATTAGCTGCCACTGAGCAGGAGTGGCATGCTGCTGACATTGAAGCCCCGGCTTAATTGGTCTCCATTATTATTGCTCTGGAGTCAGAGTCTGAAAAAGAGCCAACATTTCACTCGGGTATGGTGGGGTAGGGTGGCTAAGAATGTCAGGGTCGCCAAGGAGGTATGTTTGGATCAAGGTGGTTTCTGTGGGCTGTTCATTTAGCAACAAGAGTCTTGGAATCCTACCAGTCATCTGTGGATCTGCTAGTCTGTCTTGCCTTAGTTTTCTCATCTGTGAAATGGAACCCACCAGATGAGATCAGAGTGGTGTAGAGGATCATTTCTTTTTTATCTGCAGAGAAGGAGAAAGAGGACTTTGAAACTAGGAAGGGGGTGGTGCACAGGTTTCCACTGGCTGAGTATTTATAATTACAATTATCACTGCTCTCAACCTCAGCAGGGCGTGTGACCAAGACCTCCGTCATCTTAAATGATTTGTCTGTGTGGACACATTCTTCAGACCGTACACAATATCCTTGTGAAACCGGTCGGGTGCTCAGTGACAACAAAATCGGAGTGGAGAGGCAAGGCATCCTCTAATGGCCCTTCTTTGCCACAGGAATGCATTTTATGAGACTCGGTTGAGGATCTAAACGGAGTGCTAGCTGTAGCGGGATCAGGTTGGGAGTGTAGGCACGCACTCCTTACGCTCATCTCCATCTTTCTGCTGCAGTTACTAAAGAAATTCATTTTCTACCACCGCCTGACTCCTATCTTTTCCTCCCTTCTCTGTCTCTTCCACTCTTCACTTCATTTAGCTGTCTCCTGAAAGAAATGGCTACCCACTCCAGTATTCTTGCCTGGAGAATCCTATGGACAGAGGAGCCTGGAGGGCTACAGTACATGGGGTCACAGAGAGACTGACACGACTGAGCGACTAAGCAACAACCACATCTTCTAGGTTCTTTCCCTGCAAGGTCATTTGGGAAATCCTTCAGAGGCTTCATTCTGTCGTCACAGCAGCGGGGTAGGCTCTAGAGATGGGGTGTGCATGCTCAGTGGTGTCCAAGCCTTTGGGACCTTATAGACTGTAGTTCTCTGTCCATGGGATTCTCCAGGCAAGGATACTGGAGTGGGTTGTTACTTCCTCCTCCAGGGGATCTTCTAGATTCAGGGATCGAACCCACGTCTCCTGTGTCTCCTGCATTGGCAGGCAGATTTTTTACCACTGAGCCACCTGGGAAGCCTGAGGCTCTACAGATGCTCTAAAAAAAAATCCACTGTGGCTTTCTGTGACCTGAAGGACTGCAATGAAAATAGCCACGCTTTTTGAAACACAAAAGTACTGGCTGTGATTTAACTTGGCAACTTTTAAACTTCATCACTAGCTCCTTGACATCCATGAAGAGAGTGTCCTCATTTGAGTGCATTCACTGAAGGGATAGTGTTTGCATAGCAGAGGCTGAAGCTGAGAGGGACCTGGGAAAGTGGACATTGCTCAGAGGCAAATGCGAAGTTGCTGTGTTTTCAGTGACCAGTGTTGAAAGTCTTGTGCTTTATGGCAGTTGTTTTGATCTGTTCAGTTCAGTTCAATCGCTTTGATCTGTTGCTGCTGCTGCTGCTGTCGCTTCAGTCATGTCCGACTCTGTGTGACCCCATAGACGGCAGCCCACCAGACTCCCCCGTCCCTGGGACTCTCCAGGCAAGAACACTGGAGTGGGTTGCCATTTCCTTCTCCAATGCATGAAAGTGAAAAGTGAAAGTGAAGTCGCTCAGTCGTGTCCAACCCTCAGTGACCCCATGGACTGCAGCCTTCCAGGTTCCTCCATCAGTGGGATTTTCCAGGCAAGGGCACTGGAGTGGGGTGCCATTGCTTTGATCTGTTAGGAGGTTGTAATTAAAAATTAGCAATAAATAAAATTGCTCTCTAAGCAGTTACTTGTATCAAGATGAAGTTGATTTCTTTAAAACTGCTGCTATTGCTGCTAAGACGCTTCAGTCATCTTCAACTCTGTACGACCCCATAGACGGCAGCCCACCAGGCTCCCCGGTCCCTGGGATTCTCCAGGCAAGAACACTGGAGTGAGTTGCCATTTCCTTCTCCAATGCATGAAAGTGAAAAGTGAAAGTGAAGTCGCTCAGTCATGTCCTACTGTTAGCAACCCCATGGACTGCAGCCTACCAGGCTCCTCCGCCCATGGGATTTTCCAGGCAAGAGTACTGGAGTCTGTGCAGATTTGTTTCTTAAGCACCGTGACTATGTGTGCTTCTCCTTCTCCACCCTCCCTGCTCCTCTCCCCCACCCCCTCTGCAGGACTGTGTGAGGCTTCCTCCCTGAAAGAGTTCCCTGGTCTCCTTCCTGGTATGGTGCTGTTTGCCTTTGGTTTGATGCGTGACTTGTGGTTATTTTTGGTGAGCATCTCACTGGGAAGCCACGTCAAGTCCGGGCTTGATTATGTGCCCCCACTTTTTAAAAAAATCCCTGTTCTTGTATTGTTGCATCAATATTAAGGGGGAGTCTTGTAAAAGCACTGTTAATTACAAGCAGTCACACGTTTCTGGCCAGTAGCACGTCATACTTAAATATGAGTAGTTAAAGGCAAGAGGATGCAAGCTCAGTTCTGGGGCTCTCTCAGAGTGACAGATACCACCCTGGGAAATCTTCAGATGTGTTTGTGAAAAATAGAATTTGTTTTATTTTTGAAAAGCAGAAGTAAAAGTTATTCTCAGGTAACTATCTGGATGAAATCACTGTGGCCTTGGATAAATCATTCCACTTTGTTAGACTTCAGTTGCATCACCTATAAACTAGGTAAAACAAGAATTTGCTTGTCTGTAAACACGAGGCTGGATGAATGTCCTCTGGAGAACTCATTATGGATATTTGATTTGCTAAACACTGAGCTGAGATGAAAGAGTTTGGACATAGGATAGTTGAAAGGGGTATATATGTGATTGTTGTTTTCAGTTATTTTCCATTGCAAAAAAAAATTGTGTATACACCAAAAAATACTTAAAACTTATATGCATAGTTTAACAAATAAACACCTATGTAACTATCACCAGGTGGATGAATAGGATGCTACTGGCTCCCAGAGCCTCTGAGAGTGCCTGATCCGTCCCAGCCTCTTTCCTCACTTACGTTTTACAGTAACTTCCTGCTTTCTCTCTAGTTTTACCATCTGTGTTTCCTTCTGCTCCTTTGAAAGTTACGTGCTCATTGTATTCTAAAAATTACAATATTTGTACTTGGAGTTTAAGGTTGATGAAAGCTTTCATTTCCCCTTGGGTAACACCAGGTCCTTGGAACACCCCAAAACATTTACCCCCTCCTCACTTATTTTCTCTCATTGCCGTGTCTTTTAATTCTGTATATTTTGAAGAACGGCACGAAATAAATTGTGCTACACAGTCAGCGTTCAATTAGATTTATTCGTGCGTTTGTCAGTGTCTTGCGCTCTTCCCTCCTTTTTGTGTTTCCAGTCTTCCGTCTAGAATCCCTTTCCTCCCGCCTGAGGTACAGCCTTTAGAATTTCCTTTGCTGATAAGGAACTCTCCCAGGTCTTGCATGCCTGAAAACGCCTGAATTTCACCTTCTTTGTGGAAGGATAGTCTTGACAGTTGCATTAGTTTCCTATGGCTGCTGTACAAATGTGGTGACTTAAATCAACAGGATATTTATCCTTGGAGAGTTTTGGAGGCTGGATACCCTAACCCCATGTCACTGGGCTTGTCTAGATGTCAGCAGAGCTGTGCTCCTTCCAGAAGCTCCAGGGCAGAAACGGTTTCCTTGCCTTTTCCAGCTTCTAGAGCTGCGTTCCTTGTATCCTGTGGTTCGTGACTCCTTCCTCCAGCTTCAAAGCCAGCATTGCAGCATCTTCAAATCTCCATCTCCTCCCACATGCCTTTCTCCTCTGTGTGGAGTTTCCCTCCACCTCTCTCTTGTAGTAACATTTGTGATTGTATTGAGGACCTACAAATAATCCAGGATAATCCACCCATCTGGAGGTGCTTAACTTAATCATATCTGCAAAGTCTTTTTTTTTACCGTATAAGGTAATATTGCAGGTTCCAGGGACTGTGACCTGGTTATCTTTGGAGACCATTATTAATCTTTGCACAGGGCTGTATAAAACTACATGTTGATTTTTATTTTCTTTCAGCATATTAAAGATATGATTCTACTGTCTTCTGGCTTCCCGTTTTAAACCATTTTTTAAAGTTGAAGTGTAGTTAATATGCAATGTTGTCTTAGTTTCAGGTGTATAGCAAAGTGATTCAGTTCTTTTTCAGGGTCTTTTCCCTTATAGCTTATTATAAGATTGTGAATATAGTGTCCTGTGCTATACCTAGGCCCTTGCTGTTTATCTATTTTATATCATCTGTGCTGTGCTGTGCTTAGTCACTCAGTCATGTCTGACTCTTTGCGACCCCATGGACTGTAGCCTGCCAGGCTCCTCTGCCCATGTGGATTCTCTAGGCAGGAATACTGGAGTGAATTGCCATGCCCTCCTCCAGGGGATCTTCCCAACCCAGGGAACCCAGGTCTCCCACATTGCAGGCAGGTTCTTTACCATCTGAGCCACCAGGGAAGCCCATACCAATGTATAGCTGTGTGTGTATGTTAATCCCAAACTCCTAATTTACCTCCCTGTTCTTTCCCCTTTGGTAACCATAAGTTGGTTTTCTATGTCTGTGAGTCTATTTCGGTTTTGTAAATAAGTTTATTTGTGTCATTTTTTAAGATCCCACATATAAGTGATATCATATGATATTTGTCTTTCTCTGGCTGACTTACTTCACTTAATTTGACAATCTCTAGGTCTGTCCATGTTGCTGCAAATGGCGTTATTTCATTCTCTTTGTGGCTGAGTAATATTTCGTTATGTGTATATACCTCATCTTCTTTATCTATTCATCAGCTGGTGCACAGTTAGGTTGCTTCCCTGTTTTGACTATTGTAAATTGTGCTGCTGTGATCACTGGGGTGCATGTCTTTTTGAACTAAAGTTTTCCCTGGTCCAGAGGTTAAAGCGTCTGCCTCCAATGCGGGAAACCCGGGTTCGATCCCTGGGTCGGGAAGATCACCTGGAGAAGGAAATGGCAACCCACTCCAGTATTGTTGCCTGGAGAATCCTATGGATGGAGGAGCTTGGTAGGCTACAGTCCACGGGGTTGCAAAGAGTCGGACATGACTGAGTGACTTCACTTTCACTTTCACTTTTCTCCCAACATATGCCCAGATGTGGGCTTCCCTGGTGACTCAAACAGTAAAGAATCTGCCCGTAATGCAGAAGACCTGGGTTCAGTCCCTGGGTTGGGAAGATCCCCTGGAGAAGGGAATGGCAACCCACTCCAGTATTCTTGCCTGGAGAATCCCATGGACAGAGGAGCCTGGAGGGCTACAGTCGTCCATGGGGTCACAAAGAGTCAGATACTATTGAGCAACTAATATACACACACATGCCCAGGTGTGGGGTTGCTAGATCACATGCTAGCTCTATTTATAGATCCTTAAGAAACCTCCATACTATTCTCCATAGCGGCTGCACCAATATAGGAGTGTTCCCTTTTTTCCCCTCACCCTCTCCAGCATTTATTTGTAGACTTTTTGATGATGGCCAGTCTGGCCAGTGTTAGGTGACACCTCACTGTAGTTTTGATGTGCTTTTCTCTTATAATGAGTGATGTTGAGCATCTTTTCATGTGCCTGTTGGCCATCTGTTTGTCTTCTTTGGAGAAATGTCTGTTTAGATCTTTTGCCCAGTTTTTGATTGGGTTATTGGTTTTATTTTTTATATTAAGCAGTATGAGGTGTTTGTATATTTTGGAAATTAAGCCCTAGTTGGTAGCATCCCTTGAAAATATTTTCTCCCCAATAGATTGTCTTTTCATTTTGTTTATGGTTTCATTGGCTGTGCAAAAGCTTGTAACTAGGTCCCATTTGTTTGTTTTTGGTTTATTTCCTTTACTCTAGGAAACAGATTAAAAAAAAAAAAAGTATTGCTTCAATTTATGTTAAAGACTGTTCTCTGTTTTCCTCCTGGAGTTTTATAGTACATGGTCTTACATTTAGGCAGTTACTCTATCCTGAGTTTATTTTTGGGTATTTTGTTAGAGAATGATCTAGTTTCATTCTCTTACATGTTGCTGTACTGTTTTCCCAGCACCGTTTATTAAGGAGACTGTCTTTTCATCATTTTATTTTCTTGCTGGCTTCCATTTTTGATGTTGAGATATTATCTCTCAGTCTGCTCATCATTTGTTTTAAGGTAATCTATACTTTTTCTTTAAGATTTTTAATCTTTGTTTTGATAAGTTAGATGTGTCTAGGTATACATTTCTTTATATTTATTCTGTTTGGTAGTCTCTGGGTCTTTTGAATTTATGGTATCTTTCAGTAGTTCAGGAAAATCCTTAGCTGTTATCTCCTCAAAATTATCTCAATCCCATACCCCCTTTCCTCCTCTTCCAGGACTCCAGTGAAATGTATGTTAGAATTTTTTACTATATTCTCCTTGTTGTAAACTCTTCTGTGCTTTCCCTGTTTTTACTTTTCTGTACTATATTCTGGATATTTTCCTCTGATCTTACCTCTGGTTTATAATTCTCTCTTCCATTGTTTTTAATCTGCTGCCAAACACTTCTATTGAACTTTTAATGTGTTACTATATTTTTTCTTTCCAGAAGTTCTGTTTGATCCTCTTCCAGATCTGCTTAGTCATGTTTTATAGTCTTAGTTATTTGTGAACTTGTTGTCTCATTTTTTCATGTGGTAAGCATATATAAACTTAATAAATCTATATCTGAAATCTGTCCAGGTCTGATTCTGCTCTCAATTGTTTATACTGGGTCTCACTCATGTCACCTTATTTCTCTATGTGTCTACTTATCTTTTAACTGTTTCACTGGTTATTGCCCTTAAAACATTTTTTGTGACTCCCTGAGGCTTGAAATAAGTGTACTGTCCTCCTTCTGACTGTCTTTTCAGGGCACTACAAGTTGGGGATCACATCAAACCAAATTCATTGCCTGTCTGTGCTGTACATTCTTGGGGTGAAATGTGCATGAGGGTGGGCCTGTGGCCACGTTTTCTCAAAATTATTTTCTCCACCTTCCTTTTCCTCCTCCTGCTCTGCTTCAGTACAAAGTAACCTCCCTTAGCCTGTGGAGCTGGGGAGAAGTAGAAGTGACAGATCTGTTCAGAGTCCTCCTAATTCTGAGAGTGTACTCTGGGACCCTGCTTCATGCAGGGTGAAGTGTCCAGTAAGGCTTTACATTGAATGTCTTCTTTGACTGGATATCTGCTACCCTTACCCCTCCAGTGTCTTTAAGGTGAAAGCAACTTGGGTACTCAAATAGTTCTCTGGTCTCTTTGAATTCAAGCTTCCCCTCAAAATTGGCCTGGCAGGGCTGCACCATCTTTTCAGCTCCTAAGTGCTTAAAGGTGATTTATCCAGTATTTTTTCTTTCAGGGAGAGGATTTATCTGAATAACCTATTACCTAACCTGCCCTTATGGGAAACAGCTATTCCATTTTTATTGTATGAAATTAAGCATTTGTGTTTAACAACTATGTTTACCCTTAGGAAATTTATAGTGCAAGAAGATCAAAGGAATGTAAGCCCATAAGTTCTTTTGTGTGTGTTAACAGATTTAGTCTTAACCAGTCAATCCTAAAGGAAGTCAACCCTGAATATTCATTGGAAGGACTGATGCTGAAGCTCCAATACTTTGGCCACCTGATGAGAAGAGCCAAGTCACTGTTAAAAAAATCTGACGCAGGGAAAGACTGAGGGCAGGAAGAGAAGGGGACAATATATCACGAGATGGTTGGATGGCATCACCGATTCAATGGACATGAGTTTGAGCAAGCTCCAGGAGATAGTGAAGGACAGGGAAGCCTGGTGTGTTACAGTCCATGGGGTCACAAAGAGTCAGGCACAACTGAGCGATTGAACAACAAGAGATTTAGCAGTCATGCTTTGGAAGACTGATCTGGAGTAGAAATTGAGGAGTAAAAGGTGTGAGTCTTAGATGGATTGTCCCAGTGACATTACAAACTTGAAGAGCCCATCTTGCTTGATACCATTTGTTCTTTCCTTAAGGTGTATCTTCAGTTGGTTAGCTAATAAGTTGCATCTTTGCCTTGAAAAAAATAACCACCAAAGGAAAAGCTCTCTTAGCCAGTTTCCCTGCCACCTCAGCCTGGTCCTGAACTGCCCTATAGTGGTGGAGGTCCAGCTTTTTCGAATTCGAGGCAGCGGTGAGGGCAGTTGGTAGAGACAGCGCTCGTCAGCAGCTGCCTGTCTCGTGGCCTGACGCCTGAGCACTGCGACGTGAGTCTGTGACAGTGAAGGTGGGTTGCTGACTCTGCCGGTGGATAAGTGCACATGCTTAGGCTGGGTTTATGAGTCCAGTCTTTGGCCTACCCTCAGCATCACGCTTTGACCAGTTGGTCTTGGATCAAGTCTTCAAAACTTTAAATCTCACATGTCAGGAATGAATTTTTGACCCCTTGGTCTTCCAATCCCAAATTTGGATGGAAGCCTCTGAAATGACAGTCAACATGAGGAAAAGCTTGTAAATCATTTGTTGATTCAGAAAACACTTAATGGACTTCTGCCACCTGGAAAGCATCATACTGGCTATTGCAGTATCCTTGCCTCCAGAATGCTTATAATCTTGCAAAATATTAAGGCTGATCACCTAAGAGAGAAGCTGAGATTGAGGGGGGACCTGAAGCTGGTTGTGAGGCTGATCTGTGATGTTTGTCATCCCATTGCTCATGAGGGTTGATTTGATGGGCCTGGCTGGCTGGAGTTCGCTTTCTTCCCCACATTTCAGGGAGCATCCCTCCCAAAACTGGGGTCATCTCTGAAAGTATGACCCTTTCACTGAGAGGCCTCTGTCCTTTGGTCAAGTATAAAGGTGGCCACGGTTCTCTTTTTAAGACCTCAGTTCAGTTCAGTTCACTCTCTCAGTCGCGTCTGATTCTGCAACTCCATGAACTTCTGCACTCCAGGCCTCCCTGTCCATCACCAACTTCCGGAGCCTACTCAAACTCATGTCCATCGAGTCAATAATGCCATCCGACCTCTCATCCTCGTCCCCTTCTCCTCCTGCTTTCAATCTTTCCCAGCATCAGGATCTTTTTAAATGAGTCAGTTCTTCACATCAGGTGGCCAAAGTATTGGAGTTTCAGCTTCAGCACCAGTCCTTCCAATGAATATTCAAGATTGATTTCCTTTTGGATTGACTGGTTTGACCTCCTTGCAGTCCAAGGGACTCTCAAGAGTCTTCTCCAACACCACAGTTCAAAGCATCAATTCTTCGGTGCTCGGCTTTCTTTATAGTCTAACTCTCACATCCATACATGACTATTAGAAAAACCATAGCTTTGACTAGATAGACCTTTGTTTGCAAAGTAATGTCTCTGCTTTTTAACATGCTATCTAGGTTGGTCATTGGAGAAGGCAATGGCACCCCACTCCAGTACTCGTGCCTGGAAAATCCCATGGGCGGAGGAGCCTGGAAGGCTGCAGTCCATCTGGTCGCGAAGAGTCGGACACGACTGAGCGACTTCACTTTCATGCATTGGAGAAGGAAATGGCAACCCACTCCGGTGTTCTTGCCTGGAGAATCCCAGGGACAGGGAAGCCTGGTGGGCTGCTGTCTATGGGGTCGCACAGAGTCTGACACAACTGAAGCGACTTAGCAGCAGCAGATTGGTCATAGCTTTTCTTCCAAGGAGCAAAAGTCTTTTAATTTCATGGCTGCAGTTACCATCCAAAAGAAATAAAGTCTCTCACTGTTTCCATTGTTTCCCCATCTATTTGCCATGAAGTGATGACTGGATACCCTGATCTTATTTTTCTGAATGTTGAGTTTTAAGCCAACTTTTTTTTTAAGACATAGTGAAAGACAAAGTGGAGAAAGATGGCAACCAATCTTGCTGCTTATCTTGGACAAAGCTTCATGCAGTCTTGGACAAAGAAACAAGAATTAATGAGTGATTTATGCGTCAGAATAAACTCAATTTTCGGGAAATCATCTTAGAATGGATATTGGAATTTGATTAATAAAACATGACTGGAGTGGAAGATGTGTTCTCTTTGCCAGTTCACTCAGAAATCACTGCTGGGACTTCCCTGGCATTCCAGCGGTGAAGACTTTGCCTTCTGATGCAGGGGGTGCAGGTTCAGTTCCTGGGTGGGGAGCTAAGATCCCACATGCCTCCTGGGCCCCCCCCCCAAAAAAATCCCAGACATGAAGCAGAAACAATATTGTAACAAGTAATGAAGACTTTAAAAAATGGTCCACGTCAAAAAAATCACTGTTGTGCATTGTTCTACACAAATGAGTTTGATGAACTTTTTAATTAATGCATTAAGAGTGCAGGTAGAGCTCAGGAGACAGTTGCCAGTGTGTGCCTTTTAGTGGAAACCGGCTTAAAATCGGATTTGTTTCTTCATCAAGAATTAGAGGATACACTAGAAAGATTCTCCAAGCCGCCCCTCTCTTTCTTGGCAAGCGGTCAGGCTGTTAGCTTCTAGCCCCCAGCTTCCTTGACTATGGGGATTCCTTCCTAGTTTGACTCTGAGTGCAGATTCCTCCTGCTTTTTTGTTTTCTGTTTGCCTGTTGCTCTTCTTTCATTGCACGTGCTCTTTTTCTGTGTCCTGCTCCTCTGTCTTACTGAGCTTTTTTGATCCCAAACAAGGATGACTTTGTATTCAGCTTGTTATGAAAGTTCAATAACATGTGACACGTGGTATGTTTTCCAGCTTTTATATCTTAATACTCTTCTAGCATTTAGCCAGGGGGTCATGTTTTGCTGAATGTAATACTGTTCCACTCAAATTTTAATTGAAGTAAATAGTAAAGCACAATTGTAGTGGGCCGTCCCGGTGCCTCCCCTGCCCCTCCCCACCTTCTCCTCCTACTCCTCCTCCCTTTCCTCCTCCTCTTCTCCCAGAGGAGGTGTCAGAAAGCACAAGAGTCTGCAGAGTAGTAAAATACCAACTCCTTTTTAAAATTTTACCATTTTTTTAATATAAATTTATTTATTTTAATTGGAGGCTAATTACTTTACAGTGTTGTAGCGGTTTTGCCATACATTGACATGGATCCACCACGGGTGTACACATGTTCCCCATCCTGAACCCCTCTCCCACCTCCCTCCCCATCCCATCCCTCAGGGCCATCCCAGTGCACCAGCCCCGAGCCCCCTGTCTCATGCATCAAACCTGGACTGGCGATCTATTTCACATATGATAATATACATGTTTCAGTGCCATTCTCCTAAATCATCCCACCCTCTCCCTCTCCCACAGAGTCCAAAAGACTGTTCTATACATCTGTGTCTCTTTTGCTGTCTCGCATATAGGGTTATTGTTACCATCTTTCTAAATTCCATATATATGCATTAGTATACTGTATTGGTGTTTTTCTTTCTGGCTTACTTCACTCTGTATAAATGGCTTCATTTTCATCCACCTCATTAGAACTGATTCAAATGTATTCTTTTTAATGGCTGAGTAATAGTCCATTGTGCATATATACCACAGCTTTCTTATCCATTCGTCTGCTGATGGACATCTAGGTTGCTTCCATGTCCTGGCTATTATAAACAGTGCTGCGTTGAACATTGGAGTACATGTGTCTCTTTCAATTCTGGTTTCCTCAGTGTGTATGCCCAGCAGTGGATTGCTGGGTCAAATGGCAGTTCTTTTTCCAGTTTTTTAAGGAATCTCCACACTGTTCTCCATAGTGGCTGTACTAGTTTGCATTCCCACCAACAGTGTAAGAGGGTTCCCTTTTCTCCACACCCTCTCCAGCATTTATTGCTTGTAGACTTTTGGATCGCAGCCATTCTAACTGGTGTGAAATGGTACCTCATTGTGGTTTTGATTTGCATTTCTCTGATAATGAGTGATGATGAGCATCTTTTCATGTGTTTGTTAGCCATCTGTATGTCTTCTTTGGAGAAATGTCTGTTTAGTTCTTTGGCCCATTTTTTGATTGGGTCGTTTATTTTTCTGGAATTGAGCTTCAGGAGTTGCTTGTATATTTTTGAGATTATTTCTTTGTCACCAACTCCTTAAACTTAGGATAAATCTCATTCTGTTACTTGCTTTTGTATATACATATGGAGGAAAAGTGATCACCTGTTGAAAAGTGTCTAATACAGTGTTAGAGTTTACTTTGATCTTTTGCAAAAGCAGAGAAGGAAGACAATGCAAGGGTTGGGCACAGCACTGTTGACTGACTGGCAGCAGTGATGAAAGGTAACCAGTGTTCTTGGAGGAGAATCAGGTCAAGGTTGGGTGTTGGCTACTCTGCTATTACGTGGGCGTGCCCAAAACCCTCAATCTCCCTAGGTGATCTCATGGGCCCGTGCTTGGATGTTACCTTGGCCTTTGGGGAAATAAGATGCAGCTGTTTGGCTGGCTAGTGTCCTCTGATCCCAGAATGTTGGGGTAGACCCTACTGCGAGTCATTTATGCAATAGTGTTTACCAAGCTTCTGCTTGTGCCAGGTATGGTCGTTGGGAAGGCAGCAATAAAAAAAGAGACCTGTTCTCATGGAGCTTATATTCCAGGGGAGTGACGGGCAATAAAGCACAAAATAAACAAGATAACTTCAGATATCGACAAAGGTAGGATAAAGGGACGGAGAGTGACTATACTTCCTTTAGGTTCCTGGGCCTGGAGTGGGCCTCTTTGGGAAGGGACAGTAGCGCAGGAAGCTGAGGCTGAGAAGGGGCCGGTCACATGAGGATCTGAAGCAGTGATGTCCTGTAGAACTTGCTGCATGCTGAAGATGGTACATAGCATGCTATCCAGTATGTGTGGCCTTGAGTCTCATGGCTACTGTGGCTGGTACAGCCGAGGAACTGAGTTTTAAGTTGCATTTAATATTAATAACTTAACTGCATGTGTTAATACCTACTCTCTTGGACAGTGCAAGATCTAGAGAAAGGCCTTGCAAGGAGAGGCCTTGCAAAGGTCCTGAAGACATGGGGCCCCTGAAAACCCAGCATGGGATCTGGTCTGGAAGCTGGGTCCAGTCTTCAAAGAGCAAATCGGGAAAACTTACAATTGCTTCCTGCCTCTGTTTTGTGAGCCCCTGGAGAACCTAGAGAGGAACAACAGTTAACCAGATGAGAACGAAAGGCCTCTGCCCAGCCAAGAACCTGCTTCCTATTCTAGGAAGGGCTCGTTCCCACATCGTCTGACTCACAGCTCTTGACTGGTTTCCTCGGCTCACAGGCAGGGCTGGCCTTTGTCTTGCAGGATGTAGCCATTACATAGATCTTGCTTGTTCATTCTGGGAACGAATCCTGTGTTTGTTCTTTCCTTGAACCTTTTTGTAATGAGAGGCTGGAACCTCTACAATTTTTCTTTTAAGGGGGTCTCTAAAGAGCCTCTTTAGAGAGGTGATGAGGTGAAAGAGGAGCGTGAAAAAGCTGACTTAAAACTCAACATTCAAAATACTAAGATCATACAACCAGTCCCATCACTTTATGGCAAACAGCAGGGGAAAAGTGAAAATAGTGACAGATTTTTGTTTTCTTGGGTTCCAGAATCACTGTAGACAGTGACTGCAGCCATAAAATTAAGACACTTGCTCCTTAGAAGGAAAGCTATGACAAACCTAGACAGCATATTAAAAAACAGAGACATCATTTTGCCAGCAAAGATCCGAATAGTCAAAGCTGTGGTTTTTCCAGTAGTCATGTATGGATGTAAGAGTTGTACCATAAAGAAGGCTGAGCACTGAAGAATGGATGCTTTAGAATTGTGGTGTTGGAGAAGACTCTTGAGAGTCCCTTGGACTGCAAGGAGATCAAACCAATCAATCCTAAAGGACATCAACCCTGAATATTGATTAGAAAGACTAATGCTAAAGTCAAAGCTCCAATACTTTGGCCATCTGATTCGAGGAGCCAACTCTTTTAAAAGGACCTTGATGCTGGGAAAGACTGAGGGCAGAAGGAGAAGGGGGCCACAGAGGACGAGATGGTTAGATGGCATCACTGACTCAATGGACATGAATTTGAGCAAAGTCCGGGAGATAGAGAAGGACAGGGAAGGATGTCGTTCTGCAGTCCATGGGGCTGCAATTTCAGACATGGCTTAGAGACTGAACAACGCCAATTCTGCATTCTTCTTACTTCCCTCCAGTTATCTCAGGGGCCAAAGCTCCAACTTTTCTGGCTTAGCTATTCCCTTCAACTCCCTGTCCCAAGCTAGGATGGCATAATCAGTCCTGGTTATAAAGAGAAACTGGTCTTTGGAAATAGTTTCACCATGAATTGCCACTTCTGTTGAAAAGGTTACGAAGGAAAAGAGGAAAGGAAAGAAGTGGGAAAAAAAGACCAGGAATGTTTGCAGTGGTTTTCTCACATGCCGTGTGTGTGCTGGGATCTCTTAGGCCGTGGAAACCTCTGTACCTCTTGGCCAAGAACTGGGCTATTCCAAGCAGCTTCTGGCTTATTCCGGCAGAGTAGGGGAGGGAGTGGATGCCACAGGGACCAGCTCTGCCTCTCCAGTGCATGTGGGGATTCGGCTCCAGCAAGATTCTCAGCCAAACACAGAGATGGAGTAGCCCGTCCAGGATCAGTGTGCTGCAGATTAGAGGAGGCCCAGCTGTAGTCCCTAGTCCAGGCCTGGCCCAGCTTAGTCATTGTGCTTGCACACCCCATGGAAGGTACAGTTACTTAGTCCCCCTCTGAAGGGTGCGAGAGACAGTCTGTGGGCCCAAGCCTGCTTCCGGGGGTTGAGCTGTGACTCTGTTCCCCTTCGGCCTTGCCTAGCCATCTGCAGTTAACTGAGAGTTCCTCCTCCCCACCCCCAGACCTGCATGGGAAGGAAAAGAGGCTGCTGCAGACTTCGGCTTTTTTGCTGTTTTTAATTGGAGGATAATTGCTTTAAAATGTTCTCTGTGTCTGCATTTCTGTTCCTGCCCTGCAGGTAGGTTCATCAGTTCTGTTTTTCTTGATTCCATATATTTGGATTCATGTATGATATTCGTTTTTCTCTTCCTGACTTACTTCACTCTGGCATGACAGACTTGAGATTCTTCTACTTCTCTGCTCATGACCCAATTTCATTCCTTTTTATGGCTGAGTACTATTCCATTATATATACATAAAACATTGTGTACAGGTACCACACGAGAAGCGGTCTCATGGCGATGACCTTGATCTCTCTGGTCAGAAGTCTGAGGTCCTAAAATGGGCCTTTGTTGACCCCTGAACAGTGTGCTGGCTCCTCCACCTACTTTGTACAAGTGCCTTCCTGGCATACAAGTGTGAAAACACACCTGAATCTTGCACTTGGGCCTCCACAAGAGAACATGGATGCCTCTCTCCTTCAGGTGCCTTGCCCTTACATCCTGGCATAATGGTTCTCCAGCGGAGAAGTGCCTGCATGGCAAGGAGCCTTGATGGACAATTTAATATAAGGGAATTCATTGAAAAGTCCTTATAGGCTAGATGGTGCAGTATGCTTGTCCAACTGAATTCATTTGTCCCTGAAAAAATTAAGTTTTTTTCCCCTGAAAAATAAATGTGCTTATTAAAGAAAAATTGGAACATTTACCCAAGGAGAAAGGAGGAAACAATGACCTAAGAATCCACCATCTAAACTCAGCTGCCTTGTTAATATTTTGGTGTGGTCTCTGATAGTATTTTTTTCTTTCTACCTAAGGGTGGCCTGGCGTGCTGCAATTTATGGGGTCACAAAGAGTCCGACACGACTGAGCGACTGGACTGAACTGAACTGAAGGCTTGTTTTGCCTTTTACATGTCTATGACCATAACGTATATACAATTCTGTGCAGTTTTTTTTTAATTAAAAATTTTTTTCATTGAATTTTAGTTTATTTACAATGTTGAGGTAGTTTCTGTTATACAGCAAAGTGATTCAGTTATATATATACATACTTTTATATGTCTTTCCATTATAGCTTATTACAAGATATTGAATATAGTTCCCTGTGCTATACAGTAGGACCTTGTTTATTTTTTTGTATAGCAGTGTGTATCTGCTAATTCCAAACTCCTCATTTATCCTTCCCACCCCTTTCTCCTAAATTTGTTTTCTATATCTGTGACTCTGTTTCTGTTTTAAAAATAAGTTCATTTGCATCATTTTTTTTTTAGATTCCACGTGAAGTGGTATCAATTTTTTGTCTTTGTTTGACTTACTTCACTCAGTATGATAATCTCCGGGTTCATCCATGTTGCCACAAATGGCAGTATCTCATTCTTTTTAGGGCTGAGTAGTATTCCATTCCGCACACACTCCCCCCTCTCCCATCTTTTTCATCCATTCATCTGTCAATGGACATATAGGTTGCTTCCATGTCTTGGCTATTGTAAATAGTGCTGCTGTGAAAATTGGAGTGCCTGTATCTTTTCAAATTAGAGGTTTTGTCTTTTGTGGAATTATGCCCAGGAGCGAGATTCCTGGATCATATGATAATTCTATTTTTAGTTTTTTACAGAACCTGGTTTTTAAATTAACATTCAACAGTAAGTAGATTATAGACTTCACTTTTCATGGCCACATGTTATGCCCTTAAGTTCCTGTGTGCTTAGCACTTGGATGTTTTGAGCTCTGAGGACTCTGCAGGGGCTGGCGGCCACCCGCTGAGTCAGTGATGAAGCCGGGGCTGTGAAGCAATGCTCCCACCTTCCCGTTCCTAATCTTCCGCTGCCTTCGCCATTCACCCTTGGGCTGTATACGCCTGCTGGTGTGTCTACTGCACATAGCCCCCTCCCCCACCTCCACTGATGGTCACTACACCGCCGGCTTTGGCATGTCCCTCCTGGAGCAGAGGACAAATGATCCCCTTCCATCGTGTCTCCTCAAGGAGCTCATAATCTCAGAATAAACAGCAGCATTTCATCTGGGACAGAACTGCCTCCTGCTTCTTCCAGCCCAGAGCCCCTGAGCCCTTCCCATCCACTCGTCAGCGCTGGCTTGGTGGCAGGAGAAAGGCAGAGCCTTAGATCTGTGTGTGGTGGAGCACTTTGTAGTAACCCTTATCCTAAGCAAGTCCCGAGTGTAATAAGATGAGACAAGAGACAGAGGAAGGGCAAAATGTGGCGTCACCTCGCGCCTCGAGGAGGACCAGTTGATCGTGGGAGGGGCCCAGGCCTGAGCAGAAATGCGGCTGCGGCCAGGCTGGCCGGATGCTGAGCGTCAGGACCTGGGACTGGCGCCTTTAGGTGTCTGTGACTGAGTGGGCGGCAGAGAGCCAGGGCGCCTGGGGCAGCCTGTGGGCTGTGACTAAATTAGGAAGAAGGCGCCCTCGGGCTCTCAGGGAGCTCAGTGGGCAAGTGGGCGGTGGACCGGCCTCTGGTGGGCAGCTGTTCAGGCAGGCCAGAGTGGCCTTCACTTCGACTTGCCAGTGGCTGCAGGAACGTCACCCCCTGAGTGTGTGGAGAAGAGCCTCCCCGAAGCTGGTGACCATCGCCCCCCACCCCCGATCCCCACCTAGGAGTCTCAGGCAAATAGAACGCCGTGAGCTTTCATCCCTCAGCCTCTCTAAGCTCTTTTGGGAAGGTTTTACCTTGTAAAACGCCTACCCTCCTGAATAGTTTTGAGCAGGGATTATATAGGATTCTGGGCATCACAGATGAACATCAGATGGTCCAGACAGGACACGGGGCGATGGCAGCTCTGTTTAACCTGGCGACGAGGCATCTGCAGACAGCAGCATTTGACTTCGAAAGTCATGAGAAGGTTTACTTGGTTTGATTAAGTATTATAAAGAGAAGAGGAGGAAAAGTGGCAGGAGAATGGGGACTCCTGGGGAGACAAGTGAGCAACTTCCTAAGTAATTAAACTGTACATCAGGCCAAGTCCATCAGGCGACCCGTGGTCTCCTGTCAGTGCCTCACAGAGGGGCTTCTTGCCTTTGTTCTCTTTTCTTCCTTCCTTCCTTCTCCACCACCCCCCCACCCCCGCTTTTGGTGTCATATTTTTTGCGAGACTTTTAGAGGTACTTCGCTGTAGGATATTTTCTCAGCAGCAGCACTATTGCCGTCTTGGACTGGTAGTCTTTGTTTATGGGTCTGTCCTGAGCATTGTAGGATTTTAGCAGCGTCGCTGGACTCTGCCCAGTAGATACCAGTAGTGCTCCCAATTCTGAAACAAAATGTCTACAGTGTACCCTGAGGGACATTCACCCCCAGTTACGGGCCCCTGCTTATAGCAGAAGACAGCCAGTTCTTCCTGCTGAAAAATGTTGCAGTTACAACTTGGGATGGTGAAATGATGAGTCACTTCACTCCATCTCCTCTTGCTTCACAGAAGTTTTAAAAAGAGAGGCCAGCCAATCAGGAGGTTTGTAGGTTGGGAGTCAGTGTGACCACGCGGTCTGAGGCGGCTGCATTGCTAAGCGTCGTTATGGGGTCCTTTTAGGGTTCTTCAGGTCCAGACCCAGAGTCAAAACCAAGCAAATAAACAAAGCACTCTCATCACCGCCACCCACAAAAAATAGGAAAGTAAACCAGAACCGAAGGCTTTGGAATTTTATTAAAAATGGCCTCATGATTAGCACCAGACTCCCTCCTTCAGAAGCGGTCTTAGGCGTCCTGTCTGCGTCGAGCTGGCCTGGGCATTGATATGTGAAGAGGCTGAGAACATGTGGTATAAACATCGACTGATATTGTTTGCCATTTACACTCAGCGTGTGTAATGCCACAGGAATGGCTCCTGGCGGCATGTGACTCTGCTCCAGCCGGGTGTGCGGTGCCCGGGGTGCTCCTTCTCTTTCGCTGGCTCCCTTGCTCGCGTCCCCCCTCCTCTGCCCCCTTCCCAGACTCGGGAGAGTCTAAGCGGACGCTTGTCATGATTGGCATGCAGAAAGCTGGTAGAATGTCATTGGAATTTTCTAGGGAGGCACACGCGCGACACCCAAAATGACTCCCGGCTTCGGTGGCCTCAGGTGAGCCTTCCATGCCAGGAGCCCTGGTCTTTTTCAGAAAGGTAAGGTTGCATGACGTCATCCTACCTTTCCCCAGCCCAAGCGGGAAATCAAGGGTTTGGTTTTTTTTTTTTTTTTAATTCTCTAGTCCGGGCAGCACTTCTGACCATGTTCTTGGCGCTAAGCATCTGTGCATGAGTATGCGATTTGTGTGGATCCCCACCCCCTTCTGTTTAAAAAAGTTGTAATAAATGATTCATAACGGCAGGGGTAACATGTGACCTAAAACAGCTCCTCATGACCCCAGTGAAATCAGCGATCCCAATGTCAAGGAAGTCTAGATGCTCTTTTTACGCTGGTTACTAAACTCTTTTATAAAGAAAAGTCGCGTGGCTACGGGAAAACAGATTGCGTTGTCACCAGATCGGAGGGAATGGAAGGGGACATTTTCGAAATCCCGAAACCTTATGAATTATGAGGGTCTCCGAAGGTGGAGGTTTGTTGTGTTCATTGCTGGAACTTGTCGATGATGGAAAATGAACTTTAAGGCATTTGAAATGTCCCGTGTCTGTTGAGTGCAGAGTCAGACTCATAAACCGGAGGGGAGTGCGGTGTTAGGATTCACGAGCAGGGGTGTTTTGCCAGAAAAGCACGCTCACAAGTCGCTTCTGAGCACCTCTGCAGGAGCTGTGATAAGCATTTCAGCAACTTTAGATATCTTTAAGTTACAAAGCAAAACTATATTAACAGTCCTCAAGCAAGTACATAAACTTATGTCCTGAGGTTCAGGGGACATAGTTGGACATGGATGTGGAGGCTCAAGCACAACCAAACATGACTCACCTCATTTCTTCATCTGATGCAATTAAAAGTCGCTTGGACACATTAGAGAGAGGAATACTGGTTCTCTGCTTGCAAGTGTGTCAGAGCAAATCCACACTCTGGTTAAATGGCGTGTATGATGTGTCTTACGTCGTGGGAATTTTTTTAACCTTAAAAAAAAATCCAGATGTTAACTTTACTATTGGCTTCTGCCTTATATGCATTGGAATCTTTTTTTTTTTTCCTCCTTTATTTTTGTGCACTTTTTTGTCAAGATGTCAGAAAACTGAAGGGGAGAGGGTTAATATTTTCACACACTCACCCCTCCCCCACACACATACACTAACAGCTGCCATGTATGATTTTGTGGAATTTGATATTTTGAACAAAATGACTTCCTTATTTTCCAGAGTAATATAATAATCAATTTTACCATAGAGGACTGTGTACATGTCAAGCCTTGGCTTCCCCTAATTAGCAATGGATGGGGTGGCGGGGAAAAGGGCTGGAGAACAGTTTTGAGTGAAAAGCCAGCCATTGGGTTTTAGCCATTCTTACTTGCCTCAGCCAAGGCAGTTCTCAGTCTTGCTTGGATCTGAACCACAGGTTTAATTTGCGGTGATCTGAGAAAATGGCTACAAGGGCACGCACACATGTAACCGAGATGGTCCTGTCTCTCTGTTGTTGCTTTTTGTCTTTCATCCTCTCTCCGCAGTAACTTTCATAGGACCACAGCTTTGTAAAATAGAGTCAAAACTCAGAAGTCACCTACATAGAATATTCTCTGCCTTGGGTGGCACCTGTGTTTTGTCGGCTGTAGTCAGAAAGGTTTTTTAAGGCACCAGAAACTTCCCTCCATTTTCTCAAACAAATAGTTATATGGTGTATTTATAAAGTCCTATCCATAATACTCTTATTTACTCTAAGGAATTTAGAAGAATTAAATTCCCAGAACACAAGGAAACGTATACCTCATACTCCACAATGAATCACTTAGCATATTCTGCTAAGGTCTCCGTTCCCATGGGCTTAGAGACAATCGTAAATCCAAGTGAGTTGAATAAGTGTTTGTTCACCGCCTCTAATTTGCCCGGCACAGAGCCAGACAGACACTCAGGAATTTGAAAGATTTTAGGATGTGGATGATGTCTTCAAGGTGCTTATCATTTAAAAAGCAAGAGTCATACGCCAGCCAGCAAACCTCACCCAGCTTCCTACAGCAAAAACTATTTATATACTTTGGGACAAGTCTTGCCACAAAAGATATTTTTTGAATTGTGTGAAAGATACTTCAGTCTAGCTAAGAAATATTGATCAATTGCCCGCTGTGTTTGTGACCCTTTGTGGGCTGATAAAAATTTCAATGTTTATTCATAAGTGCAATTTAAGACACATGGTCGTGTTGTTTGTAGTGACAGAAATGGCCTGTGGGGATCAAGGTAAAGAAGAACAGATTGATACTATTCCTTTAGAGATTGGTGAATCTCAAACTTTGTTTCCGATTCCTCTGAAATCTCCCGGGGTAGCTATTAAAAATCCCAATGCCTAGGGTGAAAAGAAATCTCTGGAAATGGGGCCCGAGTATCAGTATCCTAAAAAACACCCTGAGTAATTGCTATACCATTGAAAGCTAGCAATACAGATGATTTTATCAAAAACTTTGTTAAGTCTAGGGTGAGTTTGGAAGGTAGGCTTTCTCTTAATGATGATGTTGCTTGACTAAAGAACTTTTGACATACTGGAGTCTGAGTCCTCTGTCCTCTGCATCACTGAACTCAGTGTTAAATGGAGGTATGCTTTCTTCCTAGTCAACAAAGATAACATAACACTGAGCCAGTCAATCCACTAAATTACCTGAGGTTTGTGGACCTTGAACATTTTGATTCCAGGAGGTCAAATGTTGTTGAACATGCCGACTGAATCTCTTAAAGGAAGTTAGGTATAAGAATAACCACATTTTTGCAGTGTCTAAAACCCCCCACAGAAAAGGAAGCCCCTTCCTGGGGTACTGCACAATTAGTAGATAGAAGTGGCTCCTAAAAAAATACACCTGTTACTAAATTCTTTATAACCCACTACCATAGATTCTTAGAGTTGGAAGGTCAATTCAAGCTTGTCTAGTTTAGTGGTTCTGAACTTGTTAGAAACACAAATTCTCAGGTCCCAACTCAGACCTCCTAAGATAGAAACTGGGGGTGAGCCCAGCATTTGTGTTTTGAAACTTTCCTGATGCCCCTTCCCCCAACACCTGAAAATCACTGCTCTGGTTTCACTTTGTCATTTTACAGACATATCTGTTAAGCAGAGGTTAAGTGCCGCTGAAGTTACCCAGGACTGGAGAAGCAGTAGAGGCTAGAAACTCGATTTCTCAGGGCCAAAATCTGTCTACACCGTGGCCAGATCATCCTCACTTTTCTGTGTATCATGAGTAACAGCTTTAGGAAAACACCCACTATCCTAAAATCACAAAGCATAAAGGAGCTTTAAATGTTGTCTCATTTGACCCTCCCATTTCACAGATGAGAAAACTGAGGTCTGCAGGGCGAATTGATTGCAATAAGATATACAATTATTCGTGGCAGAGCCTGTCCAAGAAGTGGGTTGACTTACCAACAAAAACTGGCTCTCTTGGCCTCCTCCCAACAACACCTCTTCGGTTTCATAGGGACTCCTAGTATTTAGCTTAAATTACACTGATTAAAATGTCCAGGGCAACAGTCAGGCAACTCTAGGAAAGGACCAGCTTTATTGAGTGAGAATTTAAATTCTTTAAAATTAAACTTTTATTGTGATTTAATATTAACTTGAATTTTATAATCTTCCTTGTACATTTACCAGAAAAAAATCAGTGATATAAACTGAAAATAAAAGTTAGCAAACATAGGGACCATTCCTGGAGCATGTGTTTCATCTCAGAATCGAGTAGATTAGACACATAGCTCCTCAGATCGCACACTGAAATTGCATTTTCTTCAGATTTAGTTAAAAGGAAAAATGTGGCAACAAGTCTGTTGAATATTTTAGAATTCTATCCTTGATGTGGATGGTGGTTATTTACATAATTTTGACAGTGTTCAAAGACTGAGTCTAATCCACATTCTCCACGGAGCTTCATCTTCAAAGCCTTGTAGCAGCGCACATGGAGCACTTAGCCAGGAAACAAATTGAGAATGTGATACACAGCTATTATCTCCGCACGCATACACACGGAGCAGGTGTGTACAAGTATGGATGTGTTTATTGGTTCCACACACCTACTGTGTGCCAGGCACTATGACATGAAATGGATGCATAATTACTGCTTTCAAAATGACCGTGGGGTATTAGATGAGGACATTAGATGAGTGATTGAGTAGATAATTATTAGTGAGAGTGGTAGGAGTTAGAACAGAGTGTAATTGAGGCTTAATAGAACTGTAGGGCATTATGGGGGATGACAGAGGAGACACCAGCACACACTGGATGGGGGCAGAAGTCAGAGAGGGCTGCCTGGAGGAGGTGCCATGTGAGCTGCATGTTGAAGGATGGAAGTTATCCAGGGAGGGGGAGTAGGGAGGAGGTGGTCCAGGGGAAAGGAGCAGTATATGCAAAGGCGTTCATGTTTATGTGCACACTGTTCTTCACTGGGGCTAGCGACCTATAAACCCCTAAATATTTCATTTGCATGTAGAAACATTATCATTTGGCTTCTTAGAGAACTTAACAGTTTTTAAACATGCATTTCAATTTTTTTTTTCTTTTTTGGACGTGCCCTGGCTTTGCGGAATCTTAGTTCCTTGATCAGGGATTGAACCTGGGTCATGACTGTGAAAGCCCAGAGTTCTAAAACTGGATTGCCAGGAAATTCCCTTAAATATACATTTCAAACAGCTTGTTTTTCCGTCTCAAAGACCCTGATGTTCCCCAGAAGAGTTAGTGGGTTGAGAGGTCACCATATCTTATGTCACTGAGAAAACAGTAAGATCTCTCCTAACCCCTATATGTCAAATTACCCCCTCAATTTCATCCTTCACAAAATGAGTGAAATTCTGCATGCATTTCCTGAAGAATTATGTCTCAGGCAAACCAACTCCAGACCCAAAGTACTTTGAGCTTCATTTTACTGTGGAAGCCTGGTTCTGTCTATGGAATGCTTTGTAGAAGAGAGCATCTTATGGCGAGGCACTTTTGATATTTCATTTACTCAGTCTTCATGGGTAGAGTTGAGAGCTTGTCCTTGTGCAGAACTGCCTGCCCAAGAAAACAGTTAGAAGAAATTAAATTATTTCATGCTGCCTGGACTGCAACATGTCAGTCTAAACCAAGTTATATGTAACAACAGTAGTGTATCAATAGTTTCTTTAAAAGTATTCCCAGAAGCTAAAAAATAGCTTAATTTTAGTGAGCAGTATTAATGATAATTATTATTCAGTATTATTCAACTAATATTATTATTATCATCACTGCTTTGCAGAACACCTGCACATGATGTGTGATCTTTATAACAGTTAGTAAGGCAGACATTGTTATCTCCATTTGACAGATGAGGAGATTAAACCTTAGAGTCATCAGATTTCAAAGGTGGAAGAGGCCTTGGAGATCCTTTCATCCAGCTTTCTCATTTTACCAAAAAAAAAAAAAAAAAAAGAGGACGTTGACTGATATATAATCCCACCGGAAGTAAATAGTAACTGCAGGTCCAGGCCTGGATCTTCTGATTTCTAGCTCACCAAGTTTTTCACTGTATCATGCTGCTTTCAATTTTCAGTGTGTAAAAAGAAACTTGAAAGAATATGTATTTGTTTCTTAAGAGAAATATTGTTGAAACCAGTCTTATGTGCTGTTCTTTAAGCTCATGCAGGTATAGAAAAAGTCTCTTTTATAATTTTTCTATATATAGATAGGTAAACAAACAGATATATAGGTAAATAGATACACAAATCACATGTGGATGTTATTGGGGGAGATGAATGTGGAATTCGACTGGGCAGTCTCAAAGGGATGTCAGTTTTGTCTGTATAATTTTATTCTTTTGATAAAAAATACTTGGGGTCAAAATGACTGTAATGGTAGTATTTGTTAATTTTGATTGATGAGCAATGAATTAATAAGTATTTGTTATGTTCTTTAGATTTTTATAGTTTTAAAATTCAAAACAAATACTAATATGAAAAATAAATTACTGCCTACAATATCATCATTTCATAAAAGAAAGGATATTTTAAAGAAAGAAATTTGGTACCAAGGAAAGAAAAGAAAAGCCAAAGCTAAGATCTAGTTCTTGGTGGTTAAGTTGACATTCATTCGCTCTTTGCTTGAAGTATTTTCCTGTTATGACTCTAGCAGGATGTGTATTCATTTCTCTGCTTCTGCTGCGTTATCAGTTCTCTTTTTCACATTTCAAGCACTTCTAATAACTCTGGCAGGACAGGCAGGCCCTCTCTTGTCAGTTATAAAATCGCTAGCTGCACCTTCGTGACTACATGTCCCCCAGGTTCTGAGAATTTTAATCTGATTAAAGTGATAGTGAGTACAATGGACCAAAAGGCTGGTGATTCGATATCAAATGTGTTATTTAAAATCACATCCTGACTGTGTTAGCTAAACTTATTGTGATGATCACTTCATGTCATATACATATATCGAATCGTTACGTGTGCACCTAAACTTATAGAACGTCGTAAGTTAATTTGAACCTGGGTCTTCTGCATTGCCGGCAGATTCTTTACCATCTAAGCCACCAGGGAAGCCCCGTGTGTTAGTTATATACCTATAAAGCTGGAAAAAATAAAATGAAACACTATGAGAATTTGGGGGGAAAAGCACAAAATAAAGGAAATAGCTTTATGTTTTAGTAACTTTAATTAACCCCCCCCCAAAAAAAAAAAAACTGGCCTCAAGGAAATAGATACAGGAATGTGGTTTTATAAGCTCCCTTTAATGAAATGTGTAAACCGGGGATAGGGTACTGGTTGAACGTAAAAAGACCCTCATTCAAGTCCCAGCTAAGTCCCTTATTTGCTGGATGCCCTCATATGATTCATCTGACCTTTTTTGGTCTCACTCAGTCTTCTTACTATAAACTAGAAATGGTCATACCGCGTTTACCTAATCATGTAACTGTCCTGGAGGTCAGGTAGCTAATGAGGTGAAAACATCTATTAACACTCCAACTGAAAATCACAAAACAAAAGAGAGATAATAGGATTATGATTGCTGTTATGAATGTGTCATGGTGATATGAATCATCACATGATAATGTCATGGCTAAAACCCAAACATGGGATAATGCCAGCATGGACCCAGTCATCTCAAAATTAGTCACAGAGGCCGCTCGAGTGATAATCCAGGAGCCCTATTGTTACCAGGAAGGCCGCACTATCAAAAAAGTGTGTGATCTCACTCTTCGCCCACGAAGAAGACTCCCCTGATGCATGTTGATGGGGGCGCACCCCCACAGCGGCTGCATCAGCCCCAAGGAATGAGGATGAAGACTGGGGTCCAGCCTCGGCTCTCCTCTCTCTAGCTGTGTTGTTGGGTTAACTTACACATATACCAACTACTTTAGGTTTCACTTTTTTCCCCTGTAGAATGAGTGGGTTAAAATCAATGACCTCTGAGATCTCTTGCTCTTACGTTTGTGATAACTAGTTGCAGTTTGGAATTCCGCCCCAATATTACTGTGGTCTCATTGTCATCTTTGTAACCTGACATTTAGGGGCTGTTCCTAAGGGTCACATCCTGACCTAGCTTCTAAGAGTGTTGTAGCAGAGTTGAGAGCTTGTGATTTGAGGTTCCACTCCCAGGAAGCAATCGAAAGCCTGTCCCTGACCCTGACCATTGCTCTTGATTTGATTTGGTTGCTCTGTAAGCTGTGAGCAAACCTGGGAAAGCATTCTCGTGTCGTGAGCTCTCTCGTCTGGATTATATTTTATATCTTAGCACTTAAGAAGAAATGGCATATTCATTGTGGTCTGGAAAGGGCGATGAGTTGAACTGGAAATGAATTTAAATTCCTGATTGTTTATTGTGGAAGGTATGGTGCTTACTGAAAGTGTGACTGGTCCAGTTGACAAAGGTACCGTTGTGCTCTGGACTTCAGTTCTTGGCTTCTGCTTCTGGATGGACAAACATTACCAGGGAAAACTTGGTGTGAGTTCATACACATTTGTACCACTACACTTCAGCTGCGTCCTTGTGTTGTTTTACGGCTTTTAAATCTATTGTTAACTACTCATCCAGTTCACCAAGCAGCTGTGATTAACTCTGTTTTCTCCAAGTCTCGTCCCCACCCCTGCTATTCCTCTCTCAGCACACGTCTGTGTTTACTTTGTAAATTCTTTTTTTTCCTCAGTGTTTACATCTCTTTTTGTTTTATCTATCTCTGCCTGTCTCTAAGGAAGATTCGTCCTCTCTGCCTTGGCAGAGCTCACCTGCCATTTGCCCTGATGATGGCTGTGATGCTGGTGATGATAGTCACTGCAGTTATGGCAACACGTGTTAAGAAGACTGGTAGTGGTCCTGGTCTCTGCTGCGTTGGTTTAGTGGCTGCTTACTATATGGAGGAGCTGTGCAGACAGTTTATGTCTACCCTGTCATTTAACTCTCAGAACAAACCTAGAGCTTGGACATAACCATCTTTAACAATGAGAACTGAGGCTGAGAGAGAATAAATATTTGCCCACAGTCACAAGCTGATAAGTGGCAAACTGAAATTCATATCCAAGTTGATACAAACTCTGAAACCTGTGCCCTTAGCCTCTGGGCAGTGCTCTTTACATTCCTACCCGCCATATGCGACGCAGAGCGCAATCACATTGGTATGGTTGAAAGTGAAAGTCGCTCAGTCGTGTCCAACTGTTTGTGACCCCATGGATTATACACTTCATGGAATTCTCCAGGCCAGAATACTAGAGTGGGTAGCCTTTCCCTTCTCCAGGGGATCGTCCCAACCCAGGGATTGAGCCCAGGTCTCCTGCATTGCAGGCAGATTCTTTACCAGCTGAGCCACTAAGGAAGCCCAAGAATACTGGAGTGGGTAGCCTGTCCCTTCTCCAGATGATCTTCCCAACACAGCAATCGAACCGGTGTCTCCTGTATTGCAGGTGGATTCTTTACCAACTGAGCTATCAGGGGAGCCCTTGGTATGGTTCAGCTCTTGGTACACCCCAACATGTACTCCATTAATATGGCTGAATCAATTTTACCCCTTTCTACTCTGAATCCTAGTGGCAACGAGGTCATCTCGTTGTGAGTGATAAATATCACTTCCTCTATAAAGGAATGTTTTCTGAAAAGGAAGAATATGTTGTGATCACACAAAAGATGTTCTCTTTCCAATAATCTCTGGCCAATGCCATGCCTTTACATCTGTAAGTGCCAAATAATTTACAGAGCATTCTGACAACTCCTTACTGAACCCCAAATCAGCCCTCATGATGTAAATGAGGAAAGACTGTAACTTCTCTTTTCATGGTTGAGGACACTGAGGCTCAGAGAGACAAGGTCTGTTCTCCACTGTGACGCAGCTGATAAGTGCTGAGTTAGGGCTGGATCCCTTGGTTCCTACCCCGGTTCGTAAAGGGCAGCCCACAGCCCAATATGTACTCATTGTACACTCACCTCCTCTCCAAGTGAAAGGAGACCAGAGAACTGTATCTGTAATAAAGAACTTTTTCTCCTGGGGGATAATGAGTATCTGGAATAAAGCCAGTTCTCAGTACAGCAAAATTGGCTTGTTAGGTGCTGAGAATTGAAAGGCGTTGCTTAGAAACTCCCAGGTGTGGGCCAAGACATTCTGTCCCCTCTCACAGGAGCACCTGTGTGGTCAGCACTGGACCTCCAAACCTGTAGGAAGTTGGGTCCCTACTCTTGTGGGGACTCTCCCCTGGCACCCTATTCACACTTCGTGATCACAGGGCAGGGCTCTTAGTCCACCCAGGATGGGGGAGCATTCTGCTTCCTGAATCTCCAGGAAACAGGCCTCTTTGGTCAGCAGATATACCAAAGTGACCGCCCGAACTTTCCTTGAGTGACCCTTCACCTCCAGCTGAGGAAGCTGGAGAGTGACAGGGGACTCTTGATTCGATGTGGGACCACGGAGGGAAGCAGCCAGATTCCTTGCAGATGGTTCTAGTAGGCTGCTTTTCTTATTATTTTTATTAAGCACCTAAAGGAGATGCATTGGTTCATGGAAAGAAAAGTCCAAGCAGATTCAGGGAAAGCCGGCTCAAGGTGACTCCCAGAGTGGACTGGCCCATCTCCAGGCCAGTGTCTGTGGGTTAGCTTTATTCTCAGGCAGCCTCTCCTTAAGCGGTAGCTTAAATTCAGCCAGATTAGCAACCCAGGCATGGCATGACAGGATGACGAGGGTCTGTCTCTTAACGGCTCCAATAGCATCTGGGAGTGTCCATTCCCGAGTCAGTCACGGTGGCTGGGGGCTCTGACTGGCTGGATCATATTGAGTAGACATTACTATTCCCATTTTATAAATGAGAAAATTCTGAGGGTTGGAAAAAATTAAGCGATTTCCCCCCATCATATGTCTCTGTGGCATAATCGATTAGCCCATTCAGCCGTTAACCAAAAGGTTGGTGGTTCAAGCCCACCCATGGCTTGTTTTCCTCTATAGCATTTGTGGCTCCCCTAATGGCTCAGACAGTCAAGAGTCTGCTTGCAATGCAGGAGACCGGATTTGATCCTTGAGTCGGGAAGATCCCCTGGAGAAGGGCATGGCAACCCACTCTAGTATTCTTGCCTGTAGAATTCCAAGGACAGAGGAGCCTGGTGGGCTACAGTCCATGGGGTCGCAGAGTCGGACATGACTGAGCCACCAACACTTCACTTCACTTCCCCCATCACACCACCAGTAACAGGTACTTGGAAGCTGGTCTCTGACCACAACTCACCTTACAACTGCCTTTCACCAACAGCTGATGCATCTTTGCACATGTGGGTGGATTAATAAACCCAGACTGTTTCAAAGGTTTTGTTCAGAGTTCAGGGACAGCCCTTGAGTTGGTCTTTTGTTTCATTTGTTACATTGCTCTGAGACATCTGAGGCTTGAACCACTTCCTGCCTGCCTTGCTGTTTTGTGCTTACCTCCGTGGGAATATTCATCTTCTCTGCACTGATCTGTCTCCCCCGTGGTCTCAGGACATTTCTCTTTTTCCATCTCTAGCAACTTTGCCTGGCACATAATAGGTGCTCGATCCATTCTGGTTGAATTGAACTCGTCCATGTCCTGTTGACCCCCCTCCTGGAGTTTGTTTCAGAGCAGAGGCTCTGCAGCCCCTGTGTCCTGAACACTATCCTTTCCTTTCAGAACAGGATGGACTATGTCACAAAAACTTGCTGAATTTCCAGCACCTCAACTTGAACTGAGGAAAGACTGCCTCAGTTACTGTGCTCAAATATTAATCCATCATCACATCCTGCTGGGTACTCAGCATAAAATGTGGAAGAGCTTTGGAGCAAAGAGTGAGCGTTGGAGACAGCTGTTGGCCGCCCTGGGAGATGCAATATGTTGCACATCCTTTCGACAGTATGGAACTAAATCACCAGAAACAGTTTTCATCTGGAACTCCTAAATCTCCCAGCTTATAAAGGAAACTTGTTCTCCTTTACATTGCATTTTATTTTTTAAATTAATGAGAGAAATGCTGCTTTAATTGGGAGAAACAACCAACCTTCCCAGTGAGTAGGGACCCAAAGTTTTGGATGTTAATTGTGCACTGTGAGTTCTTTGTTACAATGAATGGCTCTGGAAAGGAAAGGAAACCTCAGCTCTGGGGACAGTGAGCCTTGTGAATGAACCCGAGTGGCTGTGCCGAGAGTGGACCAGCCCTCTGTGGGGCTGTGTGGTAGGCATTCTAGCTCTGTGCCAGGTGCCCAGGTTCTGTGCCTGACTGCGCTACTCTCCCTCCCTCCCCGGATCTCAGGTTTGATCATGTGACTGTAGACAGAGCTGCTGCGGAACACTGAAGAGAGGATGTGGCAGAGGCATAGAACCGTGTTCCCTGCCCACTCCCCAGACAAGAGGGCATCCTTGCTGTCATCACTGGAGCTGACGGGTTCCAGAAAAGCCTGCGGGTTCCAGAAAAGCCTGCGTCTCCACCTCTCTCCAGGGCTCAGCAAGTGCCTTGCCTATGGCAGGGAGTCAGCATCTCACTGAACAAAGAGGAGGACCACAGAGAAATATGGATGGAGATGATTTGGTGATGAAATAGTTCTGAAACTTAAGACTTTTGGAGGCAAGGCTGTTATGTCAGCCACTAGAAGCTGGCTTGAAAGCTCTGGGTTCTGATTAGATGGGTTTTGTGTGGCTTTGGGCAAGTCACTTTCTTTGTTGACGAGAGGGGTAGATGAGTCTCCCTAAGGGTCTGCAGTTCTAAGCTTTCTCAGGGTGCCATTGCTCCAGCTGTTTAGAGAAATCTGACTTGGAAAAGGAAGAGACCTCTGTATTGTTTTGGCTCCTGGCTAAGTTCCCAGAGGATCTTCAGATCCTGGGTCAGATGGCCTGTACTCCCCAGGACTGCTGTGGGCAAGCGTTCATACCAACAAATCCAGCCGATGTCCCCATACCCACCCCTGCCTCTCTGTGTGGAAGCCTCTTTCGCATCTCACTTTCTTGGCGGATTGTTTTAGTTTCCTATTGTGTCTGTAACATGTTACCACAAATTTGTAGCTTCCAACAATACAAATTTCTTACGCTTCTGAGAGTCGGAAGTCCAAAGTCAGTCTCACGGGACCAAGGTGTCAGCAGGGCTGGTTTCTACTGAGCCTCTAGGGGAAATTTTTTCCTTGCCTTTTCCAATTTCTAGAGACCACTTGCATTTCATTGGCTCATGGCCCCTTCCTCTGTCTTCGAAGCCAGCAGCATAGCATCTTTTCTCCTCTCTGTCTCTGCTTCCATCCTTATATCTTCTCTCTCTGACTCTAGTCCTCCTGCCTCTATTTTATGACTGCTGTGATTACACTGGGCCAGCTCAGATAATCCAGGATAACCTCTCATCTCAAGATTCTTAATTTAGTCACATCTGCAGAGTCCCCTTTACTATGTTAGGTAAGATTCACAGCTTCTGGGGATTAGGGTGTAGAGATATTTGGGATGGTTCATTATTCAGCCTATCACAGGGACTGTCCATTTGACTTCAAAACGTAGATTCGGGGACTTCCCTGGTGGTCCAGTGGTTGAGACTCCACCCTTCCACTCCAGAGGGCATGGGTTTGATCCCTGGTCAGGGAACTAAGATTCTGCATGCCACATAGCACAGCCAGATAAATAGAAATAAAAAACACTTCATTTGAAAAAAACAAGCACACAAACCTAGATTTGGACAGGGAGAGGGTGTATTGGAACTCCTGCTCATACCTGAGTAAAGTTCAAGCTGTATATAAAAACAAAATCCATTTGCTTTCTGCCTATATTTAGATTCTCTTTCCTTTAATTCATCCATTATCTGCCTTCTTCATTCTGTTCATGGCAGTTACCAGGTGCCCACCAAGTTTAAGCAAGGGTGCCTAGAAAATGCGAGAATCTCTGAGAAATGCTCCCTTCCCTGGTGGCGCTTGTGTCTAAGGGAGGGTGAAAGGCACATAAGCAGTTACCTTCAATACAGGGCAGTGATGCAACAGTGACAAACTGAGGTGGTAGGAAGACAGGAGGGTGACATCAGTCCTGTCCTTTAGGGTTTCAGACCACATGCCCCAATTTTTGGCTCAGAAGTTTGATTGTTATACACACCCGAATTTTATTTTTTAATTTATTTTTATTTGTAATTTGTTTTGGCTGCACCTCGTGGCGTGCAGGATCTTAGTTCCCAACCAGGGATCGAACCTGTGTCCCCTGCAGTAGGAACACAGAGTCTTAACCACTGGCCCACCAGAGAAGTCCCTGCACCTGAATTTTAAGTTACCAGCTCTGATAAGCTGAGATTTTAAGACTTTTTAAAAGCAGGATGGTGTGTCATTTCTTTTTCATCTAAAGGTCTTTGGTTCAAAAGGGTATCTGATTCTGATGATTCTTATGAAACCACTTCTACTCAAGGTTGATTCAAGTTGGGGACCAATTTGCCAGGCAAAGTGGAAGTCGAGAAGAAAATCTAGTCGGTCTTCTTAATTTCTGCTGCATGTGAATGAGTAGATGTCTGTAACCTGGGCCATCCTCAGGAAAGCACTCGTTTCCCATGGCTGACTTACAAATACCCAGCGAGGCTGGCTCTCCCTGTTGGAAAGTTCTTCCCCACATGTCCTTTCAGAGGCGAAGGGGAATCTCCAGCGAGAGCTCCCTCCATCCCAGAACACAGTTTTAGAAAATACAGCTGACTTCTCTGGGAAAAACAAAACCAACCTTGTCTTACTCTCGTCATGGAAACCAAGTTGGCACCTCATTATCGCCTTGTTAGCAAGGACAGGCTGCATCGGTACAGACCTGGTAGGAAGGGTTGGCCCTGTGTGGGCAGGGTTTTGAGTTAAGCTTAATTGCTCCTCTAAAGCCCAGCCACTTAATACTACACAAGTAGAAATCTATCACCAGCCTCTACACCATCCTCCTGTGCCTTTCACATTCTCGCCTACGTAGACAGTTAGTACCTCTCCAACTCTGCTGCTGCCATGATGTGTGCCTGAGCCACAGTGGGGCCACCAAGGCTTGGCTGCAACCAGCACAACTACCCACAGGAGAAGAGGTCTGTCACCAACTTTAACCTCGACCCCTCCCTGCCACCCTGCAGTATCTTAACATGCAACCAGCCCGTTCTGTCCTTGGAGCACAGCAAGGCTGCTGGCTGAGGGAACATCCTGTCTCTTTAATGACACAGCAAATACTTGATTTCTCATAGAATGAAAAAGAGTAAGCCAAATCTGTTTTTGTCTGGCTCTGAGATGTGTTTTGTGCTTGAATTTAAATGTGGGGGTGCCTAATGTTCTGAGAACTCACTTTGGACAAAACAGGGAAGCAGCCCATGAAGAGGGCTGTGCCCTTTCTCTTCTTTGGAAAGCCTGACTCCTTGGTCTTACTCACCAACAATGGGCATTTGTTAAGTAGGTCACCTAGTCTCTCTGAGCTATAGGTTCTTGCCCTGCAAAATTAGGATGAAGTTACCTACCCCATGGGCTCCCCAAGTGGTTCTAGTGGTAAAAAAAAAAAAAAAAAAATGTCTGCCAGTGCAGGAGACCTAAGAGATGTGGGTTCAATCCCTGGGTCGGGAAGATCCCCTGGAGAAGGAAATGGCAACCCATTCTAGTATTCTTGGGCTTCCCTGGTGACTCAGATGGTAAAGAATCTGCCTGCAATGTGGGAGACCTGAGTTCAATCCCTGGGTTGGGAAGATTCCCCTGGAGGAGGGCATGGCAACCCAGTATTCTTGCCTGGAGAATCTCATGGACAGAGGAGCCTGGCGGGCTACAGTCCATAGAGTGCAAAGCCTAGAACACAGCTGCAGTGACTTACCACAGCACATAGCACTACCCACCCCACAGGACTCACGGAGAGGTCCAGTGAGACAGCACAGACAAGCACCCGCCACATGGCGTCGCAGTAAATGCGAAGAACCTCTCCCCCTCACCTGCCTCCCCAGCCTGCCTGTGCTCATTCTCTCAGACCAGTACAGAGCACCAATCCAAAGTGGGAGAGGTGTGACATGCCAACCATCTCTCTCTTTTTCCTTGCCTATGCCTACCCTCTGGCCCTTTCCCTTTGTTTCATTCTCATCAGACTTGTGCTGTACAAAGCCTTGTTAAACAGTGGACACCTTGTTAAACGGTCCCAACTTTTCAGTTTCGCCCCCACACTTCCGTAGGCATGCTGAATGTATAGCCAGGTCTGTCCATGATAACCCCAATCTCAATTGCACAGTTCCATTCTTCCCATTAAGATGTCCTGAGAATTCCAGTTTATCAACATCCCGAACACATTTCCTGATTGCACTCACACCCCAGAAGGGGAGTTTAAGACCAGGAAATACAGGGTCTTACAAAACGGCCCTGACAACGGTAACCACATATACCATGAAAGGGAATGTCTGTTCCCTTTCTAGTTCACAGGTCCTGATGTTTGGTCTAGAAAGTACCATAACCAACCAACAGAAGTCACGTGAAAGGCACGTGTCAGACAGAACACCCCCGTAATAAGATTCTGTGAGAGCCCACCACCGCCTATGATCGAAAATTCAGGTTCTTCCCTTGTAATTTTTTTTATTTCTTTTGCTAGTTGGGTTTGAGAATGGATTGAAGGACACATGAGTCTTGTTGCTTTTGGATGCGAAATGAGGACAAAGATAAAAATGTGTTTGGCACAAGTATACACACACAATTCATTCTATGTGTAATTTTGAAGACTCCTTTTTTCACTTAACATTAAAGTAGATGGATTTTCTCTTGTCACCATTTTTTTTCTTTGTAAAGTATGACCTGACCAAATTCAAGATGATGTCTGTCACTGGCAATGATGAAGGTGGGGTGAGGATGGAGAGACCAGATGCCCAAGGAGGACTTAGTGTGGTGGAATATCTTCTATCTTAAACCTGATGATGGGAAGACTTCTTTGAATGTCTTAAATATTGTATAACACAATGGAAACTCTTGCACCAGTAGTGAATGCTTACTGAACATTTCATTCTGCCAATGTATTATAGTTTACTCGCTTTAAAACTCACCTCCCTGCTGTTATCGGATATTTGTCACTTTCAACACTGGACTCTTAAATAATGTAGTTTTATTAAACATCTTTGTGTATCAAGTTTTGTCTGCATTTTAGCTTGTTTTCTTAGGGCATATTTATAGGATTGAATTGTTGAGTCGAAGCGCCTGTTGCCAGACTACCTTTGGGCAAAGTTGCATGAGTTTAGATTATCACTGATCTTGTGTCCATTCCACTTTATCTCACCGGCACTGAGCGCTGTCATTTATGTGTGTGTGTATTTGCTACTTCGGTCGGCAAATATTTGTTTCTAATGGTTTAACTTTATCTCTTTGATTACCAGTGAGTTTGAACATCATACCTTATAAGAATGTTTTTTGTGTGTGTTAGTCGCTCAGCCATGTCTTTGCCACCCTGTGGACTATAACCCCCCACCAGGCTCCTCTGCCAGGGGTTTTCCCAGGCGAGAATAATGGAGTGGGTATCCATTCCCTTCTCTAAGGGATCTTCCTGACCCAGGGATTGAACCTGGGTCTCCTGTACTGCAGGCAGATTCTTTACTGTCTGAGCCACTTATTGGAATTTAAAAGATTATTTCACTGATGTGTATGAGCACAGGTTTTTGCAGACTGGATCATATGTGGGGCCTGTGTGGGAGGTCTTGTTTGTGCGGGAGGGGGGACCACAGACAGCAAACAAGCAGCCCGTCGCTTGCCAGGTGGAAAGCAGCCGTGCATCTAGCCCTTTGTCTCCTCGCAGTGCCGCCAAGCTCCTGGACAAGACCCCGTTCTCGGTCAGTAACCCGAACCCGCTGCTTCCTTCGCCCGCCAGCCTCCAGCTGGCCCAGCTGCAGGCTCAGCTCACCCTCCACCGGTTGAAGCTGGCACAGACAGCCGTCACCAACAACACTGCGGCCGCCACGGTCCTCAACCAAGTCCTCTCCAAAGTGGCCATGTCCCAGCCTCTCTTCAACCAGCTGCGGCATCCATCCATGATCAGCGCCCCCCACGGCCACACCGGGGTGCCCCAACACGCAGCCACCATGCCCAGCACCCGCTTTCCCTCTAACGCACTCGCCTTCTCACCCCCTGGCCAGACGCGAGGCCCAGGGCCCACGGTGAGCCTTCCCAGCCAGCCCCCCAACGCTGTGGTGATGCACCCCTTCATGCCTCAGACCCCTGCCCAGCCAGCGGTCATCCTGGGCCTTGGAAAGACTGGGCCGGCGCCCGCTGCCACAGGGTTCTACGAATATGGCAAAGCCAACACTGGCCAGGCATATGGCTCTGAAACCGACGGTCAGCCCGGCTTCCTGCCAGCCTCGGCTGCTACCTCGGGCAGCGTGACCTACGAAGGGCACTACAGCCACTCAGGGCAAGATGGCCAGGCTGCCTTTCCCAAGGACTTCTACGGACCCAGTGCCCAAGGGTCGCAGGTGGCAGGTGGATTTGTGGCTGAGCCGGCCGGGGCCTTGAAAGGCGAGGTGGGTCCCCTGCTGCAGGGTCCAAACAGCCAGTGGGAGAGCCCCCATGGGTTCTCTGGCCAGAGCAAGCCTGATCTTGCGGCAGCCCCCAGCCTGTGGCCCCCACCCCCTGGCCAGCCCTACGAGCTGTATGACCCCGAGGAGCCCACACCAGACAGGACCCCTCCTTCCTTTGGGGGTCGGCTCAACAACAGCAAACAGGGCTTCAGCGGAGCCCGGAGGCGGACCAAGGAGGAGCAGGCAGTGCTGTCCCTGCGGCCCCTGCAAGCGCATGAGCTGAATGACTTTCACGGTGTGGCCCCCCTCCACCTGCCGCACGTCTGTAGCATCTGCGACAAGAAGGTGTTTGATCTGAAGGTGAGTCATCTGAGACCTGCTCGGAGCTCCAGCAGGAGCCAGGGGAGCTGGCTACCACAACCCAACCCTTGCTGTTCACAGGCCAGGAACTGTGACACTTGGGGGTTGGGTGACAGGATCTTTCCATAGCTACCCTTGATTAAAATCCTTGGTATTAGAACCAACAGGAATTTCAGAAATGTATCAGGGCCAGTCTCTTGCTTGAAGGCAAGTAAGAGTCTTACTTGTATTTATAGATGAGAGGGGATCAAGGGACCCAACCTGGGTTATGGAAAAGGGACTCAGGAATTAGAGCCTCTGCCTCCTTGAAAAGGGCTTTTCTCTGTAGAGCACCAGGAAGCTTGAGAGTCTGTGTTCCTTGAGAACATATATTGTACTGAGTACAAACGGAGAAAAACTTAGCAGAATTTTGAGTCAGACAAGAAAGTCATTCTCAGATGGGACCTAGACAGATTATTATAGAGGGGCCTCAGCTTCTCCATCTGCAGAATGGAGGTAGAGCCTCATGACACCTTCCCAGCGGTTGGAAAGTGCTTTGGGCCCCTGCAAACAAAAGCCCATACTAGTATAAATTTTCCCCTAAAATGTATTGCTGATGCAGTAAAATATTCCAAAGCAGTAATAATTACAGTTAGCATACTCTTTGTCTGTATCAGCAATAACTCTCCAAGAGAGAGACACTATTATTATACCCATTTTACAGATGCGAAGACTGAGGCCCAGAGAGATGAAATGATTTGTCCAGGACCCCATAGTCAGAAAGTGGTGGAGTGGAGATTCACACGTGGGTCTGACCTTCCCAGAGCCTGTGCCTCTTAAGCACTGAGCTGTACAGCCTCTTGTCTCTTGTCCCGTCTGCAGAGCACAATAATCCCTGTTTAGTGGGCCACCCACCACGGTGTGTCTTTCACCTCTGCTGGGTCACGTCATCCAAATGCATCCCAATCACTCCGGTGGGACATACCTTCTCACCTCCCATCTCTGGAGGGGTCTGGCTAATATGGGAGGTGATGGAGGATTGAGCCTTTTCTAGGGCTTTCCACCTGCCAGCTTCTCCTATAGAAATGCATTGATGGGACCAAGGGCCCACTGAGAGGGGAAGAGGGAGTCAGACTCATGAATCTGGGCTCCTGTCTGAGATAGACTTGGGATATGCAGGTAGATGGTAGTGGGGTGAGGGCTGGGTAGGGCGGCAGGAGCGGGGAGGGAGGAGCCTGGATGGTGGGGGAGGAAGGGTGGGAGATGCACCTGCGGGGCTGGTCCAGCGACTGGGTGCTCTGCACTCCCTGTGTTTAGGACAAAGCCTGCACTCATCCATTGCCTTCCCATGGACTCAGTTCTACTTCGGTCATTTTTCTTTCCTTCTGGCCTAGGACTGGGAGCTGCATGTAAAAGGGAAACTACATGCTCAGAAATGCCTGCTCTTCTCTGAAAAGTAAGTGCTGTCCAGGAGGACAGGTCCTTGCATGTTCTCAGCAAGCCTTCATCGAGCTCATACTGTGTGCTTTGCACCATTCTTGCTGGGAAAACAGAGGACAAAACAAGCCAACCCTGTGCTCAAGGAGCTTATACTTAATGACAAGGGACAGATGACACGCTAGTGAGGTATGTGTTGGGGTGGCGAAAAAGTTCTTTCGAGTTTTTCCGTGACACCATACAGAAGAACCCAAATGAACTTTTTAGCCAACCCAGTAGCATCTCTGGTGGTAAATGCTAAAGAGAAAACAGAAAACAGCATCAGGGCAGAGAGAGAGAGAATGTGTGTGTGTGTGTGTGTGTGTGTGTGTACGTATGTGTGTGTGCATTCACTCACAGGGCTGGTGGCAGGGAGACCTCACTGAAGACATACCAGGAGGGTGTGGAATGAGCCATGACTGCCTGCGGGACCAGCACTCCCAGCAGAATTTGAAGAGCCTGGTGTGGTCCAGGGATGCTCAGCAGCACCAGTGTGAACAGCACAGAGAACCTGGGGGGAGGAGCCAGGGAAGTCGTGGGGCCCCATCCTGAGCACTTTGGCTCCTCGAGAGGACTTTTACTTTTGGTCTGAGTGCAGCTGGAGCCCTGGAGGGCTGAGCAGATGAGGAATGAGCTCTGGCTTCATTGACTGGGACCCCAGCTGCCATGCTGAGAATTCATGGGGTAGGGGGCAAAGGCAGATATCTGGAGACCGATGTCGAGGGTGTTGTAAACCCCACACCGAAAAGAGGAGCTCTGGCCTGGGGAAGTAGAATAGAAGATGGGGTTAAGCATTTAGAAATGAGCTCCTTCAAAAGGCCTCTCTTTCGTATTCACAATAACCAAAAGGTAGGAAGCAACCTAAATGTCCAGGCTAGATGAATAGATGAACACATGTGGTCTGTGTTTACAGTGGAATATTGTTCAGCCTTCAAAAGGAAGGGATTTCTTACATGTGCAACAACATGGGTGGAGGTTATGCTAAGTGAGATAAGCCAGTCACAAAAGGACAAACGCTGTATGATTCCACTTACAGGAGAGAACTCAGATTCATGGAGACATAAAATAGAATGGAGGCTGCCAGGGCTGGAAGAGGGATTTGGGGGTTAGTGGTGAATGGGTAGAGAATTTCAGTTTTACAAGATAGAGTTCTTCTGGAGCTGAATGGTGGTGATGGTGGCCAAACAATGTGAATGTAGTTAATGTTACTGAACTGTACACTTAAAAATGGTTAAGATAGTAAGTTTTAGGTTCAGTTCAGTTCAATTCAGCGGCTCAGTCGTGTCCGGCTCTTTGCAACTCCATGAACCATGGCATGCCAGGGCTCCCTGTCCATCACCAACTCCCAGAGTTTACCCAAACTCATGTCCATTGAGTCGGTGATGCCATCCAACCATTTCATCCTCTGTTCCCTTCTCCTCCTGCCTTCAATCTTTCCCAGCATCAGGGTCTTTTCCAGTGAGTCAACACTTTGCATGAGGTGGCCAAAGTATTGGAGTTTCAGCTTCAACATCAGTCCTTCCAATGAACACCCAGGACTGATCTCCTTTAGGATGGACTGGTTGGATCTCCTTGCAGTCCAAGGGACTCTCAAGAGTCTTCTCCAACACCACAGTTCAAAAGCATCAATTCTTCTGTGCTCAGCTTTCTGTATGGCCCAACTCTCACATCCATATATGACCACTGGAAACACCATAGCCTTGATTAGACGGACCTTTGTTGACAAAGTAATGTCTCTGCTTTTTAATATAGTCTAGGTTGGTCATAACTTTCCTTCCAAGGAGTAAGCGTCTTTTAATTTCATGGCTGCATTCATCATCTGCAGTGATTTTGGAGCCCCAAAACATAAAGTCAGCCACTGTTTCCACTGTTTCCCCATCTATTTGCCATGAAGTGATGGGACCGGATACCATGATCTTAGTTTTAGGTTATTTAACACAATTTTAAAAATTGATTTAAAAAATCATTTCTTTTCTGGTTCCCCATCTTTTTATTATGGTAAAATTCACATAACATTCACCATAGTAACCATGTTAAAGTATACAGTTCAGTGGTACTTAACACATTCACAAAGTTGTGTAAATAGGACGACTCTCTAGTTCCACATTTTCATCACTCCCAGGGAAACCCATACCCCTTAGGTAGTCACTGCGCATCCCCTTCCCCACCCCCAGCCCCTGGAGACCACTAATCTGCTTTCTATTCTCATGGATATGCTTCTTCTAGACATTTTATATAAATAGACTCATAATAAGTGACCTTTTGTGGCTTTTTTCACTTAGCATAATATTTTCAGTGCAACCCACATTGTAGCATACGCAGCCTTTATATGGTTGAATAATATTCACATATAAACATTTCGCTTATCCATTCAACTTCTGATCTATATTTGGGGTGTTTCTACCTTTGGGCTGTATGAATAAGGCTGCTGTGAACATTTGTGTACAAGTTTTGGTTTGAACATCTATTTTCTACTCTTTGGGGTCTGAGTGTCTTAATGAAATTTCTGGGTCACATTCTTTGTCTAACCTATTGAGTAACCGGTTCCCCTTTCTCACCCCCTCCAGCGCTGGTGTGCGGTGTGTCCTTGGTCCAGCAGAGGGAACTCTGTGTGCCTCTCCCAACAGCACAGCCGTTTATAACCCCGCTGGGACGGAAGGTGAGGAGGGGCCCACGGGTCAGCAGCTTGAAGCAGAAAGCAGTTTCCCAAAGGCTTCTTTTCTTTCTTTTTTTTTTAAAGATTTTTTTTGATGTGGACCATTTTTAAAGTCTTTTTTAAATTTGTTACAATACTGCTTCTGTCTTATGTTTTGGTTTTTTGGCCGAGAAGCATGTGGGATGTTAGCTCCTCAATCAGGGCTTGAACCCAAACCCCCTGTGTTGGAAGGCGAAGCCTTAACCACCCGACTGCCAGGGAAGCCCCCTCCCAAAGGCTTCTTGTGCCTCATCTTTACTAACCAAATGTCCCCCATGAGCCCTCCTTAGACATCTGTAAAGCAAACAGATCCCAAGATGCTAAGAGGCATTGGACTTGCTCTCTGGGCTCTTTGATGTTTTCTATATGTTTTAGACCTAAAGCTTTGCTGGTTATCGGCACACTCAGAAGTGTAATCATGCCAATCGCTAATCACTATATTAAAAGGGAATTTTCACTTTTTCCCTTCCTGCTTCTGTCCTGATAATGACTTGTTGGGGGATAGGGGTTAACCCAGTTATTTATTATTATGTTTGCCTTACAACTTTTAAAATTTTCTTTTTTCTTTTGAATGATTTATTTCAAGAAAGAAAAGCTAACTTTATTTTTAAAAAGAACTTTTGGCCAAAAAGTCATTTTTATTTTTAAGTGGGGGGGGGGGGGAATGACTCTTGCACATATCCATAAACAAGGACTTCTGAAGGTCAAGGAAATGACTGGGTTTTCACTCGATTTTGTGTAATTTGCCATTTAGATTACACCTCAAATCTCGGAACGTCATACGCGACCATTCCTGCGAGGTCGTTTACTCAGTCAGGTCCCGCATTCCCTTCAGCTTCCCCAGGGACAAATGTGAGTACAGAAGCGTTTTCTCCGTTGTCACTTGTCATCATCAAAGCATTTTTACCACCTTCTCTGCCTGGTTGTAGAGGTGCAGAGGGGGCTGGCTGAAGCAGGTACAGATGGTGCTTAGTGAAGCGCAGGAAAGCAGAGGCCAACGCTGTTTAATTCAGTCCAACTGGGGTTGAACACACAGATTAAAAATCTGACTTAATTTCTTCAAATTGAAAGCACTCAAAGACTTTCCAGCATTCAGTCCTGGTTTAGAAAAAAATAAGTTTGAGGTCTGTGTGTGTGTGTGTGTGTGTGTTGTGTGTTTTCTAGCACTTTGACATTTTCCTTCAAGTTTCAATTCTGAAACGTGAACAGAAAGAGAAGACGTGCTTGAAAAGTCAGGGCTCGGCGCTCGTGGTTATTTTTGGCTCCTTGGGGAAATGGTGACATCTGCATCACGCTTTTTTAGTAGTGTTTGTGTTCCTTCTTCCCTACAGTGTGCACTTTGGTCCCGAAGCTCTAAGGGCTCATCCCTTTTTTCCACCAATTGTCACAACTTGCTCTCCCCACTTGCTTCTCCCACTCTGTGTAGCCTGGTCTCCCAGGAGCTACCCAGCTTCCTTTCCTCCCTGGGAAACGCGTAGAAGGGGGTGAGCCCCAGAGCCCCCCAGAAAGCGAATTTGTTGTTGCTCAGTCGCTAGGTCGTGTCTGGCTCTTTGTGACTCTGTGAGCTATAATACACCAGCCTCCTCTGTCCCCCACTGTCTCCCGGAATTTGCTCACATTCATGTCTATCGAGTCGGTGATGCTGTCTAACCACCTCATCCTCTGCGTTTGACCGAACCCTGCTTGAGAGCGAGTGTCTGTGTGGTTTTGCCTGAATCTGTGGGGTTTTTTTCCCCAGTTTGTCATGTGAGCAGCCGCAGGCTCTTTCTTCTCCAGCTCAGGAGAGCCAGTCTCCCCACATGCCATCCTCTCCACGCGTCAGGGCATTAGAGCAAAGCTTGGGAAGAGCAAGCTGAGATGTTTAGGTCTAGACCCTGGGTGCTGAATGAGTGGGGAGGTGAGGAAGTTCATGATGAGAAGCGAGGCCTGCTTGGACCGCAATTTCTGTTTGTTTGTGTTTTGGGGAGAAGTGCTTCAAGGGGGCGCCCCTGTCTGCAGCCCATGTTTTGGTGAGAGAGAACGTTGTGGCTTCTCTCTGCAGTCTTCAGATGGAAAGCCACGCCTGGTCAGCAGCAGCTTTGGGTCAGTCCCAGGAGAGCGGGTGGGTTCAGTGAACCTGTCAATTGTCTTTGAGTCAAATGCCGGATTCCATGACCTCGTGTCCGATGCAGGCGCTGGCAGCTCTGGCACGGCTCCCACCCCAGGGCCTGTTTCCCACACTGTGGACCGTGGAGCCAGCTCTCTGCCCACTCTGAGACCCCAGCACTGAGCAGAAGGGGCTGCCACCCAGATCGGGGAGGCAGGACTGGGGGGCAGGTAGGCCAGGGATCTGGACACAGGAAAGAGAGACTGTGTCAGATGAGCCCTTTATAAGGGGCGGGGGCTGAGTGGGGCGAGGAGAGAAGGGCACCTCTGTGTCGGCCTGTCCCTTAGCCACATCCTCCGGCCCCGACCAGTGAACCACAGGGCCAGAGCCCAAGTTCAAGTCCCAGGTCTGGAGCCCGCCGCTGTGTGGCCTCAGACAAGTCACTTTACTTCTGGGAGACTCCTTTTCCTCAAGTGGGGCAAATACTCCCCTGATAATGACTTTTGAAGTTAGGTTTCCATTTTGGCTTGTGAGCCTTCTGATGATGCCACTGACCTTGGAGCATCTTTGTGGCCATTTGAGCACTGTCTTCTGATTCGACGGTCTGAGTGGTAAGGTGGGCGTGAGGCTCAGGCCAGACCAGTGTTGTGCTGCCCTTGCGAAGGTCAGAGACCATGTCGGTGACAAGAATTGGTGAACCGTGCAGCGTGCAAGCAGTAATAATGGCTGGTATTGAGCACAAGACCATTTAACCTGCTGTGGGGAAACCCGTGCTGTGGCCAGATAAACCTGCACTCTGTCTGCTGGCCGCGTGACCAGGGGCTGGCCTCAGGGTCAGCGTTCCTGCCGCACGACTCTGTCTGGGAATCCCTCTAGTCCCGTCTGCTCCCCCTGAGAAGCTGAGAGTTCCCACGGAAGGGCTTTACCCAGGCAGGGGGCAGACACCAGCAATGTGCTGACTCGTGATCATTTGTGAGTACAGCTTCCTCTGGACGCCTAGAGATGGGGCGTTCATCTGGCTTGAGCCTGAGAAGCAACACAAGAAACATTTTTCTTTCTGTGCTGTGGCAGCAGAAAGGTGATGGAAAGCCCAGACATAGTCAGATGATAATCACAATAGCTGTTATTATATGGTGCTCAATACTTTCTTAGCATTTTTGTATGTATTAACTCATTTAATCTCCTAGACAACCCTCTGAGGTGAGGAACCGAGGCACAGAGAGACTAAATTACCTGCCTAAGGTCACCCAGCTGGTAAAGGGCAGCTGTGGGATTTGAGCTCAGGGGACCTGGCTCTAGAAGCCTCACTGTTAACCGCTAAGCCCTACTGCTCATCTCTGGGGTCTCTCCATCACGATGATTCTCTCCTTAGTACATTCTCCCCTGCCCCTCCCCAGCTTCCACTCCACAAGTTGCTTAGCAGGCTCTCAGGCTGTCTTGGGGGTGATGAGGTCTCCTTGGGCCTCAGTCAGCAGCTGTCGTGGAGTAAAAGGTGAAGAGGCTGACAAACCTGGCAGCCGAATTCTTCGGCACCGTGACAGGGTTTCCCAAGATGAACCCAGACTTTTGGAGGCATTTGTACACACTCAGTGGAGGCGAAGAGGTGTCATCTGACTCATTTTATCGTTGTAAGTTGTGATGTCTCTTTGGTCACATGAGCTTCCCAAGGATATTTGGAGGGACGAGGACAGAGCTTGCCCCAGCTGGTCCCTGCAGCATCTGTGCCCGTTCATCCTGCTGGTCCTCTTGTTGCTGTTTCTGACAAATGCAATCAAATGTAGGTGTGTTTCTTTAGAAAAACCTAAAATCCAAAAATATTGACTTGTGAAGACAAGCCGAGAAATGAGTTGATGAATCCACTACTGAAAAAATACTCTGCGAGGCTCCTTTAAGTAGTGCTAGAGTCTCTCAGGGGAATTATTGATTCTTTTTCTGTCTGCAGTTGCTGGTCTCCAAAGATAAGCAGATACACCAGGGGTGGTTAATCTGTTACCGAAGGGCGCTTTTTTCAGGCTCCATGAGTGCCTAGGGAGCTCCTGTTGCATATACACTTCTCTTGTGTTTCCTGCTTACATAACGTATGCTTTTTGTGAAAACTCAAGCAGAAAAGAAATATTTAAAGAGGACACTGAAATTCCTCCCACTTTCCCCGCTTCCTGCCCCCATAGAGACCCATGAAGGCTCTCGTGCCTTTTCCTCCAGAAGTGTTTTCCAGTTGAGTGCCAGGGCTGTTGCTGCCTGATTCCGCTTACATACATCTTTTCAGAAACACGTTTTGAGTAAAAGCAGGAAACACCAGGACTCAGCCACTGTCACATCACTATTGTTTGTGGAGCAGAGAACAGTTCTTCCTTCTAAAAAGTATGTGTTTTAATCACTCAGCCATGTCCAACTCTTTGCGACACCATGGGCTGTAGCCCGCCAGGCTCCTCTGTGCATGGAATTCTCCAGGCAAGAATCCTGGAGTGGGTAGCCATTCGCTTCTTTGAGGGATCTTCCTGACCCAGGCAGAGAACCTGGGTCTCGTGCACTGCTGGCAGATTCTTTACCATTTGAGCCACCGAGGAAGCCCTCTTCCTTCTAAAGCCCCCTGTTTTTAAGCAGGGAACAGCCACACGGGGTTCCATGGCATGACGGAGGCTTCAGGGGGTATCTGAACTGCCACAAAATCTAAAATGACCACGCCACCTGTCTACTGGCTGAATTTGCACTTATCTCAATTCGGTAGAAATGCAAGCCTTTCCGTGTTTATTTCTGACAGAGATGGGGCACTGAAGTGACGGTTGTGTGCTCTGCTGAGGGTGGGTGATTTGTGCCTGTCCCTGGCCCCTCCCCTCCAACTCCAGGATCCCGGGAGAAGGGTGTTCACTTTCACTTAAGCTCCTGCCGTGTGAGGGAGCAGAGGCGCTTTATCCTTGGCTGCCTGAGTCGTCATAAACAGAGTAATCAGGTTTCTGCAAGGGGCCAGAGGGGACTTCTCAGCCTGTAAATAGTCTTCTTGTGCCTGCCTGAGATGCACTTTGCCTGCTGACCGTCCCCGTAAAGTCACTTTGCAGTTTGCACAGATACCTTAGAGTTTATTTAGTGCTAGTTCCTCAGATGGAGCTTCCCTGGCTGGAGACGATATGCTTTGTTTTTATGGTTTCTTTCCCACTAGAACCTTGCTGACCAGAAAGCGCGTGTAAATAAAGAAACCGAGGCACAGGGAGATAGAAATGTTGCGAGAAGCCAGAGGTTTAAGCCACAGGTTGCCCCTCCGATTGCTGGCTGTTTGTAGAACAACTGTCTCTCCACCCTGGCCTCTTAGCTCCTTGGCTCAGAGCACCTTGGTCTCCTGACCCCCCACAGACCATGAAGAGTAGTAACCGATGTGGCAAATGCCCTTCCCCTCCTCCACCATTCCAGCTCTGTCCTTGCTCTTGTCCCCTCGGCTAGGCTCACCTTGTGCATTTTCGAAGAAAGCAAAGAATGAAGACGCAGAAGACGCGCATGAGTCTTTTTTTCTTTTCTGCTTACAAATCTGATTTTTTTTGTTGCTGCAAGAATAGTAAAATGATGCAAATGTTAAACAGTAACAGAAGTATACAAAATAGAAAATCCAACCCTGTAGCGAAAACTAAAGGTAAATGTCTTCAGCTATTACTGTCTCTCTCTAGCTAGTGTACCTGTACAAATTTACTTACTGTAAGTGTATACTTGGGGGAAAATCAGATCATGTTGTTTTGTCTACAGTGGGACTTGGTTTTTTCACTGTCTGCATGCTATGTTCAAATCAACCTCATGAGAAATAAACATTTTCCCTGTGTCTGTCCTCAGGTATGTTTAGCACAAACCCAGCAGAGGCCTATAAACTGTGTGCCAGGTGAAATTAGGTCACACCTAGAGGAGATGAGGCTGGAGCAGAGAAAATGATTTATTGAAGATCAACTCTATACTGTAACTCTTAAAAGCAGATTGAGAGGCTTCTCTCACCCTGGAGGCCTCTTACCCAGAGCCACATTTTTATGACAGCTCTGTGAATTATTGAAACTGGGTCTGTTCTTTGAACTCATCTTCGAAGTCTGTTCCCTCTTGCATCAGAGGGCATTGAAAAGTCTCAGAATCTTCCTACACCAGTCTGCTCACATTTCCACCCATCCATAAAAGATCTGTGAGGGCCTGGAGAGGTCTTAGACCCGGTCGCATGAACCATTAGAAGCAGTGTCTGGTTTTGCTTTATTTGTTTATGGCTGTGCTAGGTCTTCCTTTCTGTGCATGGGCTTTCACTAGTTGCTGTGAGTGGGGGCTACTCTACTGTTGTGATGTGCGGGGTTGTTATTGTGGTGGCTTCTCTTGTTGCAGAGCACAGGCTTTAGAGGATGCAGACTTCAGTAGCTGCAGCATCTGGGGCTCAGTAGTTGCAGCTCGTGGACTCTAGAGCGCAGGCTCAGTAGTTGCAGCACATGGGTTTAGTTGCCCCGAGGCATGTGGAATCTTCTCCCACCAGGGATCAAACCCATGTCCCCTGCATTGGCAGGTGGATTCTTAAACTCTGGACCACCAGGGAAGTCCAGAAGCAGCATCTGGTTTTAAATGAGTGGCTCTAACCAATGAAAACGTACCCAGGGCCCTGATTACATGTAGGGGCATGCCATGTCATGCTAGCTTGTGAACTGACTGAAGCATCTCCTGGGCTGGTGATGGATGATTGTCTCCTCAGGTTAGTAATGAAGACTTTAGTTACCACCCAGACACCTTAGCTCTTTTAGAGACTTGACCTTGGACCGGAAAGTTTCAGATGCACCTGTCGCCTGTGTGCCTCCCGGGAGAGCATTAGTGGGTGGGATGTTAGCAGAGCCCATCAACACCAGGCTCACGATTCTAAGTCCAGCTGCTGCTCTGCCCCACAGCACATCTTTTAAAATTTATTTTTGTAATTTCAAATTTTAATTTAATTTAGACTTACGGAAAAGTTGCAAGAACGATATAAGAACCCCCCATATACCTTTTACTTAGATTCACTACATTTTTACATTTTGGCTGATTTACTTTATCATTCTTTCTCTGTGCTTCTCTGTCTCTCTGTATCATCTGTCCTTCCATCCATCTGTCTGTCCATCCATCCAATGATCCATATGCATGTTTCTCCTGAACTATTGGAGTCACTGTACCTCTTCACCCATAACTACATCAGCATGAATTTCCTAAGAACACAGACGTTCTCTTACATCATCATAGTACAGTTACATTTTTTTTCCCCTGTCTAGTAGCATCACGTGTGTGCATGATAAGTTGCTTCAGTTGTGTCCAACTCTTTGCAGTCCAATGGACTGTAGCTTGCCAGGCTCCTCTGTCCATGGGATTTCCTAGCAAGAATCCTAGAGTGGGTTGCCATGCTCTCCTCCAGGAGATCTTCCTGACCCAGGGATCGAACCCGCGTCTGTCTCTTATGTCTGTTTCATTTGCAGGTAGATTCTTTACCAGTAGCGCCACCTGGGAAGCCCAGCACATTCTTAAACTGTCACGGGAAAGAAAGGAACAAGTATTTATTTACAAAAGCTTGCTGACACCAGGCTTTGCATGAAGACACTTTATATAGTAATACATTGTGGCATTTTTGTCCAATGGAATCAGTTTTTATTTTCCCTGTATTATAGAGAAGTAAAATCAGCTTGGAGAAATTCAGTCCCTTGCTCGTGGTTGTCACTGGAGAGCAGGAACACTGGAGAGCAGACCCAGGTCTGTCTTGATGCTCCTACTGCCGGGCCCTAGTACCTGGAGGTCAGACACCTGATGTGTCTGTCCTCAGGGTGGTAGCAGGCCCCTGTGAGTGTTTAGTTATCTCAGTGTATGAGCTCAACTCCTCTCATTCCTTCAGAAGCTACAGTCATTCAAGGGGGCAGACACATTGGCAAGGTGCTCCCTGCTTGGAGCTCACCTTCAGTTCTGTGAAGAGGAGACCAACACCAACACAGACAGGCCTGTCTGAACGATGACTGTCCTTGTGCATGTATGCGTGCTGAAATGGCTGATCACACAGAGTAGAAAGACAGGCATTACATTCATTGGGGCAGGGGGTGGAGAGAGGCAGGTTTCCTGTGTTTGCCCAGCACAGTTGGGGAAACTTATCATTATCCTGGATCTTAGGGTTTAGCTTGGCAAGGCTTCTGAGACGAGTGGAATTTTAGAACGCTGAGCCACATAAGCATGGCTATTTTACATCTGAGTTGAGACATAAAGACTAACTCCCTCATACCAGACACTGGGGAACTCAGGCCCCAAAAGGAAAGCCAGTTTGTCCTTGTCATGCCCCTAATCGGTAGCTGAGCTGGGTCTGAAATCCAGTCCTCTGTCTTCCAAGTTCAGAGTTGTTTTTTTTTTACTACATCAGAAAGTCTTGCGGTTTTTACAGCCCAGACCCTTTTAAATTATTCACTCCTACCTCAAGCAGCCCCTGTCCTACATTTTATGTTTGGCAAAGTACTATCTATTTGCCAAAGTACTTATATTAGTGAGTTTAGTGAGTAATTAACTAGTTACCTGTTTTTATTAATTTAAAGCAGATACAGGAGTCACCCTTTCTTATCAGCCTAGAGATCTAACCAAAGGTTACCTTATTAGTAAAGAAACTCAAAGTATGATTTCAACTTGGGTTTTTTTAAATGTCAAAAGTAACCATCCTTCTTTAGGGGATGTATGCATAAGTATAGCTGATTCACTTTGCTGCATAGCAGAAACTGACCCAGCAGTGTAAAACAACTATACTCCAACACACACACACACACACACACACACACACACAATCCTTTCTTGATACATTATTACCTTCAAATACCCTTCAGGACTTGGGCTTCTTAGAGAACCCAGGTAGGGAATAAATGTAGAACATTGTGCTGCCTGCTCCAGGGCACTCAGGGTTGTCTGTGATCCTGGTGAGCAGACTTTAGAAGTACCACCTGGACCATATCCTCCCTTCCTCCCTCATCATTTAGATCTCCCATGGGACATAAGGCAAATAATAGCCATGTTTTATATGAACTGTTCAAGGATGGACTAGAGTGATTATACATATAACTCTATGCCCTTTATGAATCAAATATGATTTTGAACCTAATTAAGTTTAACAAAAAGATATTTTAGATCACTCACAGAATGTAGACTGAACTATCTTAAATCGAATATTTGCAGAATAGTACAACACATAGAAAATGTTTCTAAGGACTGCCCCAATGATCCAGTAGTTAAGACTCTGCCTCCCAATGCAGGGGGTGCATCCATGAAATGTACTTTTTTTTTAATATGTAAATAGGTACTTTATTTTTAAATTTTTTTCAAAATGAACGACTTTTCATTGAGGTACAGTTGATTTACAGTGTAGTATTAGTGTCAGGTGTACAGCAAAGCAATTGTTTTATATATATATATAAAACAATATATATATTGGCACATGTCATATATTTATATATATATAACAATATAAATATATATATTTATATATATAACAATATAAATATATATATTTATATATATAACAATATAAATATATATATATAACAATATAAATATATATATTTTTATATATAATATATATATATTCTTTTCCAGACTTTTTCTTTTTCTTTGTTTTTAATTTTACTTTACAATACTGTATTGGTTTTGCCATACATTGACATGAATCCGCCACGGGTGTACATGAGTTCCCAATCCTGAACCCCCTCCACCTCTCTCCCCATATCATCTCTCTGGGTCATCCCAGTGCACCAGCCCCAAGCATTATAGGTTAAGACATTGAATATAGTTCCCTGTGCCATATAGTAGGTTCTTGATTTTTATCTGTTATATATATATAGTAGTGTATAGCTGTTAATCTCAAACTCCTCATTTATCCCTTCACCACTTTCCCCTTTTGTTATAAGTTTGTTCTCTATGTCTGTGAGTCTATTTCTGTTTTGTGAATAAGTTCCTTTGTATCATTTGTGTAGATTCCACATATAAGTGATGGGATATTTGTCTTTCTCTGACTTACTTCACTTAGTGTGATAGTCTCTAGGTCCATCCATGTTGCTGCAATGTACTTTTAAAATGTAAATGAAAACCTTAACTGAGATCCATTTATTTTGGCACCTTTGTAATCTGTCTGCAGCGTGACTTCATCTTGTTCTTGGGTGATCTGCAGCAGTGAAGGTGTTTATTTCTCAGAGGCAGGCTCTGCCCTCAGCAGCAGTTGCTGCCCTAACCCTCAGATAAAAGCCTCTTGAGTTGCTCTTTTAATCTGCAGGAGACAATCAGAGAGGCGCTGGCCCTCATGCCTGGTCACTAGGCAACAGGACAGGCAAGGGGCTGGAGGGGCCCAGAACCTCCCTGTGTGTCTGCCCTGTGGTCTGAGCAAACATGAGCCCAAGCCGACCACAGCAGTCACATGGACAGAAATGTACCCAGCTAAGAGAAGCCGGCAGAGCACCCAGCCTCAGCCTTTTTGTTGATGAACTCAGAGTACTGGCAACTTTGCCCAGCCCAAGAGCTCAGCTGGGTCGACATCTTGGTGTGGCCCCCTTGCCTAATAAGAGGCAAAGATCCTGCCTCTTAGCTCTCCTCCCATCACCCCTGGAGAAGGACACAGTTCTTCTGAGCCAAGCTTACACTCAAAGCCTCCCAGCTTATGGAGAGCTCTTTTGCACCTTAGGGAGGCATGCATATGCTCTGGGAGCCACCCAGGCCAGGCACGGAAGACTGTCCCCCTTTGGGAAATGCTTGACCTCTGGACACTGCAGAGAGGGAGGTCTGAAAGAGGCACATGGATTTCTCCAATTCAGGGCTGAACCATCCAAGGAAATTCTTGACTGACTCTAATTGTCCTCAGCCCAGATGAGAAAAATGAAGACTTTTCTTGGTAGAATTACCCAAGTATTAGTCCCTGTTAGGGATGAGACCTCAGACTTCCCCACTGTATTACCATAGCTGAGTAGGACCCACATCAAATGTAATTAGATGTTGAAGTTCACTTTATCACAGAAGATGGTGATTATGCAAATATGGGCTATGCTATTAGTGTGGGTTTCGAAAATTGCATCCTTCTCTTCCACTTTAGGTTGGCTTATGGGTACTAATTCTTGAACCTCCTGGAGACTCCAGGCTGATTAAAGTTTGCACAGACCAAACAGACACACTGCCTCCCTCCAAGAGCTGTGATTAGGCCCAAGTCTTTGTTTCTGAACTGTGTTCCTTAGAGGCGCCTTTGGGACTATTGGATGGAGGGTGGCAGCAGGATGTTGGACAGTAAGGTTTGTCTAAAGCAGCTCCTCTTTAGTTGTTGAATACGTTGGGCTGGTGGGCAAGCTTTTGTTTGAAGAAAGGATTTCAGGGCTAACAAAGTTTTGAAAGCCACTGTCCTAACCCAAAGATTGTGGCTATGAATGTCTCTGTGTATGTGTTAGGTTCACCAGTCCCTTCATGTTCTTTTTTTTCAATTGGGTTTAAAAAAAACTATAAGTCAAATAATATGAGGTATATAAGAAACAGGTTAAACGTCTCTCCCCTTATCCCTTGCAGTTCTGCTCTTTGAAGATAACCAGTGCTGACAGGCTGATATGCACCCTCCCATGTGTTTCTCTGTCTGTGCTGATATCCTTTAAAATGTTTCCGTTGTGAAAAATTTCAAACATACAAAACAGCAGAAACGAGTGTAGTTAACCCATATGTACTGATCCCCCGGTTCCAATAATTATCAAGATTTTACAACACTTGCTTCATCTTTTTCTCATACATTTTTGGGTTTTTGTTTTGTTTTAGAAGAATAGTGTTATACTACATCTGTACTTGGCAACTGTTTCTTACTTGATCTGTCTTAAAAATTTTGTCCTGATCAGCTCATTTACCACTTCCTCTTCATGGCTGCATAGTTTTCCATCATATGTGTGAACCATCAACCACTCAGTCATTATCCTATTCTTGGACATTCAGGCTGTTTCCAAAAGTTTTGGCAATAAGTTGTAAATTTATTATAATAAGCTAACGGTAATAAAAGTCCTTGTTTGTATTTACATATTGGTGAATTTATTTCTGTAGGTAAGATTTCCAAAAGTGGGATGGCAGGATCCTGGGCTATATATTGAGTTGGCCAAAAAGTTTCCATAACATCTTATAGAAAAACTGAAAGAAAATTTTGGGCAAACCCTATATATTTTAAGCTTTATCCAATATTTCCAAAGTATATTCTCAAAAGGTTGTCAATATATAACTTCCCACCAGCAATGTATGGATATGCCCATTTCCCAGTCTCTTTATCAAGCCTGGATAGGATTGCTCGTTAAAAATGTTATGAATCTTCTGTGTAGAGATGGCATAAAATCAATGTTTCATATGTGTCTGCGAATGGATTCTTTTTCTGCATTTATTTTGTAAATTTTAGTTGTGCAGTCATTATTTGGGGAGGGGGAGATAGCCATTAGGAGCATCTGGAATAGAGGGCAGGAAGGAAATGTCTTTTGAAGACCAACCACGAGTCTTTGTTCCCATTAGTTTGCCCAGCGGAAAACAGGCGCCGGCCGCGTGGTCCACATCTGCAACCTGCCGGAGGGAAGCTGCACAGAGAATGACGTCATTAACCTGGGGCTGCCCTTTGGCAAGGTCACTAATTATATCCTCATGAAGTCGACTAATCAGGTAAGTCTGGGCACGTTCACACTGGTAGGTACCGGATAAACCATACACTGGTGGAAGGGAACTATATAATTTTTTTTTTTTTAAAAAAAGAAGCTGTTGGTAACATAAAGGGGTAATGCACAGCTGGCCTCCTGCTGGTGCAGCACCGAGATTTCCCATCGTCGGTGGTGGTGTTGTTTCCTCTGGTTTCACTTTACCCTTCTTGTGATGGGCCCAGGCCTTTGCGAGTTACCTAGAGGTGAGGATGTGTTTTGGAATGAAGTGTTCCTTAACATAGAAAAGCCAGATGGTTCCTAAAACCGAAATCCATGGACTCGAGTCTTTTCACTATATTACCCACCCCCTGAGCTAATGCTAGTCTTTCTCACCTTCTACGCTTCTCATCTCTGACGGCACATGGATTTTGAGCCAGCCAGCAACTGACTGGGAAGAGGTATTTTCACTGATCCTTGGTGTTGACATCTGAGGCCCTTTGGCTCTCGTAGCAGGAGAGTAGGTGGGAATTAATGGGTGCATGGTGAATCTAAGGAACTAAGAACCCTCAGCCCATGTGGATCGAGTCTTTGGGGGTTATGTTTGTCTTCATTTCTAAAGTCAGGAGAGGAATTTATACAGAGACTGGTCAGAAGTAAGAACATTTAGTCTTATTTCTAATGACTATTTTAACTTTAGGAATCAGAGGAACAGGCACAGGAGAAATTCTTTTCTTAAGTAAGGCACGAACTTTGGAAAGTCAAAGCCACCTTGGATCGTCAGGGGTCTTCCTCCGTCAACTTGGGCTTAGACTACTTGTGTAGTCTCTTCACTCCTTCTCAGAATTCTATTTTGGGCAAATTTCCAAAATTCAGCTTGCAACATGAATGCAGTGAGATTCACTGGGTTCATTTTATTTCCATGTGACAGGTGAAAGCTAGAGGTGCTAAAATGTTGGTGTGAAGAATGAGGCACTTAGACAGATAGAGCTTATATTGTGGAATCTAAAATATACAGCAAACTAGTGAGTATAACATAAAGGAAGCAGACTCATAAATATAGAGAAACAACTAGTGGTTACTAATGGGGTGGGGGTAGGGGCACTATAGGTGGACCAGTGGGAGGTACAAGCTATTGGGTGTAACAGAGGCTCGGGGGGTATTCTGTGACACAGAAAATGCAGCCAATGTTGTGTCTTAACTGTAAATGGAAAGTAATCTTTAAAAATTGTATAAAAATAAAGCATTTTAAAAAGAGGCGCTTAGAAAGCTGAGTGGTAGATTTTGAAATAAAACTGTAAAGAACCCTGACTTTTTGGTCTCCCACCCTTCTGCCATGGACTGTGACAGCACAGAGAAAGGCATGACTGAAATTCAAAAGCAAATGTGAGGGAAGTGGAGGGAATGAGCTTGTTTAGCCCATGCAGTTCAAGGAAATGGGAGGTGAGGGCTCACAGTGAGGGCTCCCTGGTCACAGACCATGTTTCCTTCTCAACATTGACGTTGAGAAGTTGCGTTGATCAGTCAGTGGTCAATTGACTAGTTCGTTGCATTGTGATTATGGTATTAATACAAACCCATCGAATCTAAGATACGATAACAGTGACCAATCTGTCACTGCAGCTCCTGGGGCAAACTGACAGGTCAGTCAAAGCAATCTATGCAGAGAGTTCACTGGTGGCCTAGTGGTTAGGATTCTGGCTTTCACTGGTATGGCCCAGGTTCAATCCCTGATCAGAGATCTGAAATCCTGCAAGCTGCTTAGTGTGGCAAAAAAAAAAAAAAGGATATCTATGTAGAAACTCCCTGTATCATCAGTTGAGTGGAAAAGCTCATTTCTTTGTAAAGGTTTTTATTAGAACAGTTAAAGAGGAGAAATACTGTGGAAACATAACTGTGTCCTCTCTCTCCAGCTCACAAAGACATGTCCTTCCTTCAAGCCTCAGAAACCCCAGTGTTTTTAGAGTATTTCTTTCTTTGCTAAGAAATTGAGAGCTCAGATACCCAGGACTTGTGTCTGTCTCCTGCCATTGGCACCACTGACCAGCAAGTTTTGCAGGGATCAGCCCAAGGTCACTTGTGCAACAGACTCAGTCCCTCCTCTCGGGGACTGTGCGTTAATGGACCCTCCCAACCCAAGGGGCTCCTGTGGCCTGTTGTAGCCACAGATGGATGTACGTAATTAAGAATAATGTTTGGTAACCATGGAGATCAGGAGAGGGGCCATCTTATAATGAGCTCTTTTGCTAAAGTTAATAAATAGGTCTCTTTGAACAGATGGGATCAAAGAGAGCTCTTTTCCTTGTATTGAATTTTTTTCCTTTTTATTGAGGTATAAAACACATACTCTAAGATGCACTAATCTTACGTGTGTGTGAGTGCTTCGTCACTCAGTCGTGTCCGACTCTTCATGACCCCATGGACTGTAGCCTGCTAGGCTTCTTTGTCCATGGGATTCTCCAGGCAAGAATACTGGAGTGGGTGGCCATTCCTTTCTCCAGGGGATCTTCCTGACCCAGGGATCGTACCTGGGTCACTTGCTTTGCAGGCAGATTCTTTAGCATCTGAGCCACTGGAGAGGCCCCAGTCTTAAGTGTACAACTCCATTCATTTTTTACATGTGTGTACTCAATTGCTCAGTTGTATCTAACCCTTTGCAATCTGTTAGACTGTAACCCACCAGGCTCCTCTGTTCATGTCTTCTGTCCATTTTTTCAGGCAAGACTACTGGAGTGGGTTGCCATTTCCATCTCCAGTGGATCTTCCCAACCCAGGGATCAAACCCACATCTCCTGTGTCTCCTGTATTGCAGGCAGATTCTTTACCGCTGAGCCATCAGAGAAGCCCTTTTACATGTGTTGGTGGTGGTTTAGTCGTTAAGTTGTGTCCGACTCTTGTGACCCCATGGATTGTAGCCTGTCAGGCTCCTCTGTCCATGGGAGTCTCCAGGCATGAACACTGGAATGAGTTGCCATGTCCTCCTCCAGGGGATCTTCCCAACCCAGGGATTAAACCCAGGCCTCCTGCATTGCAGGCAGATTCTTTACCATCTGAGCCACTAGGGATTACTGTGCAAATACAGATAGAGAACATTTCCAGAACCCCAGAAGGTTTCCTCATTTCCCTTCCAAATTAGTATCCACCCCCAACCCCAAGGGAAACTCAACTCTAACTTTTACCAGCATCAATTTGTTCTGCCTGTTCTTCAACTTTATATACATGGAGTCACACCTTGTATGGAATTTCCTTTAAGACCATTCAAGTCAAGTCCAATGTCTATTTCTCCTTTCTTTCCTAGGCCTTTTTAGAGATGGCTTACACAGAGGCTGCCCAGGCCATGGTCCAGTATTACCAAGAAAAATCTGCCATGATCAATGGTGAGAAATTGCTTATTCGGATGTCCAAGAGATACAAGGAATTGCAGCTGAAGGTAAAGCACCCTCTCCTTCATTCAGTTGTTCAGCAAACATCAGCTGAGTGTCTCTTTGTCAGCCACTGGCCTGAGTGCTGGTGGGAAGGAGACAAAGAAAAGATCCAAAAAGTATCCATTGCCTTTGAGGATATCACATGGGAAGGCAAGCCCATTCTAACATGGCAAGAAACGTGCTTATTGAGGTAAGGACAGGATGCAAAGGGGTGCTTGAGACAGGACGGCTACCTACCTGGGACCCAAGAACGATTTTAAGGGAAATCTTAAAAGATAAAGCAAGAGGGAAAGGTGGTTGCTTTTTCAGAGGTTAGAGTTCCAGGCATAAACCTCTGAATGTAACCTCCTTCTCTACTTAGACAGGTATTCAGTTACTTTTTCTTCCTCTGTCACCTCTTGATCTTTTATTCTCTCCTCCATTCTCTGTATTTATGCCTTAAGTGAAAGTCGCTCACCCATGTCCAACTCTTTGCAACCCCATGGACTTTACAGTCCATAGAATTCTCCAGGCCAGAATACTGGCGTCAGTAGCCGTTCCCTTCTCCAGCGGCTCTTCCCAACCCAGGGATGGACCCCAGGTCTCCCATACTGCAGGCAGATTCTTTACCAGCTGAGCCACCAGGGAAGCCCCCATTTATGCCTTAAGGTCCATAGAAATTCTTCTAAGCAGCACATGACTGAATTGGCCATTGTCTAAACTCAGGATTGAACTGAGATCATTCCAGACAGGGCTTTTGTCTTTGTTTTAGCTTGTTCTACCTTTCTTTTTTCCTTTCTTTTTTGTTTTATTGTAAAGTATAACCAAAAAAAAAAAAACTAATTTTGTATTGTACAGCTGAAAAAGTAATGATGGTGAGCTTCCATAAACCCCATAAAACCACCACCAAAGTCAAGAAATAGGACACAGCACCCAGAAACTCCCATGAGTCCCTTTTTATGTTCAACTCTTCTTTCCACTTTCCTGACTCTAAAGATAATCATTTCCTTGCTTTTCCATTTATTATTTACTTCCTCTCCATGCCTTCCTTAACACTGTAGTTTAGTTTTGCCTATTTTTGAATTTTTTGTGAATGGAATCATACTGTATTCTTTCATTCAACATTATGCCATCTATGTTGGGTCTATCTATTTTCACTGCTATGCACATTTCCATTGTATGAGTATAGATTTGTTTATCCATTCCACTGTTGATGGACATTTGGCTTATTTCCAGTTTTAGGGTAGTAGGGACAGAGCTACTGTGAACATTTTCAAACATGTTATTTCAGTACCCATGTACATGAGTGTACAATTAGGGGAACTATGAACCTAGAATTGCTGGATCACCAGGCATGCTTACCCTCAGCTTTGCTGGATGATAGCATTCTTACTCGGAGAAGGCAGTGGCACCCCACTCCAGTACTCTTGCCTGGAAAATCCCATGGATGGAGGAGCCTGGTAGGCTGCAGTCCATGGGGTCGCCAAGAGTCGGACACGACTTAGCGACTTCACTTTCACTTTTCACTTTCATGCATTGGAGAAGGAAATGGCAACCCACTCCAGTGTTCTTGCCTGGAGAATCCCAGGGACGGGGGAGCCTGGTGGGCTGCCATCTCTGGGATCGCACAGAGTCGGACACGACTGAAGCAACTTAGCAGCAGCAGCAGCAGCCGCATTCCTACTAGTAGTGTCTGAGAGTTTTCATCAGCTCTGCTTCTTGCTAATTCTTCGTCTTGTCCAACTGTTTTGCCCCTCTGGGGAAGAGTGTGATGGTTTATCATGGCTTTATTTTTTATTTTCCCTATTAATTGAGGCTGAGCAATTTTGCATGTGTTTGTTGGTTATTCCACCTAGATCGTCTCTGGTGAGAAATTTTTAAGTCATTTGCCCATGCATTTGTTTTAGATTATATCTTCCTGTTGGTTTGCAGGAGTTCTCTTGACTGGAGCACTGAGTCCATTTGGGTTTGTTGTAATTAATGCCATATTTGTGGTTAAATCTAACTTTTTATTTTGTACTTTCTACTGTCCTATTTAATAGGAATTTTCCGGTTCACTTCAGCTCATTCCATATTTACTGAGGGTCCATTTTGCTCAAGACTTGCAGCCCTTAATCAGCCTTCAAGGCTCAAATCAGAACACAAAGGCTTAGCAGCTGTTTCTAGCTAGGACAAGCATTCTGACAAGTCTACATATGTAGATTGGTAATACGTCAACCAGTTGCCAAAGTCCTGATTCTGCTTTGCTTGCATTATTGCTTCTGAAGTTCCTTTGCCAACAATTCAGCTTCAGGCAGAACCTGGCATTCTTTTCCCAGCTCATGAAAGCCTGTTGCTTTTCTCAGACAAGTAAAAGATCCTGCCCCATTCTGTACCCAAAGTTCTTGTTCTCCCTGATTCTGCCCTGGGGGCTAGAATTGAATTTCTGCCCTGAATTCCCAGTGGAGCTTTGGTCTCCAAATGAGATGTTGTCATAAGACTCTAGTTAGGATTAACTGCAGTCCTCTGCTTCTTAAAGTACCAAGGCACTGAGGTCCCTTATCAAGGGAGGTCTTTTGTGGTGGTGCAAAAACTATGGGTTAAATGGGTCAGATGATCAAAGTTTGCATTCAGCTAATGTTCACTGAGTGCTCATTGTGAGTGGGAACTGGGCCATGAATATGGTGGCAGCAAGTCTGTAGAGGAACTCACAGGCTGGTGGGAGGAAGAGCACATAAACAGAACCATCAACAACCATGTGACCTACGCCAGATTGGAGGGTGGTAGCACCAGCCTAGCCTCTACCCCTTCCTGCTTTGATGACCTTGCACAAATTGCTTAGCCTCTGTGAACCTCAGGTTCCAGATCAGTAAAGGACTATACCTTGTATTCTTTTAAGCATTTTTTTTTTCCACGCGTGGTCTCCTTGAGTCTCACAATCACCCTCCCCTGTGACGTGTGTAGGGTGGATAATAACAGTAATTAAAATAGTACAACAATAATAATCAGACTATATACCTTTAATTGAGTCCTGGGTCAAGTAATGTGCCAAGCACTTTAAGATATTATCTACTGTGATCCTGACATCAGTCCTGTCGGACAGGTATTATTATCAGTTCTACAGACAAGGAAACTGAGCCTCATAGAAGTGTAGTAACTGGCCCGAGATCATAGTTACTGGAAGAGTCATGATTGTGTCTTAGGGCTGTTTTGGTTTTGCACGCTGCGTGCATCTCCATATTGTGTTTTTATGATCTCCGTTGTCCATGTGAAAAAAAAGGAGAAATCAGATAATTTGCTTACAGTCATCCAGTCATTAAGCAGCAGAGATAGTATTCTAACAGAGCTTCTCAGACTTTAACGTGCATATACATGACTTGTGGATCTTGTTGAAATTTCTGATTTAGTAGGTCTGGGTCAGGGCTGTGATTCTGCATTTCTCACATGCTCCCAGGAGATGTCAATGTTTCTGGTCCTTGTAGCACACTCTAAGTGGCCAGAACAGATGGATCCTGACCTTTAGTGAGGATTTTGTGCTCCCCAAGTAGTCACACTGCCTCCACGTGAAAGCATCTTAGAGCATGTTTCAGTTACATAGTAACGGGTGTATTATGGTACCCATGTTGACATGGATCAGCTTGGACTTCCTCTGCAAGCAACAGAAATTTATCTCCATTAAAGCATACTGGCTAATGTAAATAAAAGAATTTATTGGCTCATGGAACCGAGAAAAACAAGAGTAGCCCTGGGTTGCAGGCATGGCTGGATTAAGGACCCAAGTGCTATCATTAGGACTTGGTTTCTGTGCCCTTGGCCTTGTTGTTGGGGTCTCCCTGGGATGGGCCCCGACAGCCCCCGGCTGTGGTGTGATGGCTTCAGTGACCCCAGCATCTTTGGCTCCTCCCCTTCCATTTTCCTTCACTGAGAGAAAGTCAGAGTTTTCCTAGTGGTACCAGGGAAGTCCCTCTGATACATGCGCTTCCCTGAGCCAATCCCTGTAGCTGTGGTGTGATTGGTCAGACCATGTCGCCTGCATCCTGGGAGCAGGCTGGGGACAGGGGATGGTTCCTGGGGAAGCAGACAGCAAGGCAGTGTGTCCATATGCGTCTCTGGGCCAAAGGGCCACCACGTGGGGCCCTACCCGGGCTTGCAGAGGTCGGGGAGACTTTGATTGGTCTTTCTCCTGTAGTTTTACCTTTTGCTCACCAGACAAAGTGGAGGAGGAAGGAGAGATTTTTTTTTTTTAAGGCATTTCTCCTCTCCTCTCAAATATTTCCTCATGTCGGTAATCTTGTCTCACTCTTTGTGGCCGAAATTCTATTCCTCAGGGCATTTGGGACAGAAACTTTCACACAATAGGTGTCCTACAAATGTGTGAAATGAGTGAGAAAATCTGAACGAATCATAAAAAGTGAGTGTTTTCCTTCCTGCCGACCTGCATGAGAAGACCGATTATTCTGTAGAGACTTCTCCAGAACCATAGCATCTCACATGCAGGAGGGAACCTGCAATAGTTTAAAGCTGTTTGTTCCAGTCACTCCATCAGAGAACTGTCAGGGAAGTTTTCAAGTCTTCTTGCCCAGAGACTCATCAGGTAGACTGGGACGGGACTGAGGCTCCCAGGTGGTTTGGGAACAGTGGGCCTGTTTTCAGAGCCATTGGTCTTGCCAGCCTCCTACCCACAGAGACGGTCTTTGGCCCTGGGAAGCAGTCTTGTGAGTGATCCGTGATCTCTTGGTTAAGGAGAATAAATCAGTAAATGATGACTGAGGGTCTTTTCCATGTAAGATGTGGTGCCGAGAGCAACAGTGAACATGGGAGAGGTCCTCACTTGGGGGAAATTTGCTCTCTCACTGGGCAGAGAAGCTAAGATTTAAACCTCAGTGCATCCGTTCCACGGAGAAGGCAATGGCACCCCACTCCAGTACTCTTGCCTGGAAAATCCCATGGACGGAGGAGCCTGGTGGGCTGTAGTCCATGGGGTCGTGTCTTTGGCCCTGGGAAGCAGTCTTGTGAGTGATCCGTGATCTCTTGGTTAAGGAGAATAAATCAGTAAATGATGACTGAGGGTCTTTTCCATGTAAGATGTGGTGCCGAGAGCAACAGTGAACATGGGAGAGGTCCTCACTTGGGGGAAATTTGCTCTCTCACTGGGCAGAGAAGCTAAGATTTAAACCTCAGTGCATCCGTTCCACGGAGAAGGCAATGGCACCCCACTCCAGTACTCTTGCCTGGAAAATCCCATGGACGGAGGAGCCTGGTGGGCTGTAGTCCATGGGGTCGCTAAGAGTCAGACACGACTGAGCGACTTCACTTTCACTTCTCACTTTCATGCATTGGAGAAGGAAATGGCAACCCACTCCAGTGTTCTTGCCTGGAGAATCCCAGGGACGGGGGAGCCTGGTGGGCTGCCGTCTATGGGGTCGCATAGAGTCGGACACGACTGAAGCGACTTAGCAGCAGCAGCAGCAGCATCCGTTCCAAGTTCCTAGAAGATCAGTGGCAAAAGGCAGTATGACTTGGTTGTGTCAAGAAGGGGAGAGATTCCTGAGTAGAGCCTTGAAGGATGAGGCAGCTAAACAGTGGGGGCTTCTGGGGAAGGAGGTGGGTGAGATGTAGAGTCTGGAAAGCAGAGTGATATAGAAATAGTCCAGGATGCTGTGACAGTATGTGGCTCTGACAAGTTCAGGGCTCATCTGCAAGCTTGTCAGCATCTTCCTAAGGTTCCTGAGACAAATGAAACAGCCCAGGAGGGGTCAGGAGGCACGAAACTCTCTAGCGGCTTCTTTTATGCTGGCCCAGCACTCTGTGGCCTTTATCAGGACAGCACTCTCTGCCCCGAGGCTCTCAGAGGATGCCAGGTGGGCCTCATTATCTCACCTTTATAGGTGGAGAAGGTGAGTCTCCCACAGGCAACAAGCCATGACCCCAGGTGACCCTGCCAGCTGGCAGCAGGGCTGGGCAGCTCTTCCTGGGTGGAGATTCTCCATCCACGGAGACTCCCTGTGAGATCATACTTCCCTGGGACTGTATGGGGCTTGGAATCTCACTCTTGCCTTAAAGCAGCAAGATGTGTCTGTAAATGGTCCCCTGGGGGCTGGTTGACGGTGGAAATGGATTCACCGTTGGGATGTGTGTGTTAATATACCATCCTGTCCACTTCTGTGTGTATTTGAAGTATTCTACAATAAAAAGGTATATCCAAACATCATCACACACCTACTCCATCCTCTTCTTTTTCTACTCCTCTGCAGTGATTATGGCTTTCTTTTACCTGCTTCCTTTATACCTTAACCACAAGATAATGAGGCCAGGCCTGAAGAGAAAGGTTGAGAGAGGATTTTCTTAGAGTTGTGAAAAGTTGATTCTGTTATTTGAAAGCCTTTGGCCACTTCTGACTCCTTCTCAGATGGCAGCTGGCAGGGTGTTTGGGCCAGAGAGTGCCAACAGTTTGGAATTATCACTTAAAATAGAGGAACTGACCTCTAGTCCTTGGAGCAGGGAGTCACGGTGCCTGTGACCACCATCTCCAGCATAGAGTATTTGCAGATTGTTGTGGCCTTTCTCTGCAACCCATCCCTCCATCTCTCCAGCCAGTCATCATGCCATGAAACTCACCGTTCCATGAGGGGCCCAGTGCTACTGCTGGTCAACAAGCCCATTCCCTGCTTCACCCAGCCATGCCACCTGAATAAAAGCAAATTCAGGGGGCGCTGGGCTGACGGTGGCCTCACGAAGCTGTTCTGTGGTTGAGAAAAGAAGGGCAAGGAAATATTTAAGCCCAGAAGACGCTCTTATAGCCCCCAGAGAACTCTAGGAAAACTCTAGAATCCTTCTCTGACCCCTGTGGGATTGCACTGGGCCATTGAGGATGTTTTCATCTGTGGTGCCTGACTGGCCAGCTCTGCCCCATCATCAGCAAGGCATCCAGAAAGAGGAGGGACCGAGGGGCTGTTGTCTGTGATGATGGAGGTCAGTAGGGTCCGAGAGCTCCCCGAATGCCTCTGGCTGTGCCACTGGCCTGACCTGCCCCTCCCTGAGGGTCTCAAGCCCACCCCAATGCTTCCCTGGGTAACCTATAGAACCTCAGCTGCTCCCTGACCGGGCCCCTCCTCTTACCCCAGGCTTTTCTGGATCCGGACTGGAGGGACAATCACAAGGACTTGAAGTTCCAGAAGGCAGGAGAAAGGTGTTGGGGACCCTGGGGACTCTTTTTGCTACAGAAAGTCCCTGATCCAGGCCCCTCAGGGAATTTGGACGCTGTGAAAAGTTGCCATGGTACATTTCACCTGGTGTGGGGGCACATTCTTTAACCTTGGGCTCTTCCAGCTTGGCAGGGTGAGGACAGATTTGGGCCTGCCTGGTGCCAGCAGATCTTGTCCCACGTCCCTGCTCTTGGTCTTGATGGCGCTCACGGGCTTTCCCAGGCTGGCCCACGAGGAGGCAGTGATGCTGCGGGTCTCCTAAGGACCAACCATCCCAGGCTGGCCTCTCCTGTGATGATGCGGGAGGCACCTTTCACTTTGCGGTCCAAGAGGGGGGCAGGCAGGAAGAAGGCCACTCAGTGGGTTCAGATCAACCTTCTCGTTTTACCAACAACCCAGGAGGAGGACAGGTGGTCTGCGGTGGGGTGGAAGGAGGCACCCTGGCAGGAGCCGCCTTCTCCATGCAGGCCCACAGCCCCAGCTCCTTCCCTTGCTTGGCCTTGGGCTGCCGGCTTCTGGTCCAGTCTAAGCAGTTAGGGTGCTTGCCTGTGCAGGGCCTGGGTGATCTGGTTACTCATAGGTGACACTTCCATAGGCTTATAGTGGGCCCACCTTTATAGCTACAGTCAGATGAAAGGGATCATTTGCCAAAACTGCAAGGCCTGCTCTCAGGTGGGTATGCTGACCTGTGCTAGTTCCTGAGCGTTTTATTGAATAGGGTTGGTCTGGCTTTTGACCTCCCTCTCCTCCTTCATAGCCACAGTGGTAGCGATGACTGACTTCTCTTCTCTTCTCTCTTGTTTCAATTTGACAAGCGATCCTTCCCTGGCTTGAACATTTTACATCCCTTCCCTAAGTCCTAGCTCTGACCTCTCCTCTGAAACCACAGGAGGCTCCTCAGTAACACAGATCAGTGGCTACACATCCAGCTCATCATGGAGCTCACTTCGTATCTTTGGCCCTGGGTCTCACACATATAAGATGAGCTGTTTGATGATACCTGACATCCATATAGGCTCTAAGATTTCACGTTAATTGTTGGGTTGGCCAAAAAGTTTATTTGCGTTTAAACACACTTTTTGGCCAACCCAATATATAGGGGGAAAAAATAAGGATATAAAGAACAGTTAATTACATTTCCTAAGAAAATTCTTTGTCAAAAATTGACATTATAGACTGAGGGCTTTTAAGTCTTTTTTAAACATCAGTATTGTAGGCATAGCAGGGGATGAGATGGTTAGATAGCATCTGCAATTCAGTGGATGTGAATTTGAGCGAACTCCAAGAGATGGTGGAGGACAGAGGAGGCTGATGTGATGCAGTCCATGGGGCTGCAAAAAGTTGGACATGACTTAGTGACTGAACAACAACAACAATTTTGGAGATATAAATCACAAAGCATAAATTTACCCTGCTCCATCTATTTTAATTGAATGGACGAATTCTGTGTAGTCTTTTGCAAAATGCTTCCATTCTTCTGTGCTCCTGAATTTCACTTTTTAACCATTTATTTTTGTTGTTTTCTTATGTCCACTCTAGCTTTAGGAAAGGGCTTTGGTTGGGATTTGGGGGCTGGGGTTGGTCCTGTCCTGGCACAGTTACCATATGGTGACTTCTGGAAGGGTGGAGCCTTGGGTCCTTGTATCCTCAACTGTGAAACCTGGCTCAGCCTGCACGGCCCACCTTGCAGACTTCCATTTAGCACTAAATGACCCACTAAAAGAACCATGCTGTAGTCAGGAGCTGCTGGAAGCGTGGGGGCGTGGAAGGGACCTTGGAGTTAAAATGCCGGTTGTCAAGTCCTAACCATCTCTGTAAATGTGTCCCTTAACCCAGCACGACTCCAGAGGTCACCCTAGAGCACAGCGTGGCTGGTGACTGGAGCTGAGCCAGGCAGAACTCTGCCTTGATGTCTCTGGGTCTCAGTTTCCTCAGATGTAGAATGTGGGGTTTGCATTCTCTGATCCTCAAGTCTCTTCTAAGTTGTAGCACCTTTTCCTCTCCCTTTTTCCCTCCCTCTTTCCTTTTGTTCCATTCACATATTAGATATTTTCTTTTATTTTGGTGGTAGGTGGGTAGTAACAAATGCTGCTTTCTGCCCGCACCTGGATAGTAAGCCTCAGACTTCTTCCTTGCCAGCTTAATGGATGCCATGTGCCCTGGACCACTCAGCCCTGCAATGTTCAGCATTATGCTCATACTTCTCTCCTCTGGATTAAACTTTCTCCCCCAAGAAGGCTCTTTCCCCGCTTTGGTGGATGGGGCAATGAACCTAAGTCCTAGCTGCTTCCCTCTGGTGTTTGCAAGGCCTTCTCAGGTCTGACAGTGACCCTCTGACTTTGCCTAGAAACCTGGGAAGACCGTGGCCGCCATCATCCAGGACATCCATTCCCAGAGGGAGAGGGACATGTTCCGGGAAGCAGAAAGGTGAGGCCCGGCCTTGGTCTCAGGGCAGATTCTGGGTCATTGGAACATCCTCCCCTTTCTTGGGGTACTTAAGTCATTCTGTGCCCTGCCCTTGCCTCATCCCATCCATCAGCTTTTTCTGGGCATTACACTTCTCTGTGTCTGATGGAATATGCGAGTCCAGTCGAGTGCTCAGGTTAAACCTCAGAAAAATTCAAGATGCTCAGCTTCCTCTCAGCGCTCCTCCTTTGCTGTAAAGGCATATAGGAGAGGGTCTGCTGATATGTGACTCTTAGGGGCAAGGGTGCACTCTGCTAAAACGGCCTGAGAGTCTGTGTGGTGTATGTGTGTTGTGTTCGCTGTGTGTTGTGTGGTTGTATTGTGTATGTGGTATGTTGTATGTATGTATGGTTATGTGCAGTGTGTGTATTTTATCTGTGTTATATGGTTGTATTGTGTGTGTTGTGTTGTATGTGTGTTTGATACGTGTGGAGTGTTGTGTGTGGTGTCTGGTGTGTGTTGTGTTGTGTGTGGTGTGGGTGCATGTTTGTTGTACGTGTGATATATCTATGGGGTCTGTGTGTGTGTGTGTGTGATATGTGTGGTGTCTGGTGTGTGTTGTGTGTGTGTGGTGTGGGTGCATGTGTGTTGTACGTGTGGTATATCTATGGGGTCTGTGTGTGTGTGTGTTTGTGTGATATGTGTGGTGTCTGGTGTGTGTTCTGTGTGTGTGGTGTGGGCGTATGTGTGTTGCACGTGTGGTATATCTATGGGGTCTGTGTGTGTGTGTGTGTGTAATATGTGTGGTGTCTGGTGTGTGTTGTGTGTGTGTGGTGTGGGTGCATGTGTGTTGTACGTGTGGTATATCTATGGGGTCTGTGTGTTTGTGTGATATGTGTGGTGTCTGGTGTGTGTTGTGTGTGTGTGGTGTGGGTGCATGTGTGTTGTACTTGTAGTATATCTATGGGGTCTGTGTGTGTTTGTGTAATATGTGTGGTGTGTGTTGTGTTGTGTGTGGTGTGGGCGTATGTGTGTTGTACGTGTGGTATATCTATGGGGTCTGTGTGTGTGTGTGTTCTGTGTGTGTGGTGTGGGCGTATGTGTGTTGTACGTGTGGTATATCTATGGGGTCTGTGTGTGTGTGTGTGTGTGTGATATGTGTGGTGTCTGGTGTGTGTTCTGTGTGTGTGGTGTGGGCGTATGTGTGTTGCATATCTATGGGGTCTGTGTGTGTGTGTGATATGTGTGGTGTCTGGTGTGTGTTGTGTGTGTGTGGTGTGGGTGCATGTGTGTTGTACGTGTGTGATATGTGTGGTGTGGGTGTATGTGAGCTGTGAGTGTGGTATGTGTATGTGTATGTCTTCTGATTTTTCTTGAGCTGAATGTAGGTGCAGAAACGTCTGTGACTTGACTGGTCACTCACTCAACACTCAGTGCATTCGGTTTTCCAACTCATTTCTCCCAACTGAGGCTGTGACTCTGCCAGGCTGAGGCTGTGAGTTCACCCCTGTGACCCCCCCTGCAGAGTGAAGACGGTCCCTGCGGAGGCCGCTGTGCAGAACAGCAGGAGCGCCAGCGGGCCTGCTCATTCTGTGGTTTTTACCCAGAGCTGCCACAGGTGGCGCTCTAACCTTGCTGCCGAGGGCCCAGCCCAGGCTGTATCCCCAGAGGAGGTCAAAGCTGGTTCCAGGGAGCCACATCTCTTGTCCCCTGGTCAGTGAGGACTGCGTGGTTTTCCTGTATTTGGAAACCAAATGGAAGTTCCCCATCCTTTTAGAATATTGGGTGGATGACTCAACTGACCTGTTTAATAACAACCGTGTGTGTGTATATGTGTGTGTTTGTCTATCTTTGTTTGCAGCTGTGCAGGGTTGGGATTTTTGTTTGTTTCAAGTATTGTGGCTGTTTGAGTTTTTTAAAGACACATGTGAAGCTGCAGCATGCCCCTGCAGTTCTGTGGTAGAGTCCTGAGGGCAGGTGACCAGGAAGTCTTGCTCTGAACCCTAGATAGGCTCAGGTCCTTTTTTGGATTTCTGTTTCATCATCTGATACATGAGTGGGTCAGAGCTCTAAGGACTCTTCCAACCCCAAATGCCTTCCTAGAAAAATGGAAGCCAAGAGGCGACCTTTACTTCAGTAAAGGAGGCCAGGTGTAGGGGGGACTTCAGTCTCCTAGTCAAGAGGTGGGCTGACTGAACCCGAGGTTAGGCAGCCACTCCCACCGGGCCGGACCAGAGCAACCTTGCTGGACCCCAAACTCCACTCCCCTCCCTGGGACAGTCTCCGCTCCCTGAGTGTAGCTCATTTCCAAGAGGAGAGAGATGTGGCTGAGCCAAACCCGCCCAATTATTCATCCCCATTCCCAAGAGCATTATGAGGAAAGGAGCAGAGGGCAGCCAGCACTGCGCCCAGGGAAAGTCCCTCCCTGAGGGCAGAGGGAGGCAGAGCTTGCTCCTGGAGCACTCGGGGCGCTCTGCACAGTGGCGGTAAGAGCGCCTGGCGGGTGGGGTCACGTGCACCGTGGCTCTATCGCAGAGCTGGGGTGTATCTGGCCGGGGTGGGGGGACCTGTGGGTGCCACAGATTCTAAAGCGGCTCCTCTGCCACCCCCTCACAGGTACGGCCCAGAAAGGCCGCGATCTCGAAGTCCAGTGAGCCGGTCGCTGTCCCCGAGGTCCCACACTCCGAGCTTCACCTCCTGCAGCTCTTCTCACAGTCCCCCGGGCCCCTCCCGGGCCGACTGGGGCAACGGGCGGGACTCCTGGGAGCACTCTCCCTACGCCAGGAGGGAGGAAGAGCGAGGCCCAGCGCCCTGGAGGGAGAACGGGGAGGACAAGAGGGATAGGACGGACACGTGGGCGCATGATCGCAAGCACTACCCCCGGCAACTAGACAAAGCCGAGTTAGACGAGCGACTGGAAGCCGGGAGGGGCTACAGAGAAAAGCACCCGAGGTCTGGGTCCCCCAACCCGCTCCACTCCGCGTCGGGCTACAAAAGCCGAGAAGACGGCTACCACCGGAAAGAGTCCAAGGGCAAATTGGACAAGTACCTGAAGCCACAGCAGGATGCCCCGGGGAGGTCCAGGAAGAAAGATGAGGCGAGGCTGCGAGAAGGCAGGCACCCCCACACCGACGACTCGGGCAGGGAAGACGGACTGGAGCCCAAGGGCACCAAGTCCAAACAGAGTGAGAAAAACAGAGCCAAGAGACCTGATCGAGACCAAGAAGGAGCTGATGACAGGAAAGAAAGGATGGCAGAGAATGAGGTAAGGATGGAATCCCTTTCCCCCAGGTAAGGAGAGGCAGGTCCCAGGGGAGGAGACTAATAAGGATAAAGAACATTTATGGAATGAATGAAATGCTTACTGAATGTGTACTCTGTGCCAGGCACTGTGCTAACCATGTTATCTCAACTCATTTAATCCTCGCAGCAACCCTATGAAGAAATACTAGTAATAATACTATCATTACTGTGGCTCAGAGGTTAAAACGTCCGCCTCCAATGCGGGAGACCCGGGTTCGATCCCTGGGTTGGGAAGATCCCCTGGAGAAGGAAATGGTAACCCACTCCAGTATTCTTGCCTGGAGAATCCCATGGATGGAGAAGCCTGGTGGGCTACAGTCCATGGGGTCACAAAGAGTCGGACACGACTGAGCAACTTCACTTTCACTACTGTGGATGAGGCAGCTGAGGCCCAGAGAGCTTAAGTTAGTTGCCCAAGGACACACGGAAATGGTGGAACTGGAATGACACCCAGGTGATCTGGCTCCACGTCCCACGGCACCCGCCTGCCTTTACTGGAAGTTCGGCAAGGACTTGATGCAGAGGCCTTCTGTTGGATTTTGTCTGTTTGTCCAGGGTGGAGCAGCCCTGAGGTGTTTGCACCCACACACACTGCCAGGGTAGATTAGACCTTTGGTCTGCTCCATCCTTTCTCCTGCCAAAAGCATCCACCAGTGTTGGGCTTTGATGAGAGGTGGTAAAGGAGAAGCCACCACCACCCACTAAATTATACTGGGTGCCCAGGGCTTGGTGTGTTTCTCCAGACATTGTGTTTCCTTCCATTGGAATAAAAACACTCAGCAGTTGACTGGCACCTTCCATCCAAATGCCTCATCCAGGGCTCACTGTCTGCTGCAGGGCTTCAGTCCTCCTTGTGACCCGCTGATGTTAAACTCTCATCACCATCTTGAGAACAGCCTAGAACCTACAGGGTTGCCCCAGGATCCAGAGAACAGGCAGCAACTGAACTTGGGGAATGAAGGCTAAGGACAGGGTCCCTGCCTTTCTTATGATATGAAAATGCCCACCACAGGGCATTCCCCTGCCTGGGAGCCCCTCCCCTGCTGACGTCCACATGGCTCCCTCCTCAGCTCCTGTGTCTTTATTCATTCTCACAATCTCCAAAGTTTATTCTTGATCGCCATGTAAAATCACAGCATCCCAACCCACTTCTCATCCTTCCCTGCTTTCTTTTTCTTGGTGGCATCCGTCTCCTTCTAACCTATCTCCTAGCGTCTTTATTTTGTATAGGGTCTGCTCTCCCTCCCAGCACCGCCCCCCACCCCAACCCCCTTGTGAGTTCAATGAGGGCAGGAATCTGTGTCACTGCCAGTCCCCCCCCTAATTCCTGGATTCGGGTTTGGCACAGAGTGGGCGTTCAATAAGTATTTGTAAAAGGAATGAATGATTGAGTCCAGACTCTGGAGGCAGAAGCCTGGCTTCTGAGAACTAGGTCACACCCTGTTCTTTTTGGCCTCAGTTTTCTCGTTTGTGAAATGGGTGTGATCACAAGGCTGCTGCAAGACTTTTAACAAGATTGTGCTCATGGGAAACCCTGGGAGAGTCTGGAGGGAGTGCCTGTGCTCACAAAGCCATCGTATGCCCTGCTCAGTGTTCGTGGGAGGCCACAGCCAGACGTGAGGCTCTGCCCTGACCATGAGACCAGAAGAAAACGAAAGAAGACCAGGCAGTGAATAGGACAGCATGGGAAAGAGGCTCTCCTCCACTTTTCCTGGCAGGGGCACCCAGGTTTGCAGACCCAGATGCCTAGAGCAGGGAAACCAGACGGGTGACACAGACCAGGTAGCGTGACTGAAGCCAGAGAGAAGAACTGGGAGTGTGGTGGACCAGGGAGGAAATGCCTGTATGTTGGGTCAGCCACTTCTCAGGTCCACTCTATGGCTGCCGTGCAGGCATACATACCCTGTGTCTGATTTCCCTTTTCTTAGAGCAAGTCCAAAGTCCAGATGCACATATCTGTATGAAACTTCCCACGTTTTAGAAACTATGTAAAACGAAACATGTCTGTAGGTCAGGTGGAGCCCCAGGGGTCCCCAGAATATGGCCCCCAGTATAAATAGTCCACAGGAGAGAGAAATATCTAAAGAACACATGCTCAGTTCAAAGCCTGGAGAGAGAACCATGCATGCTGGGCGGCAGGTGTGCACTTGTTACTCACTTCACCCTCTCCTACCAGTCTCCATGCTCGTGTTCATGGAACATCTAGCACTAGGGCTGCAGCTGTGAGTCAGAGCTAAAATGACTCTTGATTGCACGGAGCTCATGGTCTCATGAAAAACATGCTCATCAAATAATCCCTTCATTGAGCAGATGAGTGTGAGTGCTGAGTGTTAAGGAGGTGGAGGATGCAGTGCTCTCAGTGCCCTTAACAAACCAGAGGCTTTCCTGGGTTAGGATGTGCCTGCTGTGTTTGAAAGGAATGGTGGGTATTTACTGGGTCAAAAGGAAGGAGAACAGACAGAGGGAATATCATGTGCAAAGGCCCTGTGGCTGGAGACCAGTGTTGCAGGAGCAGAGACAGCCCGGGATAGAATGGTGGGAGGTGAGGCCGATGTGTCAATGAGGGACTGCGTCATGTAGAGCCTTACAGGCAGGTTGAGGGGTTTTGTCTTTATCCTAAGTTCTAGGGGAAGGAAATGAAGCATTCAGACAGGAAGGTGCAGGGAGGATATAATTGTTTTTACATTTTGGAATCATCATTCCCAGGGACCTTGGGGAGAATACACTTGGGAGGAGGCTGCCGAGCAGAAGGGGGAGACCAGTTAGTAGGTGGTTTAGCAGTGACCCCAGCCCTGTGGTGAGAGCATTGCCTGCAGTAGGCAGGACCTAATACTCTGCTCCCTGAGCTGTGGGTGGGGATGGGGTGGGGCACGAGTGCACTGGTTGCCTTTGTCTGTTCCCCATAAGCTGCTGTCACCTGGAAATGGTCCCAGGTCTAGGGGTGCCCTGAAAGGCACCGCAGGGTCGCCTTTGCCTGCGGGGATGAAGAGCAGGGGGTCCTTCTGGCTAGGGGTTTTTCAGGGGCCGGGTTGTCCCTGCCTCTCCCAGCTAGAACTGGAGGGAGCCTCTTTACTGTGTTGATTTGGATGTGTGGCTGCAGGAACTGCCTGGGAAGGGTATGGGCTGTTTATTTTGACAAGGGAGGGCGGTGGGTAATTTATTCAGGAAGTCGGAAAATAAAGAAAAGTGGCCCTCTGTTGGTAGAAGCTCTAGGTTCTGAGGGCTGAAAAGGCATTTGGAGCTGCTTTGAGCTCAGGTCGGCTCAGAAGGGTAGAGAAGAGATTCTGCTGCAAACACTAGAAAGAGCAAAGACTTGAGGATTTCAACTGTCTTTCCCTGTCCGGTCATATCTAGTTAAACCCGTCAGCCCTGAGCTCCCAGCCAGGCTGGCTCCTTGTCAGCAAAGAGAGGTGTGTCTGCTCGTAAGAAATCAGAGCGAGAGTGGTTTACTTTGAGCCAACCTCAGCCAGAGTTGCTGAGAAAATGCAGCTTGCTCCCAAGAACATCCGGGAACACTCATTGGTTTGATGGCCAAAGTTTAAGTCATGAGAGAATATCCTCCTCAAGCTTCTAAAATGGGGTTGGCAAACGTTTTTCTACAAAAAAAACAGAGAGTAATTATTTTCGGCCATGTGGGCAAGTAGGCTAAATTGAGGATATTATGTAGGTACTTGTATCATCATTTAGCATGCAACTGTTTAGAGATGTGAGAAGCATTGTTCACAGGCTGCACAGAAAAGAAGCCCGGGGTCAGATTTGGCTTGAGGATGGGAGTTGGCTGACCCCTGTTTTAAAGGCAAGTCAGAGACCCTAATTCTCAAAGCACACACCTGCTTCCATTGTTCACTATCCCAGACATGAGTGCTAGCATGAGGGACTTAATCTGAGGGAAGGGATGGGAGGACGGAAGGTAGGAAAGGATTGCTAGCTGGGGCAATAACTCTAGGACAGGGATAAGTCAAAAGTGAGGTGACGGGGCCCTGATTGGATGAAAACACCCTTCCTAACCCTAAGTGGCCTGGAAGTGATTTTTTTTATGGCTAATACAGATCTGTTGGTGAGACATCACCATGATGGTTATGAACCCCAGGGTCAGATTCCCCTTTTCCCCTTTATTCACCCTGTCTACAGATATCACGGCTGCAAAAAGTATCCAATTTGCCAGGGATTTCTGTCTCCCTAAAGTCCTCAGGGAAAACACTAGTGAAACATCTCTCTGCCTCCATTTGTCTGTGTGACCTCGAGCAAGTTACTTAACCTCTCTGAGCCTCAGTGTCCCCATCTGTAAAAAGACAATAACAGCACCTGCCTCCAAGGGACTTTGTGAGGATAAAGGATGTGATGTGTGTGAAATGCATCTGGCATCGTTAGCTGTTCTCAGTCATGTTCTTTTTCTCCTGGTGTGCCCTCTGTCACTGTTCACTATTGATTTGGTTTGTTCTGTGCTTCCTTTGCTAAGGCTGGAAAAGAGGAACAGGATAGCATGGAAGAGAGTCCCCCATCAGTGGGCAGACAAGAGAAGGAAACAGAATCCTCCGATACAGAAAACAGAAGGGCAAGGAAGGTAAAGTTTGTGCCAGATGCTGGCAGTGTAGCCACATTGGCACAACGGCTCTGGGACACCGAGTCACAGGCCTCCCCAAGTCATAGGGCTTCCCGTGCTGCTTGGGGATGACCTGCTTGCTGCTTGGCATGTGTCTGAGACCCCAGCAGTGGGTCCATGAATGAAGCCAGCGCTTTCTGGAGTAATGGCTTCACCTGGGATCTTTGCACAGTCTTTATTGAAGAGATCTTTACCACCTGCCTGGGCTCTGTCTCCATCTTCAGTAACTTGGCTTTGCTCATAAGAGAAAGCATGTGCCCGCAGAAGACTCCAGGGTACAGAGCCAGACTCCCAAAATAGGCAGGTCCTGGAGAGGGGCTGCAGGCAGAAGGGGGCTTTGGGTACTCAGGCTGGGGCCCTGACCTCAGTAGGCCCTGACGCTGGGATTAACCAAACATCTACTGTGCTTGTAAAGATTATTTTACTTAATTAAAATGAAAAACCCAGTCACAGGGCTGGGGCTGCCACAGCAAAAAGAAATGTCCTTGGAGCATGGCCAGCTTCATGCCTTTCCAGTCAGCAGAGGCAGGGAGATGAGTATCACTGGCTGGAAGCTGATCTCCTAAATCTGGCTGCCGGGCCCCTGGGCTGCTGGGGATATGAGGGGAAAGTCTCGGGAGGAGCCAAGTGTGAACTGTGGCTATGGAGGGTTGTACCCTTGCTGGGAGAGGGTGTTTGGGGGGACCTTGTAAGGGCTTCGCTGCAGTTACATTTAGTGATGCCCTGCAAGCAAGTTGATGTGTTTAGAGCTTATAACTTACTCATTCATTCAAAAACTATCTCAAAACTTAAAAAAATAAAGTTTCTAGAAATTAATCATAAAAAGATGAGCAGAGATGATTATCCATTAATAGGAAGTATGTGGAGCTTGGCTCAGATGTTAAAGAATCTGTCTGCAGTGCAGGAGATCCAGGGTTTGATCCCTGGTACAGAAAGATCCTCTGGAGAAGGGAATGGCTACCCACTCCAGTATTGCCTGGAGAATCCCATCAGCTATAGTCCATGGGGTCGCAAAGAGTCAGACACAACTGAGCGGCTAAGCACCACCATAGTGCTCCACAATAGGAAGCAGGCTGAATAACTTTGACTGGAATCCTACATGGGCATTAACAGTTATGGTAGAGACGTAGATTCTATGATATAGAAGCAACTCTAAGCCATAATAGCGGCTTCCCTGGTGGCTTAGAGGTTAAAGCATCTGCCTCCAATGCAGGAGACCCGGGTTCGATCCCTGGGTCGGGAAGATCCTGGAGAAGGAAATGGCAATCCACTCCAGTATTCTTGCCTGGAGAATCCCACGGACAGAGAAGGCTTGTAGGTTACAGTCCATGGGGTCGCAAAGAGTCGGACACGACTGAGCGACTTCACCTTCACCTAAGCCATAATACCAAATAAAAATGTAAGCTACCCACAGCTGAAAACAAAACAAGCAAAAAGCCCCAATCTTTCTATTGAACACCTGTTATGTACCAGGAGTTGAGATTCTTTGTGCCACTTGGTGGGTTAAACATTAACGGCTTACTCCAACTCCTGTGCTACTTTGAGGCCCATCCTAGGGATGAATCAGTGATGAGAGACTGAATGGTTTACAGCTCCTCATTACCCAAGTAGCAGTAAGACTGCGCAGCATCTTTTGGTTTGAGGGGTCCTGTGGTCAAGATTTGCACCCTCTTCTGATTAAATACTAAGAACCAGGCCTCAGCCACCCTCTGACCTCCATCTGCATTTTTATTCAGGAGCAGGATTCGGAGAGTGGAAGTGAGGCTGAGGGTGAGAGCTGGTACCCCACGAACATGGAGGAGCTGGTGACAGTGGATGAGGTAGGGGAGGAAGAAGATTTTATCATGGAACCAGACATCCCAGAACTAGAGGAGATTGTGCCCATAGACCAGAAGGACAAAATCTGTGCAGAAATATGTCCCTGTGTGACGACTGCCTTAGACCTGGACTTTACCAAAGGTTTCGCCCAGGAGGGAGTCAAGACCATCGGGAATGGGGCTGCGGAAATCAGCCTCAAGTCGCCCGAAGAACTGCCTTCTGCTTCCACGGGCTGTCCCAGTGACATGGACGTGGAGATGCCTGGCCTAAATCTGGATGCTGAGCGGAAGCCAGCTGAATGCGAGACAGGCCTCTCCCTGGAGGGCTCAGATTGCTACGAGAAGCCCGCAAAGGGAGGAGAGAGCTCAGATGTTCGTCTGACCCCTCCACTTCTGCAAATGTCTTCCCCCAAGCCAGCAGAGGAGAAGGCCTGGCAGCCCGGCCCGTTTCTCGATGACTGCAAGGCCAGGGGGACCCCCGAAGATGGGGCTGGTGAAGGCAGCACCCTGGAGGAGAAAGCCGGCCCCCCCACTGAAACCGACCTCCAAAGCCAGGCTTGCCAAGGAGCGTCGACACCGGGTAACTACCTCCCTTTTTCCTCCCTTTTTCTCTGTGTGGTTGGGTTGATCCGACCACTGCTTCCCTGGAGCAGCGTGTGGGCAAGTGCAGGCTGGAACCAACAGAAGTCAGGGTTCAGCCGGCATGAAAGCTGGTGCAGGAGGCAAGCTGAAAAGCCTGGTTAAACTGCTAGAGCTTTGAGGCAGTGGTTAGCTCTTAGCTTTTAGGTAGGGGATGTTGGATAGGAGACCACGCATTTTCTGAAAAGCAGACTCAGATGGGACGTACTTCTTTGCCTTGACAGGAGCCCAGATGAACTCTGACAACTAAATTAGCAAGTGTTTGGGGTTATCAAAGGAGCTTTGGTTCCTGGGGATCAGCAAGCAGCCTTTCCTGCCTGAGCCACAGAGGACCACCCAGGCTGTTACTTCTGTGAGGCCTGAGTGAGGGGGCAGAGCTTCAGAGGGCAAGAAAGGAGAGAAAGGAGTGGGCAGAGGGCAGAATGATGGGCTCACTAAGGGGCCTGGCTGGTTTCCCTTCTCACCACCTCAGACCCACTTTTCTCCAGGGTCTGATGGTGAAGCCAGACTTATCTTGGGATCTCCTCCACCTCCATTGGAGGTGATGTTGTGTCTGTGCCTGGCACTATGACATCATGAAGACAGAGTTTAAAATAGGCTAAGCCTGGTCCTCTCTGCCAAGTGGAAACTAAGATCCAGCAAGAGCTGTGGGGGGAGGGGGGAGGTGTGGCCCTCCATGATCTCCCAACGAAAATAGCTGGAAATTCATTTTGCAGAAAGCCTGTGGCATTCCAGAGTTTGAAGGAAGTGGGGATAAGAATCCAGGGCAGAAAATAGAGAGGAAGGGCTTAAAAATAAATATTTCAACTCAGTGCTCTGTGGTTGGCACAAACTGGTTGGTGAGCAGGTGGTCTGGGCTTCCCTCCATGTCAGGCTGACCTGAGCTCTTTTTCACCTGAGTGGATCTGAGCCTCCATGGAAACTCTGCCGTGAGCTGCCTTGTTGCTAGAGCAATGCTGAGGCCCGGGCTGTGTCTAGAAAAGGCAAGCGTAAAGGAGGAGCGAGTGCCGTTCGCCTTGCTCGGATTGAACCTCCTCTGTGCTGTAGTATAGGTCTTGACATGCACTGGGGTTCATGGCTCGTTAGCCTCCCCAGTGTTTGGAGTTCATATTTAATAACACTGCTCAATAGACTTAGGGTGAGAATGGCATTGCCTCTTCTGCCCACCTCGGTGCTCCTGTGGATGTCAGCACAATTTTTGCACTTCTGTGATTCTTCTGCCCACAGAAATGGAGTGATACTGAATCGGGGGCACGGGGGTGGATCATTCTAACCGAAGGCATCAGAGGCCCATCCCCCACAGAGACCGTGCAAAGACTCGCCAAGTTTTCTTGTGTGTGGCGTTCTTTTGGCACCCATAAAAGCCCTTTATTCTAGCCCTTTGGTTTTAATTAGCAGCCCTGGCCCTAGTCTCATGTTATTAAGCAGCCCCAGGACCATTTCCCACCACACAGTGCAAGGAACAGAATTTCAGGGATTCTTGGCAGCAGGTTGCGTTTCATTGGTATTCTGTCCCGGCTCATGTTTTGCAGAAAACTCCAGGTACTCAGAAATGAAATCTCTGGACGTGAGGTCACTGGAAGACGCTGAAGTGGAGCTGAAACAGCCCCTTTCTTTGCCTTCCTGGGAACCAGAGGATGTGTTCAGTGAACTTAGCATTCCTCTAGGTGGGTGAGATACTCAGTCCTTCCTGAGAATTCAGTTCCAGGGGACAATAGTTCTATAATAATGTCTAAGAGCTTCAGAAGGCTGTTTGTCATTTTGTTGTAGTATTAATGTCTGATGCAATCACCCAGATTAACCTGCAGCTTTAAAGTTTCTTGCAATTTCAGTCTCCCATAGTAGACCAAGATAGCTCATGCGGCCAGACTTTGAACGGCACTGCCCTCGGAGCCAGAGCGAAGAGACTTGTTTTTCCTGTCCGGAAATGTTTCATTCCTAACCGCATAGCCCTTATTCAGCCCGGGTAGTGGCGGCCCACCAGCCGCCACAGAGTCAACAGAAATGCCCTCCTAGCCCCAGCACTTCTCCAAACAACGCTCCTTTTTTTTTCCTCTTTGAGGGACTAGCTTCTCTGAGGCAATGATACTGGATAGACTGTGTGTAGGGGACTTCCCAGGTGGCTCAGAGGTAAAAGAATCCACCAGCCAATGCAGGAAACGCAGGAGACGTGGGTTCAATCTCTAGATCAGGAAGATCCCCTGGAGGAGGAAATGGCAACCCACTCCAGTATTCTTGACAGAAAAATCCCATGGACAGTCCATGGGGTTGTAACGAGCTGGACGTGACTGAGCAACTGAGAGCACACTCTGTAGTGGATAAAGGGGTCCCTGGGTCCCTGTCCTTCCCATGTTGGTGACTGCATGTCCTCAGACAAATCATAACCAGGAATTTTTTTTCCAGTTACAGCAGGTCCTTCAGCTTCCCTGGGAGCTCAACTGGTAAAAATCCACCTACAACGCAGGAGACCCCAGTTCAATTCCTAGGTCGGGAAGTTCCCCTGGAGAAGGGACAGGCTACCCACTCCAGTATTTATGAGTTGGTGGCTCAGCTGGTAAAGAATCCACCTGCAACATGGGAGACTTGGGTTCAGTCCCTGGGTTGGGAAGATCCCCTGGAGAAGGGATAGGCTACCCACTTCAGTCTTCTCACCTGGAGAAGCCCCATGGACAGAGGAGCATGGCGCTGTAGCCCATGACGCGACTAAGCACAGTATGGCAGGTCCTGCATCAACAAGCCGATGAGCCCCAAAGGAGCTAGTCAGCGTGGAGGCTCACACTTTCCATCAAGTTTCCTTTTTTCCTTTTCATCTGCTGCATAAAAATCCCTTATTTTTTTCTGTCCTCCCGTGTGCCATTTAGTCAGATGCAAAGAGCAAACTTCCTTTAAAAAAAAAAAAAGAAGGAGGAGTTTACTACATAGCATCCAGCATGCCCCAGGACAAAAATTTAAAAATTTTTAAAAAGGAAATAGGTACTGACCTTAGAATGAACTAAGATGATTGCAAGAAGGCCCTGGGTTCTGGAAAATACTTGCAAAGGCTGCCTTTCAGGAAAAAGGTGCCAGAGAGTCAGCAGCCCTTCCTGGATAATGTGGCACTGTGTGAGGCACTCGGGGCAGGGGCACTGAGAAACAGAACACAAGTCTCTTGGCATCCAGGAACTTGGAATCTGTATGACACACACAGGCAGAAATTAAAAATAAATTCTGCTACTTTATAATTCATGTCTTATTTTTATTATAAAAAATGTGAAAAATTTTTACAACAAATTTATAACCCATATAAAGTAAACATTAAAGGTTGTTTCTCTTCTTCTCCCCAGTCTCTCCGCCTCTGCGAAGGTGGCCACAGTCATACCCATGGATAGTTTTTCTCCCACAAAAACAGAATCAAACTATACATACAATGTTATGCAGTTTGGTTTTATACCTTAACAGTGAATCTTATAGCTCTCTTCACATCAAATGCATTCTTCTTAACTACTGCAAATATTTTATCTTAAAAGCTGTACCATACATTACCAATCCATCTCTCTACCGGTGAGCATTCAGAATGTCTTTAATTTTTTTTCCATTAAAAATTAGATTGACAGCAATACTAGGTAGAATATGATTTCCATCATAGTTTAGCACTGATCAATAACCAAACATTTCACATATTTCTACAGAATATATTCTTTTATTCTAAAAGTATTATAAATTTGAATGGCACTGCCCTGGGAGCCAGAGCAAAGAGACTTATTTTTCTTATCAGGAAATGTTTTTCCTGTCAGGTATACTATTTCACAAACTTATTCCTGTTTTCCCATCTTTAAAGTCAATAATGCCTTTCTCTTACGTATTTACTTCTAAGGATTGTAATATAAAATTAAGTAAGATATCCAATGTTAGAAATGTTAAGCAGCCAAGAATAAAAGAATAATATAAGTGAGAAAGTACAAAGTAACATTATTTATCAAAAATTAAAATTATTAATTTAAATGCTATCAAAGTTAGACTTTTATTTTTTTCATTTACCATTGAACTCGGAAAACACCTGTGGGGTTGGTAATATTTTCAGCCCTATTTTACAGGTAAGAAATGAGATGGTGGTGGTTTAGTCACTATGTCGTGTCTGACTCTTGCGCCCCCACGGACTGCAGCCCGCCAGGCCCCTCTGTCCATGGGATTTCCCAGGCAAGAATACTGGAGTGGATTGCCATTTTCTCCTCCAGGGGATCTTCCCAACCCAGGGATCGAACCCATGTCTCCTGTATTTTAGGCAGTTTCTTTACCACTGAGCCACCAGGGATTTAGGGTGCGATGCAGGGGTACAGAGCTGATGAGCAGCCCTTTGACTCCTAGCACCATGCTCTTGCTGCTTGTGCACCCTGCCACCTTCCGCACGTGCTGCCGCCTTTGTGTATGAACCAGTTTCTGTTGGATAGCATGCTAGCCCAGGGGAGAGGGGGCTGTCCATGTATCTTTGCATTTCAATTTTTCATAATTGCCACTAAATTGCTATCCAGAAAGATTATACCAGTGTTCAGCACTACCTCACGTGAGAGTACGGTTTCTCCACATCCTTGCCAGCTTTGGATCTTATCAGTTTTTAATCTTTACCAACCAATTGGAGGAAAGTGGTAGCTCATTTTATTTTTTTAAAACAGCTCTATTGAGGTATAATTGAGGTTAATGAAGTACACGTAAAACCTGAATTTTGACACATATACACCTGTGAACCATCACTGCAAGCAAGACAGTGAACATACTCATTGCCCCTGTATTTCCTGATACTCCTTCGTTACCTTCCCCTCCCTCCCAACCCAGTCCCCAGGTAACCACTGCCCTCCTTCCTGTCACAAAATATTAGTTTGCATTCTAGAATTTTCTAGAAAGGGAATCATACAGTATGTGCTCTTGTTGCCTGGTTTATTTCACTCAATAGTTATTCTGAGATTCATCCCAATTGTTGGGTGTATGGATAATTGGTTTCTGTCTATTGTTGAGTATTACACTGTGGTTTGGGTAGATCACATTTTGTTTACTCATTCAGCTGTTGATGAGCATTTGGGTTTTTCTGATTTGGGTCTATTACAGACTGTACTTTTATGCTTGATGATAGTCTCCGATTGGCTTTGAGACCTATTGTTTCTTTAATCTCAGTGGGGGTGAGGGGCATATAATACTTTTCTGCATTTTCCAGGTAAGGAAACTGAAGCTCAGAGACTTATTACCAGTGTTGTTTTTGTTTTTTAGCTGCTAAGTCATGTCCAATTCTTTTGTGACCCCATGGACTGTGGCCCGCCAGGCTCCCCTGTCCATGGGATTTCCCAGGCAAGAATATTGGAGTGGGTTGCCATTTCCTTCTCCAGGGGATCTTCCTGACCCAGGGATCTAACCTGAGTCTCCTGCATTGGCAGGTGGGTTCTTTACCGCTGAACCACCAAGGAAGCCCCTTATTGCCCGAAAGCACACAGTAGACTTAGGTCAGAATTGAGAGAATCCTTATTGGAGACCAGGCTGCCCTGCCATTCAGGCAGCACAGTGGCAGGAAAGGCAATTTTGGTGCAGTGGTTAAGCGCATGTGGAATCTGACTCCCTGGGTTCAAATCCCAGTTGGCCGGGGGACAAAGAGCTGCTGATTTAACCTTTCTCCCTGGCTTTCTTCATCTATAAATCCGGGATGGTAGTAGTTGCCTACTGTGTAGGGTTATTTTGAGGATTAGATGAATGAGTACTTGTAAGGTCTCAGTCTCTTGCAGTAGGAGGTACTTATTATGAGTTATCTACTGATATTATTTGTTTCTTTCTCTCTCTCTCTCTCTCAAAGTCACTCAGTTACGTCTGACTTTGCGACCCCATGGACTGTAGCCCGCCAGGCTCCTCTATCCATGGGATTCTCCAGGCAAGAATACTGGAGTGGTTAGCCATTCCCTTCTCCAGGGGATCTTCCTGACCCAGGGACTGAACCCGGGTATCCTGCATTGCAGGCAGATTCTTTACTGTCTGAGCCACCAGGGAAACCATTATTCATTTACGGAATAGTTTTTGAGCCTACTCTGCTTTCTCTCACTGGGGGTGCATAACCCGTCACCCTCCATGGTTTATCACTACTGCAGAGAGACTTTCTAGGGAGTGGGGACAACTCAGGCTTGGTCCCTGTGGAGCACAGGGAGGTGGCGTGAGGAGGAGAGGTGAGGCAAAGTCCTGCTGCTTAGGGGCTGGGCGGGCACGGGGGTGGGGAAGGGCAGCTCCATGGGTTCAAGCCAGCTCTGGGTGACCCCAGCCAGCATGAGCCTGCCAAGGCCTGAGCTCCTCCCAGAACCAAAGGGAAGCCTACAAAACGCAAGCTCCCCCTCTGCTCCCATCACAGGCTGTGCTGGGATGACAGGCCTGTAATTACCCATGGCAGGAGCTATTATTAGAAGGCAGATGTTACTTTAATTACAGTACTTAATAGAGGCTGAAAAATGGGAGGGCCAGGTTGCTCGAGAACTCTCTGGGTCTGGGGCTGTGTTTTCTTCACGCTGTGCTTCCCGGGCCCTCACATTCCAGAGGTGTCCTGAGGCGGTGTGGCATTCCAAGTGCCTGGGCAACTCCTGGTTACCAAGGGTGAGTTCCCAGGCGTTTGGGGATCTTGCCCCAGCTTCTCCCTCCTCAACACTGTCTCTGACCACCTGGCACTGCCTGAGTAGCCCAGGAGGCCGGTGGGGGCCTGGAAGACAGCTGCTGCCCAGCCATGGAGCCCGGGTTCTCCAGGCAGCTCTGGTGAAAGGCTGGAGGGCCAGAAGGCTTCTGTGGAGAAAAGCCTCACACATGTCTGCTATTGTGTTTTGATAAACAGTTTAATAAAGAACTAATGTTTGTTGAGCCCTAGGCAAAATGACATGTGCTTCCCCATTACACAATTTATTGTATTATTATTCCTGTTTCACAGACAAGGAAACTGATCTCAGAGAGGTTAGCACACATACCTGAAGTCACACAGTGTGAGTCAAAGAGCTAGGTCTGACTCCAAATTCCGTTTTCTCTCCAGTATACTGTGGCTTCCAACTTTTTTGTTTTTTGGCAGTAGAAGCCTTTGTTCAAGTGAAATCTCACCCCAAACACTACAGATGGTAGCCATGCCCATTGCTGGGGCTGAAATGGGCCACAGCTGCCAGCTCAGGTCTGCTTCACGTTCTGTGGCTTCTGAGGCAGCTGCACCCCTTTTGGGGGCACCCAGAACAGGGCTTTGAAGGCCTCTTGGGAAACATGGCGGATTCTGGAGGCCTCGTGGGATCTGCACAGAAAACCCAAGGCTTCTTTCTTGGTTTTACCCAGTTGGCCGTCCCTGCGAGGTCTGGACTCAGGGAGAGGCTCTGATCCCTTGCCTCCGTCTGCTCCCGTGGCCTCGGGGGTGGGGGTGGGGGAGAGCTTCCCCTTTTCTGGTCGCCCGTCTCTTGTCCAGTGGGGATCTCTGCTCCCTGTGGACCAGCAGCAAAAGGGAGAAGTATTTTGCAGGCACGGAGGAGGAAGGCGGGCCTTGCTTAATGCTCTGTTTGCCAGCAGCAGCCAGGGGCCAGGGCCTGGGGGAGGTGGAGGGGAGGGACGGCCACCCACAGGCAAAGCCAGCCCGTTCACATCCTTTGCAGTGAGGTTGGGAGGCCACTCGGCCTCCCGCAGGGCAACTGGGCCCCTCACCCGAGGACCTCACTGGAGATTGCTGAGGGCACGAGGACCTCACTGGAGATTGCTGAGGGCACGGCAGGCAGGCTTGCTGCGTGGCAGGTTTGGCAGTTAGAACCGGCCAGCCAGTCCACTCCCCCCACCAACACACACACACACAGGAGCCATCCGTCAAGGCAGGCTGCAGGCAGGCCTCCCAGGCTCCCTCCTCCCTCCAGGCCCGTCCTTCCAGGCTGATAAGTGGCTTTTGTGAAATGAGGCGGGAGGAGGGGCGGGTGAGTGTTGGGGGGAAGGTTGTAATTAGAAGTCTAAGCTGCTCCTCTCTGACAGGGTCTCCTGTGCGTTTAGCCCTGTCTCTAGAGGCAGAAGAAGGAAAGCGAAGGAAGGCCTGGGCTTGTGGTCACACGCAGGGCCTTGGCGGAGACCTGGCCCGCCCCCTCTCTGTAAGAGGCTGCCCTGGCCTCGTGTGTGGCTCCCAGCCCCACTTTCCCCGACACCCAGTGGGGCCAGCTCTCTGACCATCCCTCCATCTGCAGCAGAACTCACCATACGGGCAGCACCAAGTCAGTACACGGGGAGCGGCCTCAGCCTGAAAGCGCCCGGGGCCGGGAGTGGCGCGTCTGGGTGTCCCGAGTGGCCAGCCCTGCTCCTTTAGCTCCACAGCGTGTCCTGATCTCCGCGCTCCTCAGCCCTGCTTTCTAGCTGGTGCCTCAATCAGAAGGCCCAGGAGGTTTTCAGCCAGCTCTCCCCAGGCTACACAGATTCTTAGCCTCTGGTCTTAGCCCCTTCTCAGACCTGGGCTCTTTCCACTCTGCTGTGTCCTCAAGAGGACAGCCGTGACCCCAGAACACCATGGTGTAGGCTGGAGCAGCCACCATCCCCCTTCAAGGATGAATCCTCTGGGCTGTGACGCGGTCATTTCTCTGGCTATTGGCCCACTGTTTCCTTTCCTCGGAATCAAAGGAGCTCCCCAAATTCTGGAACTTCTATTTAACACATCGTAAATAAAATGCTACTAACGAATGGCTAAGATTTAAGACTGGAGAAAGACGGGAAAATGTTTATGATAGATCATCACATGAAAAAGGGAGGAAACAGAATTATACTTAGGGTATCATTAAAAATGTCCTCTTCCACTCCACAAAGGGCTCTATATATGGATAGTGTGGAAGAAAATATTTTGATTGGAACGACTCCTAGTGATTTTTCCTCACTTTTATCTTTAAAAAATTCTTTTTAGTGAACATAATTGTAAAATAAGCAAACAAAAATGAGTGTTCTTCCAGAGTCTTGGCCACAGCAGCTGCAGAGAGACGTACAGTGTGGAGAAGGAAATCCACCCAGTGAAATGTAAGAAACCTCCTTACTCCTCCTTTCCCAGGAAGCAGACTGATGTTCGTAGAGCCTGAACCTACTTCTGGAAGGCAGTTGCAAAGCATGTAATTCCCCAGCACTCCATCACACTTCATCACACTGCCTGTGAATGAAGCTGATGCTGTTTCCTTCGTGCCAGTTTTGTAAATGAGGAAAATGAGGCTTGGAGAAGTTGGGTAACCAGCCCAAGCCAATAGCAAGCCAGGGCTGGATCGCGTTGCTCCTATTTCACCCTGACTGCTATCTGGACCCCAGGGGCCTCCCTCCACCTTCCTAAACTGCCTACCTGTCCATCCCCCATCCTTCTGCAGGGGTGGAGTTCGTGGTGCCCAGGACCGGCTTTTACTGCAAGCTGTGTGGGCTGTTCTACACGAGTGAGGAGATGGCGAAGATGAGTCACTGTCGCAGTGCCGTCCATTACCGGAACTTACAGGTAACCGTTGGTCTTCCTTGCCTAGTGCCCAGGAGGGGCAATCCCCGGGCTAAGGTTCGGTGAGGTTACATCTCCTTCCATCACGTGGAAAACTCATTCTGTGGTCTGAATCCTGATTCCACCAGACTTCTCCACATGGTGGCTGCCTTCCTTATGCTCTCAGAGCATCTGTCTCCCCGTTAATACAAAACATGCCATTTGGGTTGGATATTTTTGGCAACCGGCTCTCCTGCTAGACTAAATGACTTGTTAGTGTTCACCTAGCCCATGGTTGGAGCTGATCCCTTTTCGCAAGACCTGGATATTTCAGATACAGATATTTCTGTGTTTCTCTTCTGTGCTAGTATCCATGTTTGGCTAGAATAAAAGTCACTATTATGTTCTACTGAAATGTCTGTTCATACTGCAGCTGTTTTCAAAGACATAGCGTCTGGGACTAGATACTGGGGATACAACAAGAAAAGCAGATAATAACCCCTGCCCTCATGGACCTTCCATTCTAGAGTAGTAGATAAGCAAAAAATAAGTATGTTTCTTTGTATATTAACTGTGACATATAAAAAATATTCTATATACCATATTTCATCCAATCTAAGGTGCCATCAGTTGTAAGACACAACACTATTTTTTGATACCAACATAAAAAAAAGTTACAGATTAAACAGTGAGACTCCATCAACTGGAAAATACATCTCAATTTCAGAACTGTTCGTACGTGGGGAGAAAAACACTTCTTAAGATCAATGAGATATAGCAACATATCCTATAAAAATACCTAAATAATATATAGCATTTAAGAATGTGATTTTCATATGACTTCTGGTGTAAGCTGGGGATTAGTAATATAATAGAAATCATAGTAGATAGATGTTTGTGGTAAGTGTATTAAAGTACCTTCTGTTTTAACTGCACGGAATTTAGACTACTCTTTTGAGGCATAAGGCCTTGGCTCTGGAAGACCCTTGTGGTAGTGAGTGAGTGAGTAAGTCTCTCAGTCGTGTCTGACTCTTTGCGACCCCGTGGACTATAGCCTATCAGGCTTCTCCATCCATGGGATTCTCCAGGCAAGAATACTGGAGTGGGTTGCCATTTCCTTCTCCAGGGGATCTTCCCAACCCAGGGATCGAACCCAGGTCTCCCGCACTGCAGGCAGATGCTTTAATTCCAGAGCAGATAGTACTGTTCAGTTTAATTATTAAAGAGTGGCTGCTCTGGTGGTTCTTAGCCAGGGATGTGAACCAAAGTCCTGTACACAGTGTTTCAGAAGTATTTATACAACTTAGGCCAAGTGTTCAGCAGAATTTGGGAGGGATCCAGGAATATATAATTTGAGAAAATTCTCCAAATGATTTGAATGTGTACCCCTAGTTAAGAAAATTCAGATACAGGCCAACTCTCTTATTTTATAGTTGAGGAAACTGAGGCCCAGAGAAACCAAGGATTTATCTAAACCTTGGATTAGTCCAAGCTTTGGATTTGTCCAAGACCATCAAGATGGTGAGTTACCAGGCCTGGAACCAGACTGCCTGATTCTGAATCACTGCTGCTTTCACTCGACTAAGCTGGTCTTGTGAACTGAGACTCGTGTCATGGCTGGGTCACCATCTGCAAGGAACTGTCATTGGCTGTGCCTAAACTCAGGTCATTTAAGCCTCTTGATTTCCCTCCGGAAAGCAGCTGTTGTATGACCGAGAAAGTCACAGGGCCTGGGGCCCAGGTCCCAGCCTCTCCAGGGGGTAGGCAGTGACTTGGCCAGGCCAAGGGTTCAGCTTGGGCTACACAGAGCCAGCTGACGGCAGCTGTCTAACCCTGAAGACATCATCACCACCCACCCACAACAAGAGGAAATCTCTAGAATGGAAGAGCTGAACAGGGTCTTGAAGATCATCCAGTCCTGATTTTCCCAAACCCTGGTCTTCAGTTGGAATCTTTTTAAAATGTGGCTTCCTGGACCTACCCTATATTTGCTTATTCATTGTCTCTAGTGTGGGGCCTGGGAATCTGCATTTTAAAGTCTTTTCAGCAGATTATGATACTTCAACATGAGAACCTTCTCATCCTGTCTTCTCGGCTGGACTGCATAACCCTCAAGGAGAGACACAGCTCAAGGTCACCCAGGAAGGTTGGAAGAATGCAGACTCCCAGGTCCTTGAATTCTAAACCCTCTGCTTTTTGCAGGGCAACAGACTTCACTGTGTTTTGGGCCTCTGGGCCAAACCCCCAGGCAGACTCGCCTCCCTGTAGCAGGCCACAGCCACTCCTGTGGTCCCAGGCCTGTCAGGTCCAGACGCTGGCTAAGTCCCTTACGCCCGCCAACTGCCGTTCAGCTTTCCCCGGTGCACCTGTCGGGGAGCTGGGAGCCTCAATCACAGGTGTCCCAGATAGGGTTTCTGCCAGTGGCCTTGACAGACTGTCTCTGTCCACACAGGTGCACCCATCCCGCCCCCACTCCATGTTACATGTGCGAAAAGGGAAGAATTCAGATGGGAGTGGCCGGTGCTGGCTAACACCTCAGTCAGGCAGCTTGTAAACCTAGCACCGGGAGGCTGTGAGGCGGGGGCTGGGGTTGCTCCTGGGGGTGGGGTGGTAGGAATCTTTATTTTCTGTCTGCAGTTCCGCTGTTCTCTCGTGCTCTGAGAGAAGCCACAGCAAGTGGTCAAAACAGCAGGTGGAGTAAGTGCTAGGTGGGAAAACTAGACGCTTGCTCAGCCCCAGGTCCGATACTCGACACACCCACCCACTTGCCTTCCCTGAGACGAGGTGAAGGAGCAACCCAGCTTTCCATCAGCAGCCTGATCCCCCGGAATCCACGGTCTGCCTCTCTCCATCAGTCTCACCCACCTCTCAAAGGCAACCAGGCTCTCCTAGAGACACCAGGTCAACTCCATCACCTCTCCCACATCATCGGGTCTGACCCTCAGATTCACCCCTGGAGGAAGAAGGAGAAAGATATCATCCTTCCATTCAACAGTTTAGGGTCTGAGGATCGAAGATGAGTGACTTTCACAGAATCAGCCAGTGCCAGTTATGATCAAGGCAGCATTGACTTTTTGGCCAACCCAATATATAGCCCAGGATCCTACCATCCCACTTACAGAAATTTAACCTACAAAAATAAATTCACCAATATGTAAACATGTACAAGGACATTTATTGCAGTTAATTTATTATAATAAATGTATAACTTATTGCCAACATTTTTGGAAACAGCCTGAATGTCCAGGAATAGAATAGCGATTGAGTAATTGATGGTTCACGCCTATGACATTGCTAGGTGTTTATTCCATGCCAGGCTCTATGTTTGATGCTTTATGGTCCCTCTCTGGGATGTCGCAGCAACCTTGTGCAGTGGTTACTGTATTCCTCACACTTAACAGATGCCAAAGATACTGAGGAACTTGCCGGCTGAGAGCCAGCCTTTGAACCCAGGTCATGTGATGGCAAAGCCCACACACTTGACCGTTTGGGGGACTTAACCCTGCTGATTCTTAATCCAGCACTCCTTGCACTGCCCTGGGCTGCCCCAGCCATCAGAGGACCTCCAACTGGGGCCTAGGGCATCTTCTGGTTCTCTCACCGCATTGAATCCAGAACCTCAGGAGCAGCCTGACAGGCTCACCGAGTTGGACTTGGGGAGCCAGTGGGATCATGGGTGCCCTGAGGTGGGGTACAGGCAGTGCCCGCCCCGCCCCCCCCCCC